>JAQMYF010000012.1:14568180-14579906 GCA_030014195.1 Neosilurus mollespiculum | reverse complement strand
CTCTCACTGAATGTGCTCCTGTGACTGATCAGCAGGTTGTGAAGCGGGTGGGAGGTATTGTTCAGTATTGTCTTTAATTTGGACAACATTCGCCTCTCCGACACTACCGTCAGAGAGTCCAGCTCCATCCCCACAGTGTTACTGGCCTTGTGGATCAGTTTGTTCAGTTTGTTTGCATCTGCAACCCTCAGCCTGCTGCCCCAGCATGCAACAGCATAGAGAATAGCGCTGAACACAACAGACTCATAAAGCATCCTGAGCAGTGTTCGCCAGATGTTAAACGACCTTAGCCGCCTCAACAAATAGAGACGGCTCTGGCCCTTTTTGTAAAGTGTGGTAGTGTTCTTAACCCAGTCCAGTTTATTGTCAGTATGACCTCCAAGGTATTTGTAATCCTCCACCATTTCAACATTGACACAAGAGAGGCATCCTGATGCATTGCTGTCAGCTTCTCACCCAGAAGGGTCGGCCTGATGGTATTGAATGCACTGGAGAAGTAAAAAAACATGACCCTTACAGTGCTCACCGGCTGGTCCAGGTGGGTGTAGACACTGTTAAGCAGGTAGATGATGGCTTCCTCAACTTCAAGGCGAGGCTGGTAAGCGAACTTAAGCTCCTCTGCTGTTGGATGGCCTGAAACCAGTGATGGTCTTCATACCACTCCAAACCTCTCTCGTGGTGTTATGTTGGAGTTTCCACTCCAGCTTTCTTCTGTAATTGACCTTAGCCTCCCTGATCATTCTTACCTCCTCTCTGTTGCCAGCCCTGAATGCCCTCTTCTTGTCGTTAAGGAGGATTTTGATGTCTTTAGTCACCGATGGCTTGTTATTTGGGTAACCATAGACGGTCTGAGCTGGGACAATGGCATTGGTGCAGAAATGTATGTACTGTGAAATACACTCAGTGAGCCCATCAATGTCCTCACCGTGGGGCTCACAGTGTGCTTGCCAGTCTGTCACTTCAAAGCAGACCTGTAATTTCTCCAAGGCCTCCTCCGACTATCTCCTAACAATCCTTGTAGTCACAGGCTGCCTCTTTACAACAGACACATAACATGAAGAAAGATGAATTAAGTTGTGGCCTGATCTCCCCAGTGGGGGAAGTGGGGAGGAACTCTAGGCATCCTTAGTATTTGCATACAACAGGTCTAAAGTTCTCTCCTCTCTGGTTGGAAAGACCACGTACTGCACAAAGTTTGACAGTGTAGTGTAGATGGTAACATGGATGAAGTCACCCGAGATCACAGTGAAAGCACTCAGGTGTTGAGTCTGTAACCAGGCTGTGGTAGCATGAACAGTGTCACATGCAGTAGTGGGGTTAGCAGAAAAAGGAACATAAACCACCACAAAAATGACATGGGAAAATTCCCTAGGCAAATAATATGGTCTGAGTCCAACAGCAAACAGTTCAATGACTGGTCCACAACTCTGCTCTTTGATGGTTATGTGTGGTGGGGTTACACCACCGGTTATTGACAAGAACGGCAAGCCCCCCTCCTTTCCACTTACCACTCAAGGTGCAGTCTCTGTCGGCCCGCATAGTGTGAAATCCTACGATGGAAACGTTGTCATCAGGAAAATCCTTATGCAGCCATGTCTTCATGAAGCACATGAAACTACACCCCCGATACTCCCTCTGACTCCTGGCTAGCGCTGTCAGCTCATCCATCTTATTCGCCAGTGCCTTCACGTTCCCCATTATAATAGACGGGAGACACGGCTCGTACCTTTTCCTCTCTGTAAGTCTCCGCTGTCTCGCCGCCACACTCTTTCTCTTCTTCTCCTCTGCATCCTTGATGTGTTTTTTTTTTTCCAGCTTTCAGTTGGTAAGTCTGTGGGTCTGGCCGTTAGTCCGGCTGGCTTCAGGGCAATCAGCTGATCCTTGGAGTGAACAAAGCGTGCGGTGTGTAGTTGCTGCCCTGCGGTCCCAACTTTCCATGAAAGTAAAAGCCTATATATAGGCTGCTGTGTTGCTGTCACCTTGAAATCAGTCTTAACCGCAACTTATTTTTAATTCCTTGGTGCTACGATATACCTTATCTTTACTTTTTAGCTTACTTATTCATTTAAAAAGAAGCTGATTTTAAGCATACACTCAATATTTCTTCATTTCTGTTTCCTATTACTTTGCTTTTGCAATTATTGTTCATGACCAGTTTTCACGAATTCGTTCACTGCTTCTGTTTCATTTAGTTCCAGTATGAAATAGGTTTTACAGTAAAATGTTCACGGTATCTTAGTCTTGTTTATTTGGTAGCCTGTCTTCATAAATCGAAGCAGTATCTGAATAATACTGAAATCCTCAGGGCATCCCACCAGGGGGCATTGTTAGAGGTAGAGTGCCTGTTTTTATTAGGTCTGTCCTTTCAACTATTTTTATTAGTTAATGAGAGTCAGGACTTTTAGAATAATTCACAGCATTTTAATACAGTTTGCTTTAAAGAAGCGTTAACTTATAGTCTCCACCTTGATATGTTTTTGGACACAGCGGTAATTGAAGACAGGTCTTACTGTTGTATGGCCCTTATTTCCACGTAATCCAACTCTGTTTACATGGGTCCTCATTTAAATTGGTTGTTATTTACTGAGTTAAAAGATGTAAACTTTCTGGAATTCATCAGCTCTGAGCGTTTTCGGTCTTCTTATTTACACAAGTATGTGTTTGCCTGATGTCTTTTTTCAGTGATAGTGAGAGAGAGAGAGGAAGGAAGTGTGAAGAGCAAAACTCAAAAAGACTGCACATATCTGCACATAACCCTGTAGTCTAGTTTCTCATTCACACATGCACAATGTCAAGCACATTCTACACTTACATGTATCATTTTTATACATTTTGCATATTTGTGCATTTATTTAGAGGGACTTCTGAGTTTATGCTGTGAGGCACGAATAAAACTTTGTGGGTTTGTGTTCAGGCGAATGTATTCTTGTGCAACCGCAGTATGACTGATTTCTACTTCCTGTTCTCAAAGCAGGAAGCGTTTGCTTGTGTGAACAGCTAGTCTGCACCTTTCTGTTGTCTAATTAGAACGCCATTGATCTACAATTGGTGAACTTGGACTTAACAATATGGAAGTTTCATCACATGGCTGTATGCTGAGTAACTCGAAGTGGTCCATCATTATGCTGTAAAGACTTGCTTGACTATTTTTTTTTTCTTTTCCATTAGTCCCTCCTAAACCCGCACATCTGCTGGCTTTGCGACAGGACAAACGGCCACCGCAAATTCCCCCAGCACCTTGTCGCCCTCTCCCAGTCCCTCCACCCAAACCCAAAACATTCATACCCAAGCAGCAGAATCAACCTGTCAAGAGTGTGTGTCTTCTCATTGACAAGTTTGAAAACTCCAGGTAAGAACAAAGTATTTGTGTATGTAGGAATCTTTCTACCAATTTTAATGTTATTGATATGTAATGTTTTCATGTTGGTAATGATTATTACTATATATACACCTGCAAGCTGTGTATTTCACTTTATGTCCAGATATATCTTCTTCATTATGGTTATTTTGTATTGGCTACTGGTTACCAGTGAGAGATTATGCTTTTCTTGCTTTTTTCCACCTACTTTTGGATTTTTGTATATGCTTATAGCAACATTGTGCTCTATTGGTAAACAAAATATTAGTTCCACTTTAAAATAGATATGCAATTTGTGTACATATGCATCTTAGTATATACCCCAACATTAATTTCGGTAGTTGTTAAAGTACATTATCTTCCATCTAATTTCATATTTAACACACTCCTGGTTTCCAAATGAGACTTTGTTCCTGATAGTATGAGGAAGCTTTTAATGATGAAAATAAAAATTAAGTGCAACTATTCAGGTGATGTTACTTATGTAATATGTAGCTAGCATGACTATTTGTATTACATTTGTAATTCAGTAATTGTAAGCAATACCTGCTTCATACAACTTATCAGGAACTATATATTCTAGTGCTGTAGTTGGTCAATATAACAAATTACTGTAAAATAATTGAGTATAAGTAATTGCCAACACTGTCAAAGCAATAGCAAACAAAGTAGACAATTTGTTTGAATTTCTGTGTAAATATTGTAGCATTTATTTAACATTAATTTGAATGATGTTTCTGTATGACGCAAGTACATGTAGATATATTTTTATATAGGTTGCACAATAGGGACTTTAATAATGCTGTTAATAGTGATACTATCTAAAATAAAATTCCTTTTCAAGACAGAAAAAAGTACTTTATTATTTGACGTCATATTAAATAGTGTTGGGTATTCTTGATTGTCATTAGTGATTTCTTGTTTTGATTCCAAAACATTAAAAAAAGAGACTGGTGTAAGAGAGATATTTTTGTTGTTAACAAAGCATACATGGTGACCATTTACCGCAGCCTGTCTTTTACATTGGTGTGACGTTAGCTATGCTTGTTAGCTCATATCTAAATAAATAAACACACCGTTGCATTGATGCGTGACTTGGTAATGAAGACAGGTACTGGCAGATAGCCATGGATGTCCTTGCAAATATGTAACCTTTGTTTGCAATGATAAAGGGTCACTGCAGAACTGAAATAAATTTTTTATAGTGACCCCGTACTTAGCATTTTGGATTTTGTTTTAATTTGGCACAGAGTTTTGGTTCCCACCCTGATATTTAAAGATACTTTTGTTTTGGTATCTTAACACAAATGCTTAAAGTGAGAGGAAAGACAAGCCTTCCAAACTCTTCTATTACACATGAAGATATGTATACTTTTATCATTTGGTGGTTTTTACTTTCAGTTTTGAAGTTGCAATCTGCTAAAAATTAATTTGGTAGTCTGCATTAGACAGTTTGAAGAGGCTGCTGTTTCACTCTTGCGAGAGTGCCTCAATTCATATAAGACAAGTGCATGGCAATAATAACAGTATATATATATTAAACGAATAGGATATAAACTAGTGAACTTCTGAATAAAATACAACTAGGCACAAATACAAATCATACGCGCTTCTATTCACATACATCAAACAAGTCCTACCGTACATATAAAAGAGAAGTTATACCGTGCCATGTATTCATACGCAAATTAGTTTCTTATTACTGAAGAAAACAATGGGTGGACAACTATTAGAAAATATTCTAATAATGCTTAACAGAACTTCAAACAACAGTCGTTTATTCTTTCATTTGCTTTGGTTAGATAGGTCTTCTAAATCAATGAAAGGGTTGTTCATTGTCAGTCATGATATTTTCTCTGTCTGCTCTAAGACCCATTATCTAGTGCCAGTTTTTTAATCCCACAATTTATACATTTGTTTCCTTTTAGGACCCCGATTCTGGGTGTCCACCCCAAAAGTGCCCTCCGGTTACGCCTGCGGATGGAGTCTCTACCACCTGAGATAACCGACCAGCCCCAATTTAATGATTCAGAGGTGAAAGACTCTGTGAGCACATCGTTCATGGATGAACTTGCACTTAAAAAGGATATGGAAATGCCTGATTTAGGCTGTTTACGAATAGACTGTGTCAGTAACACAGGCAATCAAGATAAGCTTGACCAAGAGTACCACAGTGTGGATCTGGACCTTAACCACAGCGATTCTGATGATAACCACAATGATGGAAAGCATAAAATTAAAGATAATATTGATACGGGACATGATGTCGGGCGTTTAATAGGTGGCCCATGTGCAGGCCAGGCTCACAATGTTACAGAAGCAAATGGAAAGATACCAAACCGGGACAGTGGAATAGACAGCCCGTCCTGCAGTGCCGAGGGAGATGCATTTCCAAATGAGGTTCCCATTGAAGAGGAAGAAAGGAATGACAGCATAGCTACAGAAACAGAGAGTGTGTCCTGTGTCACCACTAGCAATAAGCGGGACTCGACACAGGATGAAGATAGCGACTTGGATGAAGGGAGCAGCGAAGAACCGGAGAGCGTTGAAGTTAAAGTAAGATTATATACATATAGATACATGCTAGTTATCACTAGTATAAGTGTGTACTCCAGCTCATTACAGTACCGCATGTCAACGTCCTGTTTTTCCCATTTAATCTTCCTCCTCATGGTAGCCTGTGTGTTTTTTTTAAAGTTTGGTGGTACATTTTAGCATGTTATGGAATGTTTGTTTGTGTAAGGGGGTGCGTGTACCTGGACATGATCTGACTTGAACCCATGGTGAAGGGAGGGTACACCTTGAACAGCTCACCAGACCATCTCAGGGCACCATACACAACCATTTACACACACTCGCACCTAGGGGCAATTTGGAACAGGCAATTAAACTAATGAGCATGTCTTTGGACTGTGCACGGAAACCGGAGTACCCAGAGAAAACCCATGCAAGCACGGGGAGAACATTCAATCTCCACTCAGATACACCCGAGCCAAGAAATTGAGCTGAGGACCTTGCTATGAGGCGCGCCACCGTGCAGTCCAGTTGGGTCATTTGAAGTGGAATCCAAAGACCCTATAGTACCAATGCATGGAACTTACAAGCAGAGAGATGTGCAAGCAGTATTTAGTTAGTTCATGTTTAGTGAGTACTTGAGGAAGTATGGGGAAGTCTGCTGGTGTGTTGCTCACTGGAATATGTATGCATTTTTTTTTTCCATTCTTTTTTCCATAATTTGAAATATCATTAGCACAACTAACATAGTTGCAAACATATATTTTGATTAAAAAATTACTTAATGTCAGTAACACTTTTTTTTTTTTTTTACCTTGATGAGAGCAAAACAGAAATTAGTAATTCATATAAATAGGATTAGCACACGTTGTTTCTCATATTTTTGTATTGTCTGATAATGCTGTATTAGCTGCTGTAAATATAAGCACATACCAGACAATGACGTCACTAGACTGTAAGAGAAAATACAGGTATGTAAAAGGCCAGGCACATTGCCTCTTTTACCCATTATGTCTTAGCTCCGGAGTAAATGGAATTGCTCTCTCTGTTTTGTAGCAAGTTATGTTGGTAGTTTCCGGAGTGGTTGTAGTCATCAGTGTCATTCTTTTCATGCCGCCTTTTGTGTCTCTACTGTATTTGTGTCTTCCTGTTTTGAATTCTGACAGGTTACAGGCACAACCAGGATCAGGTTCTTTTCTATAGTATATATGTAGCTGTTTTTGTTCATTAAAGAAAAACTTATCTGTCATTCTGGAACTATGAACTCACTTGGCAAGGGTTGGGGAAAATAATGCTAAAAAATAAAACAACATTTCTGTTGGATTAGGGTCAGGACTTTGACTTGGCCATTTCGAAACATGGCATTTGTTCTTCTTTGGTAAAAAGACTTATGTCTTTAGGCTTGTTGTCTTGCTGCATGACCCAATTTCTCAGAATTCAGTTCACAGATCGATTTCCTGACATTTTCCTTTAGAATTTGCTGGTATACTTCAGAATTCATTGTTCTATCAAGGATGACAAATTGTCCTGACCCAGGTGCAAGCCCCTTAACAATTTGTTAAGGTTCTCATGCTGGAATGCAGTGTTTTCTTCCTCTAAACATTCATTCATTCATTTTCTGAACCACTTAATCCTAATTAGGGTCGCGGGGAGACTGGCACCCATCTCAGCCGACTCTGGGCGAGGGCAGAGTACACCCTGGACAGCTCGCCAGGCCATCGCAGGGCAGAAACACGCTGACGGCTGTGCAGCCTACTCTTGAGGAAAATCAGCAATGGTTTCTCTAAACATGAATCTTCTCATTTAAACAAACAAACAAAAAGTTCTATTTTGGTCTCATCCGTCTTCAAAATGTTCTGGTGTTTTTCTTTAACAAACTGTAGCAGGGCAGCAATGTTCTTTTTGAAGAGCAGGCTTTCTTCTTGCAACTCTGCCATGCATACCACTTTTGTTCAGTATGATCCTAATGGTGGACTCATGTAAGAGAGGCTTTTAGTTACTTAAAAATTACCCAGGGTTCCTTTTAAGACCTCCTGGCCTATTATACACATTGTTCTTGGACTGATCTTTATTGGTTGACCACTCTTGGACTTCAGCTTGAATTTATACAACAATGCCAAATCTTCTCCGTCACCTCTTCTGTTTTCAGTTTAATGACTATAAGAGGCACTTAAGCAAACATTATAGTGGATTAGTTTCTTTATCACATGATTTTTTCAAATTTTCCTAGTGATGATGATATTGAAGTATCCTTAAAGTTATATGTTCTGTTGTATGCAGATACTAATATTTTAGCTGAATCTGCTGCAGAATTGCAAAAATCATTTAATGGGGTTTATAATTACTGTAGATATTGTAAAGTAACTGTCAATACTACCAAAACCAATGTTATAGTATTTTCGAGAGGCAGAGATAATAATATTCCACTTTTTTTTTTTTTTTTTTTTAACTTTGGAACAGATCACATTGAAGACTGCTCAGATTATGTTTATTAAGATATGACTAACTGTAATGGAAAATTTTACAAAGCAATAGATAAATCAAAACAAGTTAACCAAACAATACGTGCATTATATAGTTTCAAATATAAGGCCCTCAAAATTAGCCTATATATCCAGTTAGAACTGTTTAATCACCTTATACTAGTGATTCTCTAATATGGGTGTGAAGTTTGGGGACTCACTATATTATATCTAATTAATATGCTTCCCAAGAAGTTTCTTAAAGGGTTATTAAAGCTGAACAAAAAACAAAAAACAAAACAGCAAGTTGTATAGTATATGGTGAGCTAGGAAAATCTAGTATTGATGGTATTGTTGAGAGAAAAATTATACATTTTTTAGCTCATATTTAACAGTAAGGAATGTGAACTCTGTCTAATATTATATTTCATCTTTTTAAAGAAATGCATGGTTAGGATGTTTTAAATTTAAATGGATTGTAAAAGTGAAAAGTATTCTTGACAATGGTGGTTTTCTCTAATGCGTAGCTTAATGTGAAAGGTGTTATTTTGATTGGTTTGAAAAGAGTGTAGATCTTAAAATTAATGAAATATAAACAAACATGGCATAACTGTGTCCATAGATTGTGAACAACAGATTATCTTCAAATCACCATTTATTTCAAAAAAAGAACATCTCGAAAATTATTTGACCTCCAAACTAAACAATATTTTTACAAAGTTACTTTAGCAAAATTTAGACGTGGTAATGTTAAACTACCCAAAAATATAAATTATTTTGGCGATATTGTCAATAATGTTGAGTCTGACCTTTGACATTCATATGATATTGGTAATAAATATCATTAATTATTTGTCTACACTTTCTTTAGAAATGAACATGAAAATTTTTGAAATTGTTACTATTATATCAAGTCTGATAATTTAAAATTTGGTTGATTATTCAACTCGAAAACAACAGAAAAACTTTGTGGGTTTGTTAGAATTATTGAAAATAAGTTTAAATAGGATGTTTCTTTCTATTTTTTAAATAGTATATCTGTGTGTAATTATTCAAACCATGCTTAAATTCATTCATGCAAAATAATTTTCATATAAAGCAAAGCCTGATTGTTCAGTACCATAAGGGTAAATATTTTTGTTTTGTTTCATTTTCATGTAGGGCTTTTGCTTTCAATTTTTTTTTTCAATTTTTGTGATGAATAAAAAAACGAGGAATATCAGGGCGACCCCAAAAACACATTTCAAAGGTAATTAAAAAAAGGTTAAAAATAATCAAATAATTTTTTACACACATGACACGTCATTCAATACAGTTTTTATACATCACTTTCACACCTGAAACTTAGTGATGCTGGAGAGGCGGTGCTGAGGTCTGTTGGTTGTTGAGGTCTGTTGTTTCCGGATCAGGTGATCTTGTTGTGTGGCGGTGTTAGGTGGACGGTCTATTCTCCAGATCTCACCCCTTGAGATTTTTTTTGTAGGGTTACGTTATATCACGAGTGTATACTCATTGACCCCAAACTCTTGAAGCCCTTAAGGTTGCTATTCAGCAGGAGATCACCACTGTTCCACCTGACATGGAGCCACGGCAGCATTCCGAAATTCAGAGTGTATAGACAATAACGATCACCATTTGGAGAATCATCATTCAAACATGATGAACAAAAATTGTATTGAATGAAGTTTCATGTGTGAAAATAATAATTTTATTCTCCTTAACAATGCGATGGCCTGGTGAGCTGTCCAGGGTGTACTCTGCCCTCACCCAGAGTTGGCTGTGATGGGCACCAGCCCTCTCCGCGACCCAAATTCGGATTAAGCGGCTCAGAAAATGAATGAATAAATGAACATCCACGCTCTTTCTTTTTTTCAATTTACCTTTGAAATGTGAGAGGATTAATTGGGTCACACTGTATTATGTTTTATTGGACTTTTCTTTAATAATTTGGTAATAAACGCTCCAAATAAAAGATCCAAATTTCCTAATTATTACAGTATTTAACATTCTCAGTGTACTATATGATTTATTTTATTTATAAATGTCAACTGTTTAATAATATTATTTAGTTTTATAATTATTATTGTTTTTCTATTACGGGAAAGGAGGTGGAGGGAGGAAGGGGTCACCTGGGGTTTGAGCAGTAGATCGAGAAGGCGAGGGTGAGTCAGGAAATAGTTGTCTAATGTCTTATAATAGTTAGACCATGTAAACTGAGCGATGTGAAAGTGCAAAGCATTTTACGTTCCAGGTTACTGAATTCAAGTTCTTTCAACCATAGCTACTATTATTTAGTTCATGGTACGCAAGTTTGTTTAGATTTATTCAAGCATACGTCAGCAGGCTTTCCTGCTTCATCAGACACACTAATGTTTAAAAACTTAAAAAAAAAAAACAACTACAAATAATGTTAAGCAGGCTAATTGGTTGGGAGTTAACTCTTTGCTTGAACACAAACTTCGGATTGTGCTAGGAAAGCTAGCGGAAGTGCAGCAATCTACACTGAAAGAAATGTTTTGGATATAGCTTTAATCAGAAGACATTTAATTGTTGAACACCTTTTATACTTAAGGGCTCTCTTACAGGCCCTTAAGACACCAGTTACCTACACGAAAACTCCAGTGAGCATTGTTGCTTTGAGTAATATCACTTTTCCCATCGTATTTTCTTTTAAGGGTTTGCAGTCTGAATCTCAGAAGCTGTTCAATATCGCACAAGAACTTCTCCATACAGAGGAAGCTTACGTCAAAAGACTAAACCTGCTCGATCAGGTAATGCTCATTTACACACACTCTATTTCCTGTTTCAAACATTTTACTTAGTTTTGTAATTTCTTTCTTCTAACCCAAGTACCAAGTACCAGTTTTTTTACCCATAAGCCCTGTACCATTAGCTAGAGACTCATTTCTGTATGCATTTCCAAGGGAAGTCAGATAAAGATCTGTTCTTGTAATTTGCTCTGTGTTAAAATGCCTAAAGTGAAATTCTGTACAAATGGAGCAGATCTAAAATAGATTCCCTGATCTTTTTGATTGGAGGATGACAGGGTATGAAATGGAAGTTTCTATTTACACGCAGGTGAGAAATGTCAGTATGATAGCTGTTTGGCCGTTTACAGCTGGTTAGCATTAGGGTTTGGATGTAAATAACATCGATGTGTTGTCTCTAAAATGTGCTTTGTACACCTGGGTGTAAATATCAGCTGGCTTAAAAACATTATTTTAGTTCCCATCGTTCCCATCTTTGTCATGGCAACCAACCTGAAGATTCTTAAGGACTTGAATGATTTTCTGTGTCTATTTCCACAAATATTGTTTAATTACTAATAAACCAACATTTGTTCCAGGAATAATGGCTATTCTCTCTCTCTCTCTCTCTCTCTCTCTCTCTCT
>JAQMYF010000012.1:14545582-14563021 GCA_030014195.1 Neosilurus mollespiculum | reverse complement strand
CTCTTGGAAAAGCAAAATTGTACAGCACAACGCTGCAACCAGACTACCATTCTGCTTGCTGTGATGCTGGACAAGACCAAAAAAAAAAAAAAAAAAAGGTTATACCGGGCAACTCACCAGACCATTGCAGGGCAACTCACACACAGCCATTCAGACTCACTCACACCTAGGGTCAATTTGGAACAGCCAGTTAACCTAATGTGCATATATTTGGACTGTAGGAGGAAACCGGAGTACCTGGAAGAAGTCCAACCAATACAGGGAGCGCATGCAAACTCCACACAGAAATTCAAATTTAAATTAATTTGTCACATAACAAAATCTGATATCTAATTATCCTATAAAAACTATTAAGATTCAAAAAGAAAAATAAAAAGAAAAATAACATTAACTATTTAAAGGACACCAATAGTTAAAAGTTAAATATAAATATAAAAATATAAAATATAAATGTAGGGACGATAAATAAAACCGGGAATTGAACCTAAAACCTTCGTGCTGTGAGGTGGACATGCTAACCACTATGCCACCATGTCGCCCCTTATTCATCATATAACCTTAAAAGGACATTCCATCTTGTATCTTGTGTTTATAAGTTTCGATCAAAGTCACCTTCACTGTGTCTGTTTCTAAACTTAAACCATGCCATAAATCTGCTACCAGACACTTTAAATCTACTGTATTTGTCTGTGCCTGTGTGTGTGTTCATGTGTGTGTGTGTGTGTGTCTGTCTGTCAGTCTGTGTGCATGTGTGTGCATGCGTGTGTGTGTGTGTCTGTCTGTCTGTTTGTGTGCATGTGTGTCTGTGTGAGTGTGCGTTTCTGTGTGTGTATGAGTGCATCTGTGAGAGTGCGTGCATGTCTGTCTGTTTGTTTGTGTGCATGTGCGTGCTTGTGTGTGCGTGTGTCTGTCTGTCTGTTTCTGTGTGTGTCTGTGTGTGCGTATATGTGCGCATATGTTATGACATTTTCTGTTCACTTTTTCAGAGGCTCTGGATTTGATCTCCACAGCAGCTAATCATTCTAATGCTGCTATTAAGAAGATGGTAAGTGTGGCTCTTTCTTCCCCTTAGTGTCAACTTTCTGTCAGACAGGATGTACTGTTTCCGCTTCCTGTCTCTGTTCACTGATAATAACCTCCTTATAAAATGTGTCTATCTCACGTTCTCACTACTTCAGCTTTTTTGTTTTCTTTCTTTTTGCTTGTGGTTCTCCAGTTCTTACTATTAAATCTAAGAAATTATTTATTGAATTATGTCACGAACAGAAAACAATGAATGAAATGTTTCTTATTTTTGATTCTTCAGAGTAGCAATTGTTTCCTTGACAGCTTTACACTCTCTTGGAATTATCGTAACCATCTTCAAGAGGTGGTCACTTGGAATACTTTTCAATGAACAGGTGTGCCTTGTCAAAAGTTTTTCATTTTATTTTCCGAGCTTTATCCTTTATTAGGGTCGTGGGGAGGCTGGGGCCCATCCCAGCCAACTAATGGGAAAGGCGGGGTATACCCTGAACAGCCTGCCAGACCATCACTTGGCCAACACAGGCAAACAGCCATTCACACTTGGGGCAATCAGGAGTATCCAATTCACACACCCATTTTTCTCCCCTAATTTAGTAATATCCAATTCCCACCCATCAACTTTTGCCTTCCCTACCACACGACCACCACCGACCAGGGAGGGGCGTAAGCATGCACATGCCCCCTCCGTGACATGCAATGCTGCGACCCGCCTCTTTTCGAACTGTTGCGCATGCGTATTTGGGGGCGGCCTACCACACTCGGAGGGAAAGCGCTATCCGCCCCCTCGTACGAATGAGCTCACAGACGCCCATGATTGGCTGGTGATCGCTGTGAGTGACCGGGAAGTGAGCATATGCCATCCCTCCCTCCCGTGAGGGCCAATTAGCTCCCATGGATTCCCAGTCACGGATAGCTGTGGCATCAATCTGGATTTGAACTTGCGATCTCCAGGTTGATAGTTGTGCACCTTGTCGATGCACCACACGGGAGCCAGGAGTATCCAATTAGCTTAACAATTTGCAAGGCTTTGGACTGTGGGAGGAAACCGAACCACCCAGAGGAATCCTACACAAGCACGGGAAGAACATACAAACTCCACACAGAAATGTTCAAACGCTCTCAGGGCTCAAACCAAGGATCTTCTTACTGTGAGGTGAAGGTCTGCTCGTTATCAAAAGTGACTCATTTGCCAAACTGCTTATTCCTATTAGGGTTGCAGGGAGGCTGGTGCCTATCTCAGCCAACGCTGGACAAAAGCGGGGTACACCCTAAACAGTTCGCAAGGCCATTGCAGGGCCAACACACTCACTCACTCTCTCTCGCTCTCTCTCTCTCTCTCTCTCACACACACACACACACTCTTGAAATTTTGAACAGTCAGTTAGCCTAATCTGCATGTCTTTGGGCTGTAGGAGGAAACTGGAGCACCTGGAGGAAACTCCACACAGATAGATACTGGTATACAGTATCAAAAGAGTCAGAACACACAGTGCATTGCAACCTGATGCGTATGGGCCGCTCAGTTGCAGACCAGTCAGGTGATGTTAATGTTATTGCTGATCGGTGTATTGAAACGCCTTCTAAACTGCAAACTGTTCCAGGTGACATCCTTATCAAGCAGGTTGAAAGAATACCAACAGTGTGCAAAGCTGTCTTCAAAGCAAAGGGTAGTGACTTCTACAAATCCAAAATATAAACCCTTTGGCTTTTTTTACACCTTTGTTTCCCCAACTTTACAATTAAATATGAGTTATTTCATTATAGACAATAATACTCCATTGAATTATAAGGTGTGTACAAGCTAGCAAAGGAGGCCAAAGACTTTTACTGTTATGTATGTGCATCATTAGGAGAAGATGAATAAGCTGCTGGAGGTGTATGAACGATTGGGTGGGGAGGAAGACATCGTTAATCCAGCTAATGAACTTATCAAAGAGGGGCATATAAAGAAGATGTCTGCTAAAAATGGCACAGCTCAAGACAGATACCTCTACCTGGTGAGTGTTTATTTATGAGTCACTGTCAAATTTCCTTGTAATAGTTATTCTTCAGAAATAGAGTCCTAATCCTTTAAGATTCCACATGAAATCAGGTATTTCTTATCAAGTTGTAGTGGAAAATTGCTCTCGATATTTATATACAGTTTTAATTGTTGTATATGTTCTCTTTACAGTTCAATAACATGTTGCTGTATTGTGTGCCTAAGTTGCGACTGATGGGACAAAAGTTTAGTGTCAGAGAGCGAATCGACATAGCAGGCATGGAGGTACAATTGTGTGTGATGACTTTTAAATGGAAGCAACTCTTTCTGTGACCGCTATACGTAAAAATACAGCAGCGTACTGCCGCTACTCAGGTAAAAGAAAAGAAGATAAGTATCATGTTATAACGTGAAAAATTTTATCGTTATACCGTTGAACTTTTCACGTTATCACAATATATTTTCACATTATTCTGACACACAAAATTATCACATTATAACAATATATTTATCACGGTATAACTTGAAAATTCTCAGGTTATAACCTAATGTTTTCGTTGTCCACAATCTCCACGGTTTGAGAGAATTGTGAAGAGCGTGGGGGGTTGTGGGATCGAATTGTGATAATCTTGAGGGAACTTAGTGGATTTGTGATGATCGTGTCAAAATGCTTGACTGTCAAAAATTTTGCCGTGATTATTACGATGTATTACGTTTTGACGCCAATCGTGATAGAACATGGAAATCATAGAAGACTGCGTAGAGCTTAACGGACCTTAACAGACCTTGATGCGCTATTGTAAGCGATGAACTTGGAAACACAATTCCTTCAAGTTTCATCACTTGGATGCACCCTACCTCCTTTTTATACCCCAATCGTGCTCAAGCGTGGTCATAAATTATGGAGCTCCATGCTTTTTTAATTTGTGGAGATCATGGACATCGTTCCCCAGTGTAAACCCAGGGTTCGTGGGCATGCTGGTGTAGTGTTCATCCACCTCACAATAAGAAGGTTTGAATCCCGGGCTTGATGAGGGTGTATTTGTGTGGAGTTGGCATGTTTTCACCGTGCTTGCGTGGATTTCCTCCATTTGTTCTGATCTCCTCCCACAGTCTAATTGGCTGTTTCAAATTGCCCTTAGGTGTGAGAGTGAGTGTTAATGGTTGTGTGTGTTGTCCCGGGAGGGTCTGGCGGGCTGTTTAGGGCGTACCCTGCCATTGCACTGTGATAGGCTCCAGCCTCCCTCCGACCCTAGTAGGAGTAGGTGGTTTGGCAAATGAATGAATGGCTTAGCAATGTTTCCGGAATTATAATGCAGACTCTGCTGATGTCAGATCAGGAGGCCAGACCAACACAGGACACATAAAAAAAACACTGTAATAACAGACACCTGTGCTTCCCTTCTCTCACTCATCAATCACTTAGCTATTATAACATTCATTCATTCATCTTCTTCCGCTTCTTCCGTGGTCGGGTCGCGGGGGCAGCAGCCTAAGCAGTGAGGTCCAGATGTCCCTTCCCACAGCCACTTCCTCCAGCTCTTCCGGGGGACACCAAGGCGTTCCCAGACCAGCCGAGAGATGTAGTCCTTCCAGAGTTGGACATGCCCGAAACACCACACCAGGGAGGCGTTCGGGAGGCATTCTAATCAGATGCCCGAGCCACCTCAACTGGCTCCTCTCAATGTGAAGGAGCAGCGGTTCTTCCGGAAGACAGATCTTCTCACCCTATCTCTAAGGGAGAGACCTGCCACCCTGCGAAGGAAGCTCATTTCAGCAGCTTGTATTTGCGATCTTGTTCTTTCGGTTACTACCCAAAGCTCGTGACCATAGATGAGGGTAGGAACGTAAATCGACTGGTAAATTGAGAGCTTTGCCTTCCGGCTCAGCTCTCTCTTCACCACAACGGACCGGTATAAGCTCCGCTTTACAGCAGAGGCTGCACCGATCCGCCTGTCAATGTCCCGCTCCATACTTCCCTCACTCGTGAAAATTTCCCTGAGATACTTGAACTCCTCCATTTGGGGCAGGACCTCATTCCAGACCCGGAGGGTGCATTCCAACCTTTTCTGACTGAGAATCATGGCCTCGAACTTGGAGGTGCTGATTCTCATCCCAGTCGCTGCACACTCAGCTGTGAATCGCTCCAGCAAGAGCTGAAGGTCCTGGCTCGAAGAAGCCAAAAGGACAACGTCATCTGCAAAAAGCAGAGACGAGATCCCATGACCACCAATCCAGAACCCTTCAACACCTTGACTGCGCCTAGAAATTCTATCCATAAAAATTATGAACAGAACCGGTGACAAAGGGCAGTCTTGGCGGAGTCCAACCCCCATTGGAAACAAATTCGGCATGTTGTTGCCAATGCGGCCCAAGCTCTGGCTCTGGCAATACAGAGACCGAATGGCCCGTAGCAACGTATTTCATATTCCCTTAGCACACCCCACAAGGTAGCCCGAGGGACACGGTCGAAAGCCCTCCCCAAGTTCACAAAGCACATGTGGACTGGTTAGGCAAACTCCCATTCCCCCTCCAGGATCCTGTAGAGTGTATAGAGCTGGTCAAGAGTGCTGCGGCCGGGAAAACCATATTGTTCCTCCTGAATCCGAGGTTTAACTATCAGCCAGATCCTCGTCTCCAGTACTTCTGAATAGACTTTCCCGGGTAGGCTGTGGAGTGTGATTCCACAATAGTTGGAACACATCCTCTGGTCCCCTTTCTTAAAAAGGGGAACTACCACCCTGGTTTGCCAATCCAGAGGTACGGCCCCCGATGACCATGCGATGTTGTAGAGACATTTTTATAACAATGAACATTAAATGTTATAACAGTATATACAGCTTATTGATGCAACAATATAGTATGTCAAAATAACATGGAAACATTTTGTTATAACCGGAAAGGTTTGGTTTTATAACGTGATAAATATTATATTGTTATAACATGATCATTTTGAATGTCATAATATGATGAAAATGTATTATAATAACATGAAAAGTCTGACATTATAACAAAGTTTTCACATTATATTGTGAGACTGGTCTTCTTTTCTTTTACCCGAGTTGCAGCCATGCACTGCCGTATTAAAGAGGGAACACATAACTCTTAATGCTTTGTGCTTGGCATCGTGTGTATACTAATGAAATAATAAACTGTTACTATTTCAGGTTCAGGAGAACATCAAGCAGAACCTTGCTCACACTTTTGCTATTATTGGCAAACAACGCTCTCTCGAACTACAGGCCAGGTAAGTGTGTATGTGTATCATGTGTATGTGTGAATGTTGGTGCGTGTTTTTGTTTGATTGTTTGTTTACTACTGTTATTTGTATTTGCAGAAATGCTGAAGAAAAGCAAGAATGGATAAAGGTAATGGGGGAGGGAGTGAGGGATGGAGGGAGGGAGTGATGGAGGAAGAGATATGAGGTAGTGCTATAGCAGTAGTATTTGAGTTGGTCAGTATTACCAAAAAAGAGAAACAGTACATAGAGTGTAGGAAGATAGTTGTCATCGATCATTCATATCACATGACCATTATCCTAATCAATATTGCACCTACTTGATGACTCACTGCATAATTATTGAAGAGAATGTAGTATAAACTTATGCTTATTAAGATGCAGCCCTTAGTACAAAATATCTGGAAGACAGTTTGTAAAAAATAATAATAAATATTAGTTTATTAATACAAAAATATTATATAGTATTGAGGTTGACCGAGACACACGCTATACACTGCATGGCCTAAATAATCACTGTTTTGATTTAAATAAGCAAATACCCAAGGGCCTTTGATTTGATAGTTACTGCAGTGGTTAATATGTAATGTTTTTTACCCTAAACTTATGCAGTGAGTACCTTCTCATTTCTTAAACAACTGTATTAATAGACACGCTGTGGTCATGGAAAATGTTTTACTGTGTTTCGTAAGAGTCAAATTATTCGCCAGCATCAAACAAAAAAAACAACTGGGAAATTATGGAAGTTTCTGGAACTGGCATTATTAAAACCTGGAGGGAGAGTGGTGACTCGTCACATAACACTTAGTGAGTCAAATAATAAAAAAATAAATGACAGTGGATCTCACAGATTTTTTTAATAGTGAAAGTAAGAGCATTTCCACACGTGCAATGTGATGAGAATTCACAGGATTGGGACTAAACAGCCATGCAGCCATAGCACACCCACTTTTAAGTGAAATTAATTGGAATCAATTTGCTTGGGGAACATAAAGACTCTGGACTCTTCTAACTTTGGTTTGTGCTTCTTCTTTCCTTAGGTAATCTTGGCCACTGTAGATAAGCAAAAACAGAAAAGTGAGACATTTAACAAAGCCTTTAGTGGCTCCTTATCCCGTGATGATGAACACGCACCTGAATCACCGGTACAGTAATCGTTTATTTCTTTTTCTTTGCCTGTATATGTGTATGTGTTCCATACCTTTATTTGTCCATATCTCAGTCATTTAGCTTTTTAGAAAACAGATCAATTTGTTTCACTCGCTCATTTATTCTTTAGCTGAACTGCTTAATCATATTAAGGTCACGTGAAGGCTGGAGCCACTGGGCGAAGGCAGGGTACATGCTGAACAGCTCGCCAAACCATTGTAGGGCAACACTTGCAGCCATTCACACTCACACTCACACCTAGGGGCAATTTGGAACAACCATTTAGCCTAATGTGCATGTTTTTGGACTGTGGGAGGAAACCGGAGTACCCGGAGGGATACAAACTCCACACAGAAACACCCTCGCTGAGCACAGAACTCAAACCCAGGATGTTCTTTCTGTGAGGTGGACGTGCTAACCACTATGCCACCCTGCCTCCCCAATTGGTCGCTAAAATATCAGTGATTCAGATCCACGTCTGTCTTAGATCACAGCTCAAGATAGTTTCAATTTGTTTAAAAAAATTGCGTAAGTTAGGTAAAAATTCTGTGATGAATTAATAAAATGTAAACTTTTGTGTTATGTGATTATTATATGTTCTTAAGTGCACACTTGCACACAAAGGTTGATAAAACCACAGATTATAACCAAAATTCAGCACATAATAAATACAACATGCACCATATGGCATCTGAAGCATGCAACATTTCAAAAGTCTTTGGTAGATTTTTTTATTTTTAATGTAAACAGAAATCGAGCCCCCCAGCCCCCACACACACCCACACTTATATTCCATTATTGCCACCAGGTTTTTTTTAACGACACTGCCTAACTAGCATTCAAGTAAAGTGGATCTAAATCACTAAATTGCTAATAAATTTAAATGTATTAGAGTACAGGTTAGACTGTTATCGAAAGTGTGTGTGTGTGTGTGTGTGTGTGTGTGTGTGTGTGTGTGTGTGTGTGTATCCTGAATACATTTTCATGCATGAAAGTCCCTGAAATAATGAAATAATCTGAGTCTCTAACACAAACATACATGTTACATAAGCCTATTGGATGTGTACTGATTAAATTACATTCATACATTCATTTGCCGAACCGCTTAATCCTGCTGGAGCCTATTTAATTTGACACTGTGCCAATTCAGGATACACCTTGAACAGCTTGCCAGTCCTTCACAGGGTTAACACACTCACACCTAGGGGCAATTTTGAACAGTTAGTTAGCCTAGTGTGCATATCTTTGGATTGTGCGAGGAAACTGGAGTATCTGGAGGAAACCCACACAAGCAGGGGGAGAAAATGCAGACTGCATTCAAAAATGCTCTTGTCGAGCCGGGGACTCGAACCCGGGACCACCTTGTTGTGAGGTTGCCGTGGTAACCACTGCGCCACTGTGCTACCCAGTCAAATTCTAAATCAGTTAAAATATGCTGCCTGCAGTCAACTTAATTTCTGGACGACTAGAGTTTAACTTACTTTGATTGTTTTCTGTTCCAGGCCTAGACTTGGACTAAAGACATTATTGTAAACATATTGTTTTATCCATTTATGTGTGGACCTGATGTTTTTGTGTTTATACAGAGTCAATGGGGTAACATATCTGTAGACTCAGATGGAGGTGTGACTGAAAGAGTGAGTATATATACATACCTGCAATATACATTTATTAAAAATTTCTTTTTATTAAATATAGTGGATTCTGGTGCATTTTAAGGTGGTAAAGAGGCACTAATCTAATTCCAAAATCTAGAAAAACATGGCAAAAATATGTCAACCCACTTCACATCAAATCCTGATGTACTGGGTTTCCTTTTGGTGCACTGATAAAATCAGTTCATTACACAAGTAACAACTCTTCTATACATAATAATTACTCATAACTTTTAATCCAGGATTTTTTGATAATATAAACTCTTGCCTGGTCGGACTGATATGAAAAACGTAGTCACAAGCACTATGGAGATATAATGTGTTAAATCTTCATGCTTTATCTCTTCATCTTATAGCTAATAGTAATCTCTCACAGTTAAGATTACCTTCTTATTATTACTACTCTCTTTTTTTTTTACCCGCTGTCTGATTAGCAGTTTCCAGATCGGCTGATTGATCTCCTGAACCAGCCTCTCTTTACACACCGAAAAGCGAAATATGCAGAACTCTGTATAACTGTTACTTAAGTTCTGTTATTACTCAACCAAGTTTGCATCAATCAAGACGAATGTTTTATATTATAAAAATAATAAATAAATACTAATAGTATAAGTTCTTACCCTCTCTGAAATTATGCAGTGAGTGGTCGCTGATCTGCTTTTGTTTTATTCTGATTGTTCGATGCCATGCTGAATATGGGTTGTAGTCACTTTTCGCAATAACTCATGACGCTGGCATCACATACGCTGGGTCCTCATCTAACATTCTCGAGAATCTGTTTTTCCCAGTGTACAGAACATTAGTTCTGTAATCACGTGTTGCATGACGATTTTTATTAAATGTATCTTTGGAAGGTAATAAGCAGCACAATAAATAATACAGTTTAAAAGATTTCGAGAATTTCTAAACGATTTTCAAAGTGGTGAGGTGGTATTCTGTGAAACTCCGGGTCAGGTGAAAGGAAAAAACTGTGAGGTGGCAAATATACATATTTGATTTTTTATTTTGATATACTGTTTAAATCCCGCAAGGGAAATTTAGCCTCTGCACTTAACCCATCCAAAGTGAGCACACACACACTTTGAGCAGTTGGCTACCACACATTGCAGCACCCAGAGAGCACTTGGGGGTTCGGAGTCTTGCTCATGAAGGTGGAGGAAGGAAAGGTGCTGCTCACTCCACCTGCTGCCACACCTGCAGGTTTGGGAGTCGAACCAGCATCCTTTTGGTCCCAAACTCTCTTCTCTAACCATTAGGCTATGGTAGGGGAAATATAGTGTAGTAGGGGAATCTGTGCGTGTGACTGTGAGTGTGAAGCATAAACCCAATGAAACAAATAGGACAAAAAAATATGCTTGATCATTTATTTATTGCGTGTGATCCATATATATCTGTGTAATATTACATGCATCATAATATTACATAGAATATTACATATCTTGTGTGTAGAGGAGTTCAAAGAAGCGTGACAAGGAGAAGGAGATTTGTAAGGGCTGCAACGAGACTTTTCACTTCACCAAACGCAAACACCACTGCAAGAACTGCGGAGCGGTGAGTGGTAGTGCAAACTGAACGTATGTCTGGATAGTATTAATTTTTCTGCAGTTAAATGTACGTTAACTGACATTGTCATTATTTATTACTATATTTCATTGTTAAAAATCAGATTAATCAGATTACAGTTATAAGGCAATAAGTAGGCTATAATTCGAACTGTAATTTTTAACCAAATGCAAGAATCAGATGGGTCGCAAGAATGTTTACCTAATATGTGATCATTTTAAGGTTCATTTGTTTATGATAATGCAGCACCAAACTATTGCCATATTTATATTCACCATCCACATCATTAAGAATGCCTGTACAACTGCACATTCATGCAATTATCTAAGCCGCTATTTATGTGGCAGCAGCCCATGCAGCGTTTTTGCAGATACAGTTCAAGAGCTTTGGCCAACGTTCACATGAGGTATGAGAATGGAAAAAAATGTGTGGTCACTGTGACTTTGATCATGGCCTGGATAAATATTATGTAATAGTATGTGAAGGGCTAGTTTAAGTATTATGCACAGCTGTTCTCTCTGGTTTTTTACACACATCGACAAAATAATTGAGTGAACGATAGTTTGGTTGTTGGAAGCATCTTGACCCAATCAGGTGAAAAGATGCAGATTTCGTCAAACGGGCAAGAAATCCATGAGGTGGACAGCAGCAGAAAACCACACTGCTAAGAATAGGAATATGAGTCTATCATGGGTGCAGCCTCGACATAACACACAGTGTGTGTGTGTGTGTGTGTGTGTGTGTGTGTGATTCCTAGCATTTTCTGAAATACTCACACCAGCCCATATGGTACCGACATCCATACTGTGATTAAATAGACTGAGATCACATTTTCTCCACATTCTGTCTTTTGATGTGAACATTAACAAGCCACAATGAAAGACTGACCAGACAACTGCATAAAAGTGCAATTGTACAGATGTTTCTATAAACTGTAATGTACCTGTATATGAATTTAAATGATTGTGCTATTTGTTGTTTTTTTTTTAAATTACATCTTTGCTGCCCCCTGCAGTCGGTATGTGGTAAATGCTCCAAAGTGTCAGAGACCAAGAACATCCGCATGTGTAAACAGTGTTTCGAAATCCTGCAAGGACCTGACGGGACACCAGGGGGCACTGTTGAACAGAAGAAAAAAACAGTGGTTGAGGTGAGAGATGAATTCAACTCTAAAAATAAATAATTGCTTGTGAAAGTCTGCTACAAAGCAAAAAAGGAAAATAGCAAAAGAAGATATGTGGTGTGCGCACACACACACACACACACACAGACACACACACACACACACACCACAAACAGTCACATGGGTCAGTTTTTTAAAAAATTAGATTTTTTGCTTGTCTGTAAGAGAATGAAATGAGCTTTCAAAGGAAACCAGAAAATCTTTTTAAAATCTCTCAAAATTTAACAATATTTGGATAAGGAATGGACAAATAAAGTTTGAACTACAAGGCTTTTGAAAAAATAAAAATGTAGAAAAAACGCTTTTAAAGTTTCCAAAATGGGGCAGTGGTGGCCTGGTGGTAGGGTGCTGGGTTACTGATCCCAAGGTCGGGGGTTCAAGTCACTGAAGTCCCCCCAGTGCAACTAACTGGGTTATCAAAGGCCAGCCCCTGGCTCTCCTGTCTAAACAAAGTACAAAGAATTGTTAATATATACACATTGACCTAATAATTACTTTATTTAGTTTTTAAGATAATATAGAATATTCACAAATATAACATAATTCCTCTCAGTATAGTAGGCCTACAAAGAAATTTGTAAATATGGAATATAAATTTACAAATACATATATATACACAAATTCTCTCTATATAATAGGTCTTACTAATTATAACTAACTAGTTATAATTTACTAGTGTAATTTAATAAGAACGTACATAATTACTGTTTGTATGCATAAACTTACAGTATCTGATGTAGAATTTACATGTACTACTTGTAGAATTTTTACACTTAATTTCACATACTGTATATGATACATGTACATTTGTTTCAATATCCAGATAGTTAAAGCTATTATAGTTATAGAAAAAATTATACACCTGCATTTAGACCTGTAGCTGTTTGATCTGTGGGTCTAATTACTGTATTTGTTCTAATACATGACATTACATGGGTATTTGGAATGTTTCTTTCCGTGCACATGTAGTACACGTGTGAATAAATTCTACAAAAATACTTAAAACGCTACTTGCACATGGAATGATTTCCTGCATCCTGGTTTCTTTCTGTTTGTACAGTTTAACACTGCACATGAAGGCATCATTAAAAAGTAATAGTGGACTATAAAGCAATAAAAAGAAAAACAAGTTTAAAACTAAATAAGAGATGCTTCCATTGGAATCAGGCTTTTAGGACCGCAGCAGGGAATGTTTTGGGTCTAGAAATATGGCTGCACGAGCATTTCCGGTGACTTCAGTGTTCAGCCTCAGCAGCCCAGTCCGATATCCAGTTATTTTCAGATCATTGGCGCCAGTCTCCCCGCGACCCTAATTAAGATTAAGCGGTTCAGAAAATGAATGAATGACGTTTGTGAAATATATATTCTGTAAAAGCTCTCGACATAAAATTTTAAACAAATTCTATGAAATCTTAAACTGCACAAAGTTTCATAAATATTGTAACATTGGCACATTGTCAACTTAGTCTGTTTTATCTGACCAAAAGTTCACATGCACCTTAATTTGTTAATTTTAAAAGGTACTCGGATCGGATTCATCCTCTTTCCTCTAAATCAGACTCTTCGCCAACACACACTTTCTTCATCATCCTTCCATGGCTGTGAAAAACATCCACCAAGTAAATCAGATAAATATGATGAATCTGCACCGTTAATTTTACAATGTGCTGCAATGTAAAACGGAGCTTCTGTGAGCTCACACACTGCAATGAAGGGGGGTTGATTACATGGAAAGACGTTTGTTTACACTAAAGGGCTTTAAAAAGATTTTACTTTTATTGGTTTACTGTGGAAAATTATGTACTTTTACATCACTTGAATTGATATCGAAAGTTTTGATTCTGGTCATGAGCAGGTAAATAACTGAACATCGTACAGTGTAGAGTGTAGATATTTGTAAGTTAGTCTGTCATGCATTCCCCTATTAAATAGTAGGAATTTAGGAAACACTTTTTTCTAATTTAATTATTTAATTTCTAATCAGACTAATTGTAATGTCTATGCATTTTATGCTAAATTCTGCAAATCAATAATTTTGACCCACAAATGCATTAATCCGTTCTTATCTTCTCTAGATCTTATAGAGCTCTAATCTTATATAGTTCTGCGACTTACGACTGTTTTGGTGCTGGACGGCCTAAAAATGTTTCACAGGTTGCTATAATTTCCCATGAATTATGAAAACTGAGTAAGTAAGTTTCAAAACATCCCACCTGCAAAAGCTGATCTCTAGGTTGCTGTTTGAGAAAGTTGGAATCAGCGCAGTGGAGGATATTGTTTTTCATTAGTAAACTCAGTGCCTCAAAGAATTCAGTCTTGAGGAGAAGCAACAAAGTACGTATTGTGATTTCCTTTTTTCTTTTCATATGCCCGTTATTAACGGGACGTATTATGTTATTGCGTTTTTGGGTGGTCGGGTGGGCGTGGACAAAAAATGGTTTCTGCTTGATATCTCGAGAAATAATTGGCCTACCCTCACCCAATTCAGTATGGAGATATACCAGGAAAAGCTTCAGACCATGTTCTACTACTGTGACCTTGACCTCAATTTCAAGGTCAAGGTGGCCTTCTTTGTGATTACACAGATGCCCTGCAACGGGTATCATCCCCCCCCCCCTCCTTTTTTTCTTTTCTTTCTTTTTTTGGTAATGATTCTATAGTTTTCCCTAAGCATTGCTTTCATAATTTTTCCTCTGTCATTTTGGAAAAACAATACATGCCTTTCATTGAAATAATAATAATATTAAAATAAAATATGCATCATTTGATTTAATTGATTGAAGTAGGTTTTATGAAGCCAAAATGTCCAGCTTTAAGAGTAACAATATGCCAATGTGTTCCATTGAACCTATTCAAATGTGGTAACTGTAATATATAATATATTATTTATTTATTATGTACTGTGTAATATTATTTATCATTATATTCACCAAGTAAATCAGATAAATATGATAAAATATGCAGCATTTATCTTATAATGTGCCCTAATGTAAAAGTGAGCTTCTGTGATTACTATATTCCTATTATATCTCCCATTACTATATTCTATACACAAGATAACGTTTTGTCTGTGTTCCTGGAGGTTTTTGACAATTGCTGTTTTTTTATATTCTTTATATCTAATATGACGTTATTTTGTGAGGTCATATTGGGAGGCAAAATACTCCTGTGTAAGGTCATGTTCCTGAAATTCAATACTATTATTTAAAAGTCTATTAACAAGGTTTCCCTTTAGTCTTCATCGCAAGATCAGTTTTAAAAAAGCTTAATGTATGTCATTGTTTATGTTCAAATAAAATAATAAAATGAAAATAAAAATAACAATTAGTCCCAAAAGAGCGATCTCACTCTGACCTGTTGCATGAAATAACATCCAGCATGATGGGAAGGGATCACAATGGAAAACACACACACACACACACACACACACACACACACACGGTTCTGTGAACTTCTGCCTGCATGTCTATGACACGGCAACAAGTAATACACTATGACCTGGTAATAACCAAGCAAGATCTCGTGTTATATGCACATATTTCTACACGCAGGATTTTCACCTCAGAGTAATGATATGCCTGTACAGTGTATTTGTGCCATTTGACCCAGTTCTGACTTGCATTAGAAAAAGAGGTTTAGGTGCTCATATGTTTATATTTTTCATATTGTATGCATTTAAAAAAATTGTGGGTCTAATCATTATTACTTTGTGTTTAATCTCATGTCATTTTGCAGAAGCAGCTCTCCTTGACAGATGATAGTTGTGTACTATGCAGTCAGCTTCTGATTCAGGAGAAAGGAAAGAACTGGACCAAGGCCTGGGTGGCCATAACAAAAGCAGAACCACTTATGCTTTACCTACAGACTGGCAGCCAGGTAATACAGTGTGTGTAGTGGTGTGTGTAGCCTGTTTAGTTCTTTAAAATAAGATTTAGGTCAGGTGGATTGTCCAAGTCGTCTTCTGACCTCGCATTGACTGGTGGTTAGTATGACTCTATCTCTTCATTGTCTTCAGTTCTCCGTTTTCCTTTTTTATTTTCTATTTTGTCCTTCAATATTAAACACCCCCACCTCCGAACCACTGATGGACACTGATTTTAGCATTATATACTGCTCATTGACCTAATTTTACAGGTGAAATGTGAAAAATTTGGAAAATCATGCAAAAGTTGAAAAAAGGTGAAACTAATATATAGACTCGTTACATGCTGAGTGAAATATTTCAATCCTTTATGTTATAATTTTGATGATTATGGCTTACAGCTTAAAAAAACCCCAAATCCAAAATCTCAGAAAATTAGACTATTACATGAAATCAATGAAAAAGGATTTTAAATACAGAAATGTCAGCCCTCTGAAAAGGGGGACCAACGTCTTAAACTGCTGAGGGAGAAATGTAACCACTCCATAAAGTCTTCTCCAGCACATTCCATCTTCCAGTACATTCAGATCATTGCCATAACAATGTTTCTGAGCCTCAACCTGACCAACTGGAGCAACAATGCCATGGATATTACATGCTGTGTTTAAGGATAAATGCACTCCATGAAAATATTACAGTTTGCAACTTTTTTTTTTTTAAGCCAGGCAGTGTATATAGGCTCAGTAATGCCTGGACTTCACTGTCAAGTCATTTTTATGCAGTTTTACTTTTTCAAGCTTATGTCCAGAGATGTTGTTTACAAGGCTAACATTTTACACAAACAAAGAAAATAAAGTATATTATTAAAATGTAATATATGGATGATTGGTATAAAAAAGGGTAGATCATCCCTCCTCCTTAGTCTTCAATGGTACAAGATTAGCTCTGGTGCTGGGAGAGTACCTACACTGAGGTCGGAGCTAAAAATGTATAAAGAGCTATGATCATTATTACTTCTTCAGCGCAAACAAATAAAAAGGGGGTACTTCCACTAACAGTTCTAAGAACTATATAAAAAAAAGTTCAATCCAAAATTGAATCCAGAATCCAAAATTGCCTCATATCTCCTAAAAACATTTGTATTAATCAATATTAATTTATTAATAATAAGTCCAACTTGAGTGTTTCTAACCAAAAAGCTCGGTTTTTATGTCCCACCGACCATAAATACAAGTTCCAGTCAACCCTCCAGTAGCTCCTCATGCTTACATTTTGTCGTTAGATAAAAATTCCAAAAAGTTTATCATTATGGAAGTGGCACACACTTATTCATTTACTCACTTATTTGCCAAACCACGTAATCCTACTAGGGGTGCGCAGTGGCTGGAGCCTATCTCAGGCGACGTTGGGTGAAGGAGGGGTACAACAGCTCACCAGACCATTACACGCCCAACACCCACAGCACTATTCACACTCACACCTAGGGGCAATTATAAACAGCCATATGTGCATGTATTTGGTCTGTGGAAGGAATTAGAAAACCTGAGACCTGCAGTTTGGTAGATGAATAAACCCAGTCGTTTAGCCATCAAAAATCACTCAGATTCTTATGCTTGCTCGGTTTTCCTGCTTAAAACACAACAATTTCCAGACCAGACTGTTCATTTTCTGCCTAACACATCCCACTCTTTGGCAGGTGCCATTGTAACAAGATAATCGAGGCTTTATACGAGTGGGCTGTTAGTAGAATCCTATCAGAGAGAGCGGAATAACTGTTATATT
>JAQMYF010000012.1:14528901-14541769 GCA_030014195.1 Neosilurus mollespiculum | reverse complement strand
CAGACACCCACACACACACACACACCCCCACACACACACACCCACACACACACACCCACACACACACACACACCCACACAAGCACAGAATGCCGTTTGTACACATACATGCACTGTTCCAACTCCTCTGCCACTGTTACCCTGGCGTGTAGATGGTTCTTAAATGCACCCCCCACCCACCCCAAGAACCTTTTTGTAATATAATAGATAAGGTTGGCGTGTTTTATTAAATACAATAAGATGGATGTTTTTATGATTTTCTTAAAGATTTGTGTAAATTGTTATTACTTGTTTAGCATTAACTTACGTTAACGTTCGGTGAAATTCTGCCTCAGACACCATTTGCTTCACTGTGTATTGATTTTTTTCCTCTCTATCTTTGCTGCACACCATGTTTTGCTCCTGCACCGCACTGTGGTTTTGTAGCCTGTTTTTAACGTCAGGCTTATGAAAGAGGAACCTCCATTTTAAGTAAAACAAACAAAGGTGGCAGGCCACTGAAAAATTCTAATGCAGTATCATTTAATCTCATCAGTAGTTTCTTTTTCCAACCCTGTTATTTCATGTTTCAGTGTTATTCTTTAAATAATCTAGCATACTTTAAATAATCTTGCATACTTTTACCCCTTCAGTACATCTACTGTATTCATACTGTGTTGTAAGTACTGTAAGCCTTAGCTTCCACCTATAAGTGAAAAAATACACTTGTGAGTGTCTGAAGATGGAGATCAATGTGCTTGTAGTATGATATATTTATAATGTGTGCATTTTAAAAACATTACAAGCATTTCTGCCTCCTGATCATGGATTTTAACCTCTATAATCAGAATGATTGTATTCATTTGTATACCAGAAGTGCTCACAGAAGGTATTGTGTCTACTATATCATGAGAATAAAAAATATCCACTTCCTGTGTTTCTTATGTAATTTTACTTGATGTATAGTTTAACCTTATTTTTTTCTCCCTTTTTTATTTAAAAGCTTTACATTGTATTTAACTATTACATCTGTATTTAGAATTTCCTGTAGTAAATCCTGTAACTGTTGCACAAACAATACCCAGAAATCTATGCCCAACCCCCCCCTGTTTGTTGCCAGAGTAGGGAGTGTCTGCAGAATCAGTTCCTGTTGCTTGTGGTTCCTGTTGCTTGGGGTAAAGCTAATAGTGTCTGTATTAGTGATTATGTAAAAAGGCTTGGCATCTACAGTATTTACTACTAATTAAATATCTTCAAATATTTTTAAGAGTATGTAAAATAGACACATCCTGTATAAAGAGGTAAATTTTTTAGTGATATTTTGGACCTGCCGAAGTTGAACAAAGAAAAATAAGTACATATAATAACCAATATTATTATATAGGTCATCCAGTTCCCACCCATCAAGTATTGCCTCCCTATCACGCGACAACCATGCATGCATTTTTAAGGGCAACCTAACACACCTGGAGGGACAGCGCCTTATCTGAATGAGCTCATTGATGCCTACGATTGTCTGGTAATTGTTGTAAGTGACAGGAAGGTAATCGTAAGCCATTCAAATCCAACGCAACTCAAACGACCTTGTGTAAGCTCCAGGTGCAATAGACAATGACAGTAACTGACCGTAACGGGGAAAACCCTCTAAACTAAAAAATAATGATAAGGTTTACAAAAAACTAGTGCAAGACAAACAAGGACCAGGACATGGCTTCGTAGAGCAGCAGGTAAAGACTATGGACAAAAGTGTAATGAGGTAGTCAGAGTGGAGCAAAATAGCAAAGTAAGGTGCACAGTTGCATTATTTAGTCTGATATAAAGTGCAGATACACGATGGATTAAAATGAAAAAGTATAAAATGCCTGCCAATTAGTTCATATGGACTCCCGGCTGTGGATGGCTGCATGCATTAACCTGGATTGCGATCTCCAGATTAATAGCTGGCGCTGCGCCACTCGGGACCCCTAACATATTTGAACTCGTCACATACATTTGGAACTGCATTTGAGGCAGTACCTCAAATACCTACACTACATGTGTGTGTTGTGTAAATGTGACTGAAAGATGCAGCTGTTCTCTTTGCACGTGACATGTTACGAGCATTCATAGGGTTATACAGATATTTGCGCTCATGTCTACCATAAGGCTGAATTCGGCAGTGTAATGCATACAGTATGTCCCTTCATGTCCAGACACTCCCGCCGAAAGGACTATTTCATAATATGCCAATATAGAACAAGCATAGCAAGTTTAAAAGTCCCAGCTTCAGTGCGCGCCTAATAAATGTCCCGAAACCTTATATACAGTTTTGCCTTTGAAGTTGAAAGGTCAAGGTCACTCACACACAAACCCATCCTTGCACTCATAGTGAGCCAGCGTACCAAGTTTGAAAGCCTCAGTTTCAGTGTGTGGCAAGTGATGTCCGAAAACTAAAGTGTGACGGACGGACAGATGGATGGACGGATGGAACCAATTCGTATAAAAATAGACAGAGGAGTTTTGCAATTAGGATAATTTTTCTGTGAATTAGACCTTTTCTGAAATCTGTAATGTGGTTGTATTCGACTGGTCTGCAGCTAGGCAGCCTCATACACAGAAAGCTGCAGTGCACTGTGTGTTCTGATTCCTTTTTATCATAGCCAGCATTAAAGGCTTCAGCAGGTTGTGCTACAGTAGCTCTTCTGTGGGATCAGACCAGACGCACTAGTCTTTGCTCCCCACATGTATCAGTGAGCCTTGGACACTCTTTGCCAGTTCACACACACTAAACACCTGGATCTATTCATTCACAATGTGGCAGGTCTTGTGGGGGTGTTCCTGGTATGCAGTGGTAAATACCTACCAAAAGTGGTTTTAGTAGGGACAACCAATAAACTGGCTAGAGTGTCATGGGTAGCCAAGGTGCAATGATGGGGGTTGGGAGTGAAGCTGTTGAATCTGGTAATGCTGGCTATGACAAAAAGGTATCAGAACACAGTGCACTGCAGTTTGTTGCGTATGGGGTGGCCTAGCATCAGACGAGGCAAATGGTGTTAATATTGTGGCTGATTGGTGTAAATCTGGTATGAACATTGTGTAATCAGATGTTTGTCAAAGATTGCTATTGTGCAACTATATTTACTTGCTTCCCTGATTTCTCATGATGGTACACACTGTACATTCCCAAAGTGTGTGTGTGTGTGTTTGTGTGTGTGTGTGTGCAAACCGCAGAATAGTACATTATGCCTTCCCCATGTGTTCTAGTCACAGTGTTCGTTCCCAAATTCTGTGTGTGTGTGTGTGTGTGTGTGTGCGCGCGTCTGTTTAAGCGTAAACCACAAAATAGTACAATATGCCTTTCCCATATCTCCTGGTTGCATTGGTCAAGGACAGTGTATTCTGAGTTACACAATTAGCTATTCTGGAGAATACAGAGGCAAAAACAACAACAACTACAACAAAAGTAATAATACGTGTGTGTATGTGTGTGTGTATATATATATATATATATATACATATAAACACATGTCATTAACAAAAGTCTTGTCGCACATGTGGACATTCATGTATGAAAGCCCATATCGCCCCAACCTTTTAACCGATTTTCATCAACTATGACTTAAAATAACCCTCTGATGGTACTGAATAATATATGCTAGCAGCAGTATTGGAATGAAATTTCTTGTCTATATTTAAATATATAATATTGTAGCAAATATAACATCATATTGAAAAATTCCTCTGCAAACATGGCCATGATTGTACCAGACTCCCAGGTGCTCGTCATGATGAATAATTTTCATATTAAAACAATCAGACACCTTCAAGATCTTCAAATAACAAATACTAAAAATTTGTAAGTGCAACTAAAACATCTTGAGGCCCAAGACACTTGTAATCCATTTTTAATACACAAGTAAGATATTTTAGAGAGCAGCTCGTTCATGAAATAGTCAGAAAACAGTCTGTTATCAACCCTATGGAGAGAAATCTGAGCCACCTGTAGGTTTGAAACATAATTTCAATTATTCAGAAGCAATAATCTGTTGATATTTGTGTCTGGTAATGTTACCACCCATCTTACTTAGCTTTGTGATACCTATGTACTGGAGGTGACCTTAAATGTTTCACTTTCATACATGACTGGCTCTTCTGTGAAATCTGGGTCCAGCAATTTTCTAGATGGTCAGTAACAACTTTGGTGGCATAGCAATATGATATTGAATTAATAATTCATCACAAATATAATTTTTTTCCTACATGTTTCTGCAAATAACAGTTTCCATGTGTTAGGGCCTTGGTAAGCACATCATGGCGTTCTAGCTGTGTCCTGTACAGGACCTGACACCCACTCTGCCACCCTGAACAGCTTCTTTGTAAGCTTCAACTCATCGAGAGGCAGGGATTGGAGCTGCAGCAGCCCTCTGTCCTGCAGTGGCAACAAAAGTGTTGTACCCTGAGGAAGCTCAATATCAACAGAGCAGCAGGACCAGATAAAATGTTGGGCCGGACACTGAAATCATGCGCTGAGCAGCTGGCAGGAGTTTTCCTGGACATTTTTCACCTGTCCCTACAGCTCGCTAAGGTCCCTGTCTTCCTCAAGTCCTACATCAGTGTGCCTGTGCCCAAAAAAATCGTCCATTACCTACCTCAACGAAGTGCTTTGAGAGGATCCTTCTCAACCACATCAATGATGTTATCCTTGCTGGTCTGGATAGCCTTCAGTTCACCTACAGGGAGAATCGCTCTATGGGGGATGCTGTCTCGCTAGCACTCCTCACAGCCATGACCCACCTGGAGCACCCTAACACCTATGTTAGGATGCTATTCATTAACTTCAGCTCAGCTTTCTACACTGTTCTCCTGGACAAGCTGGTACTGAAACTTCACAACCTGGGATTGTCAGATTCACTGTATTCCTGGATCAGGGACTTTCTCACTTACTGACCCCAGGAGGTGAGGATAGGGAACTCTACATTTTCCACCCTGATCCTGAACACTCGAACACTGCAGGGCTGTGTGCTCAGCCCAGCCCTCTTCAGCCTTTTCACACACGACTGTTCTGCTATCCACTCCACAAACACGCTCATGAAGTTTGCAGATGACACCACCGTGGTGGGTCTCATATTGGATAACGATGAGACCCACTACAGAGAGGAGATCCAGCACCTGATAAACTTGTGTTCAACTAACAATCTCATTCTGGACACCAGCAACACAAAGGAGGTCATAGTGGACTACAGGAGGAGCAGGAAGACAGAGCATGCTCCTCTTTGCATTCATGGGGAGGCGGTGGAGCGTGTGGACAGTATTAAGTTCCTCTGACCTGTCCTGGTCTATCAACTCCTCATTTCTGGTAAAGAAGCCCCAACATAGGCTTTTCTTCCTCAGGAAGTTGAAACATACTGGACTCTCCTCTCAGCTGCTCAAGAATTTTACAGTGCTACAATAGAAAGTATACTCTGTCTCAGTGCAATGGTGTGGTACGGCAGCTGCACTGCAAAGAACAGAAAGGACTTGGACCAGGTGGTGAGAACTGCTTAGGGGATCGTGGGCTGCCGTCTACCAGACCCTACGGATCCTACCTACCCAGGAAATGGACTGTTTGTCCACCCCTCCACCGCCACTTTCTCTCAGTCAAACACACACATGCAACCATCCTCCACAGCCACATACTCACTTGCTCACACACACCCACTCTCCCCCCTCTGCTAACTCTCACACAGACATTAGCTCTCTGTAAAAGGACACTGAATCCACAAACTCTATGAATGTTTTGCACTGCCGCACGTTATTTAATTTATACTTACACCCTAGTTTATATGCTATTTAAACAGCTGCTGCTATTTATCTGTTTCATCTCATAGTACCTTCAATGTGCATACTGTATATCCCAGTGCTCAGCTTTTATTCACAGGTGTTTAGAGTTTTGCTATTTTATATTTCTATTTACAAGTTGCTTATATAATTAGTTGCATTTATATTCAGCTCTTGATGGTGTTAATTGCATTTTATGGTCTTGATTGTACCTTTTAAAGCTGAGAGTCTCATAGAAAAAGTTTGCTATGTGTGAACATAATGAAAATAAAGACTCTTGAATCTTGAGTCTGTATGGTGTATGGTGACCATTGCAAGAAATATGATGTACAGTTCATGCTGAAGCAGACATTGCTAGCTATGAGTCCTAATGGAGCTTTTGAGGTAGTCATCAGGAGGCTAACTACAACTTTTGTGCAGCCAGTTGTTTTGTGGATAGTTTTCCTTGCATGACTGAGCTTACCTACAGTAGCGTGAAAAAGTGTTTGCCTCCTTCCTGATTTCTTATTTTTTGCATGTTTGTCACACTGAAATGTTTCAGATCATCAAAGAAATTTAGATATTAGTCAAAGACAACACAAGTAAACACAAAATGCAGCTTTTAAATGAGGGTTTGTATTATTAAGGAAGGAAAAAAAAATCTAAACCTACATGGCCCTGTGTGAAAAAGTGATTGCTTCCCCCTGTTAAAACATAACTGTGGTTTATCACACCTGAGTTCTCTAGCCACACACAGGCCTGATTACTGCCACACCTGTTCTCAATAAAGAAATCACTTAAATAGGACCTGTCTGACAAAGTGAAGTAGACCAAAAGATCCTCAAAAGGTAGACATCATGCCAAGATCCAAAGAAATTCAGGAACAAATGAGAAAGAAAGTAATAGAGATGTATCAATCTGGAAAAGGTTATGAAGCCATTTCTAAAGCTTTGGGACTCCAGCAAACCACAGTGAGAGCCATTATCCACAAGTAAAGAAAATATGAAACAGTGGTGAACCTTCCCTGGAGTGGCCGGCCTACCAAAATTACCCCAAGAGTGCAGCATCCTCTAAGAGGTCACAAAAGACCCCACAAGAACATCCAATGAACTGCAGCCCTCACTTGCCTCAGTTAAGGTCAGTGTTCATGACTCCACCGTATTCTCACCTACTAACTTACCTACATAACTCACTGATAAAACGTGTAAGAAGGTGAAAAACTAATGAACTTCATAAACCACTTTGTATTAAAAATAACACCATGAAATTATTCAAATACATTGAAAGAATCATACTAACAGTTATTTTTAATATTTATGCAAATTTATAGTATTAAAAACTATGAAAAGGTTGATGTACGAAAACTCTTTTTACTAGATGCAGAAAAGCTACACATTTTGTAGGTGAAATTCATTTGAAACTGACCAAACAAGTTAGAATGCTAACCCCTACGCCACCATATGCCGCTCCTATTAAATTATATTATATTATATTATGTTATGTAATGTTATGTTGTTATGTTATGTTATGTTGTAGAGTAGTAAATATAATAAGAGTTACAGTATAATAGAAACGTATTGTCTGTATCTCACTAATGATCTGTCCACACCCCCCGCCCTCTTTCAGGAAGGTGAGGTGAAAAGAAAAAGGAAAAGAAACTTTTCATTCCTTATTGCAGGCTGTAAAACAGAGCTATAATTGCAACCCTTTTTTGAATGTGGCATGTAAGACTAGGCCACTTCCTGTCTGTCAGTGACTCACTCCACTCTCAGTCAAAAAAGAGACAGAGGCGTGTTTAAACAGTCTTGTGTCGTCCTTCTAATCAGCAACTCGTCTGTAGGCAGTAAAGTTATCTCTCACCAGCCTTTGGGCAAAAACTGTGTTCAAGGCGGACTGTTTCACAGCTTTCAGGTTCTATTAAGTGTCAGTCTGTGGGTTTTGCAGTCAGTTGAATAATGGAGTCCAAAGTAGCTCTGGAAAATAGAAGAAGGACTGGAAACCAAGGTAAAACAACAACGAACCCATATACACACACAGATATTTATATGTGGTATATATTCACACAGATTGAATATGTGTGAATATATACACACAGATATTTATATGTGGTATATATTCACAACTATAATAGATCTGTTTCCTTTGTGTGCATCATCACACACATGACTTGACATCATCACACACAAGACATGACTTGGAAAATATTCATAAAATTAGATTATAAACTGTAAAACAACTGCAGATGGTAGGCTATACTATAGTACAAAAGAGAAGTAGATGCAGCAGTGTTTTCAATATCTGATCTGCAGCCCTGAAGTTTCAAAGACTTTAGACAGATGTGTCTGTATTATTACAGATGTGCATGTATTATTAGTGATCTGTCTCTTATAACAGTGCACCTTCAAATAGTAGCCACTCATTTGCATACTTGTGAGATCCAGTGGCTTCCTGCCCTTCGATTTTTTTTACAGTACATTTAATATGATGGGAAAATCCAAAATTTTAAGGCTTAATTGTAAATATTTCCAAAGTTATGGCCATTTAAAGTAGGCAGGGAGGACCCTAAAATTGCGACCAAAATATAGACTTTAAATTTTTGACTACTTTCAAGCTTCCATAACTATTGAACAACAAAAGATAGAGGTCTGAAATTTTCAGAATAATTTCACAGGAATGTAGTCCTAAGACATGTGAAAATATCATTCATTCATTTTCTGAACTGCTTGATCCAAATCGCGGGGAGGCTGGTGCCCATTTCAGCCGACTCTGGGTGAGAGCAGAGTACTGTGAAAATATTTACTTCAAAATCATTATTACATGTTACAGACAAAGTTGACATTGTATCCATGGTGAACTTCTAAAATACCACTTTTAGCCACCCATTACACAAAAACTAATTATCATATTCATTTGAAATTTTATGTGCTATATCTTGCCCACCTAGTGAATAGATCTGTGTAAAATGAAGGTCCCTTGTTTTATTTTGTGTGATATATGAACAGCTCAAATTCAAAAACATCTGTCAGACCTTCAGTTCTTAGGTCAGTGTCAGAATGTGGGATAGGTAGTATCACAAAATTATATAAACCAAGTACAGGATTTACCCAAAACCAAGCACAGCTTCTATGAATCCTTCTATACTAAATGTTCAAATTAAATATGCATGTTTTTGCCCTTATATTTTAGTTATATAAAAGAATATTTTGTGATTATAGAACTTTTGGAGCAATAAATACATTAGTATCAAGAAATAATAAGTGTCTCCATACAAAACATTGTTGTAACAGTATAGGATATTGTTTTACTGTAATATCCACATATTCAATTCAGTTCAATTCAGTTTTATTTGTATAGCGCTTTTTACAATTGACATTGTCACAAAGCAGCATTACATAGTAAAAGTAATTTAAGGAGGAATTTAGCCTCCAAGAGCCAGAGTCAGTAGCCAAGGATCGGTCTGGCAGAACCCACGCCTTCGGTTGCTACCTGGCTTACATTGCACCCGACCCCTATTGCACCTTCCATAGGTGGTGGGTCCACGGGAGGGCGGACCCATGTCTCCTCTTTGGTCTGGGCCCGGCTGAGCTCCATGGGCAGAAGCCCGACCACCAGGCACTCACCTTCGAGCCCCTCCCCCAGGCCTGGCTCCAGGGGGGGGACCCCGGTAACCCGCATCCGGGCAAGGGAAACTGTGTCCTTGAAGTATTTGTACTCATAGATGTCTTGTGAACCGTGCTTAGTCTGGACCTTCACCTAGGACCTGTTTGACTTGGGTGACCCTACCAGAGGCATAATGCCCCCGACAACATAGCTCCCAGGATCATTAGGACACGCAAACCCCTCCACCACGATAAGGTGGCGATTCAAGGAGGGGTGGTAAAAATTAGGAAAGTTAAGTATTATATATTGGACACATTAATTAAGTTAGCACTGTTTTGAGAACAAAGATTATAACTAACATGGCCAGCAAACTTGCATCATGTACAGTTGAGCAGCACATTTCTGATGAATGTCACAAAAAACTTATTGTTGGAGTGAAAATCTGAAAATATCTGAATTATCTCTAGAGGAAAATGACATGCTCTTTGCAAGATGTGGACTAATGGACACAACAGTAACCTCAAGTATGACTGTATGTCTTCACAAATGCAAATATTCATTTAAAGAAAAAGTATAAATTCCCTATGTCTACTGTAGTCAGATTTAGTCAAACAAATCGTCCAAATCTTCACAAGCTGTATGGATGGCCTAACCAACAAAATAATCAGGTCGGGCTCATGGTAATAAGCCAATCTTATAAATATTTCACACTGGTTGGACAAAAGCTGCTATTTTTACAGCCATGTCTTCACTGAGAGAATAAGCAATAGATTCAGTAAATTGGTACGTTTATAAAAATGCTTTGAAACACACACACACACACACACACACAATTGATTGAAATGCTGCAGTAGCAGGGAAACACTTATACTTCCATGCACTATTAATGAAGAAACGGGGTTCGATAATTGACCTGTAATTCAAATAAACAATGTTTATAAATGATACAAGTTGAATCCTTGACTCTATAATGGCTCCGTTTCTATATTTGAGGGATCTTTCCTAAAATAAACACCTTTTCATGGCAAATAAAAGTAGCATCGCTGTAGTCTTGTCTTTGGGATACAGATGAAATTTCAACTTTTCTTATCACTTGCTTTCAGCTTCCTGCTTCTACACTGTCAGACAGATTAAACGTCATACATTTTATTTTCAAAAATTAAATAATTTGTTGAGGTAACACAAGAAATATTCTGGTGTGTATGATCTCAGTGCTCATAGTGGTTAGCATATCAGCCTTATAGTCAAAAGGTCTTGGGTTCAAGTCCCAGGCTTGGGTCTATATGTATGGAGTTTGCATGTTCTCCTCATGCTTAAAATAATACTTTACAAACACTAAAATAAAACACATTATTAAACTGTGTTTAATTATTAAAATTAAACACATAAAATAAAAAAACATTATTCTTTTTATTGGGGCAGTGGTGGCCCGGTGGTAGGGTGCTGGATTACTGATCCCAAGGTTGGGGGTTCAAGCCCCACTATCAATGGAATGTCACTGCAGTCCATGTCTTTCACTGTCTGTGGTGAGAGGCATGTAAAAGAACCATTGCTGATTTTTGTCAAGAGTAGGCTGCATAGCCGTCTGTGTGTTTCTCCCCTGCAATGGCCTGGCAAGCTGTCCAGGGTGTACTCTGTGCTCGCCCAGAGTTGGCTGAGATGGGCGCCAGCCTCTCCGCAACCCTACTTAGGATTACGCGGTTCAGGGAATGAATGAATTCCTTTTATTTGAAAATGAAAAAATGACACAAAATTAGGGTAAATGCAACACTCATTTATTACAGTCCTTAATTTATAGGGTAACATTTTGCATCTAATTGTCATAAGTTTCTCAAAATCATTGAGGTGACATCTTTCTGGTCAGAATATCTTTCCTGCAACACTAAAGATCCTCTCAACAGGTGCAGAGGATGCAGGTATGCCTACATATTTGCAGGCAAGTGTAGCTAGGTTTGGGAAACTGCTCTGGTTTCTTTCCAAAACAACAAAGGATCAGCATCCTCTGTCAGGCATGGTTTACTCAGGTATACATGAAGTTCATAGTAATAATATTTGTATGAAATATGTAAAACAGTCATGTATGGAATATACTGTAAAGCCTGATTTTGGAATACACCAAAATTATCAACTGGAATTTCATGGAATTTCAATTCTACTTCCTTCCATTAAAATTTGAATTACATTTCTACTTTCTGATGGCAACCTCAATTGAAATTAAATTCAAATTCTTGGAATTTAATTGGTATTTGGGAGACATTCTCAATTCAATTCATAATTTTGAACAAGCCTGGTGTCAATTGTGTGAGTTCTGTGATATTACGTTTGCTGTTCGGGGTATATCCCACCTTCACCTGAAAGACTCCAGCCTTCCTGATAGGATTAAGCGGTTTGGCAAATAAGTGAGAGGGAATGTTGAAACTTAATCAGTAGACTGTACTGTTTAAAAATTGTATACTTATTTTGCCATAAGGTCACAGAAAGAATAAATCTTGGAAAATGTTGTTGTAACAGAACTGACTTTGCATTTCAAGTGAAGTCATGTGTTATGAGACAATATTTCATCATGAAATGCACTTGTTTTATTCACACACACACACACACACACACACACACTCACACACCTTGCTGGTCAAGTCCCATTTACATCAGAGGCTCGGACAGGCTTTGACAAACCAAAACGACTTAAAAGAAAACCTAGCGTGGCATCTATTGTTAGCATACATGAAAGAAGAAGGACATGCAGAGCTTTAGTACGGATGCTGAATCCTAAAACAAAGTCTGCAGTTGTGCTTGGGAAAGAGAGTGAGAGAGAGCAAGAGAGGTTGTTAGGTATGCTCATAACAGTGTAATGGTAAAAGAAAAGTTTATCAGTGCTGGGTGCAAGCAGGGACTCCGGCATGACTGACTATGGCAGCATAACTAAAACGAGAGAAACCAGAAGGAAGGCAGTCATGACGTGATATTGGGCAATCGGCCACTCCACTGTCAATGGACCTAGGTGAGCATGTAGAGTTACCTTCCAGTTAATGTTTGGGACTCAGACAAAGTCTTTGTTTTGTATTTTATGGTTTCACCCAAATGAGGATGGGTTTCCCTTTTGAACGTGGTTCCTCTTAAGGTTTTTTCCTTGGGTCAACTGAGGGAGTTTTTCCTTGCCACTGTCGCCTTGGGCAGAAAAATTATTAAATTCCTTTCTAAATGACTTTTACTATGTAAAGCTGCTTTGAGCCAATGTCAATTGTAAAAAGTGCTATAAAAATAAAACTGAATTGAATTGAATGTAGAGTGAGGGAGCGAGAGCATCCCAACATCACAGTTTACCAGAACTCTCTACACCTGAGAACCCTCAGATCTGCTTCTTTACCTAATTAAAGGCTATTAACCTTAATTACTTGTTACTTGAGTTACTTGACTAAACAGGTAAGTTTTCAGCCTAGTCGAGACGGCCTACCTAGAGGAGGTTAATAACCTGGAATTATGGTGCCGGGACAACAACCTCCTCCTCAACGTCAGCA
>JAQMYF010000012.1:14505850-14518350 GCA_030014195.1 Neosilurus mollespiculum | reverse complement strand
AACTTCACGGCTGAAATGCCTTCGAGCTAGGCACCTAATGCCCAACTGCTCCCTGGGTGCTGCATTGTGGCTGTCCACTGCTAAAAGTGTGTGTTCTCACTGTTTGTGTGTATGTGTGCTCACTTTGGATGGGTTAAATGCAGAGGCAAATTTTCCTTAAATTCCCTACAGTATATAAAAAAATAAAAACAAATAAATAATTAAAAAAAAATTTTTATATATATATATACATATATATATATATATATTTGACAATGATAATGCCATTTAGCTTCAGAGTTTATTTGACAGCTTCAGTTTTGAAAAACAATCCAAAATAATAATATACGGAAACACTCACTCATTTGCCGAATGGCTTAATCCTACTAGAGTCACACTGAATTTGGAGCCTATCTCAGCCTACACTGGGCAAAGACATGCAACATCCTGAACAGTTTGCCAGAACATCACAGGCACAGACAAAATAGACACAACCATTTACACTCACATCCACACCTGGGAGCAATTTGAACAGCCAGTTAGCCTAATTAGGACTGTGAGAGAAAACAGGAATACCCAGATAAAACCACTGGGAGAACATGCAAACTCCACACAAAAACACCCTCACCAAGACCAGGACTTGAACCCAGAACCTTCTTTTTGTGAGGCAGATGTAGTAACCACTAGAGCGGGGAAACATCCGACCGCAATTATGCCAGAAGCTTATTATTTAGCTACCATACTTATGTAATAATACATTTTTTTATTAAAGAAGTTACACAATTAGCTAATTAATTGAACAGGCACTTAGACTAATGTGCATGTCTTTGGACTGTGGGAGGAAATCCATGCAAGCATGGGCATGTGTGGCAAGGGCGTTTCTATATGGCGTTGTAAAGGCGATTCTGTATGGAGTTTGCATGTTCTCCCTGTTCTTGCATGGATATTCTCCAGGTGCTCTGGTTTCCTCGCACAGTCTAATTAAATATTCTCAATTGCCCCTAGGTGTGAATGGTTGTGCGTTTGTGTTGGCCCAGCACTGGCAAACTGTTCAGGGTGTACCTCGCCTTTGCCTGGAGTCGGCTGGGATGGGCTTTAAGCATCCCATTACACTAATTAAGTATAAAGCGGTTTGGAAAATGCTTAGATGCCAGTCTAATCCTAATTCTCCAACTCCAGATTTATATGCTACACTATGCTTTCACACTTATTTTAATACTCATGTATAGGACTTTACATGGAAATGAGTGTACACCCAGCTTTGTGCCATATGTTTATTTGATTAATGAGGGCTGCTCATGACCTCAGGACCTTGGTTGTCCTTTGTGTCTTGATACACACTTGAACAACATTACATACTTACAGTCTTTCTTACCAGCCTCATTTTAGCCAAATAAAAATCAGAACAGAAGTTAATAATAATTTTTTTTTAAACAATTTGTTTTGCTTTTTCTCAAGCCTTTACAGAGTAGAATGCCATCAAGTGCATTTGTCAGTTCAATTCAATTCAGCTTTACTTGTATAGCAATTTTTATAGTTGACATTGTAGCAAAGCAGGTTTACAATTTAAACATTTCCCTGCAAACCCTACTCATCCCCAGTGAGTAAGCCTGCAGCAACGGTGGCAAGGAAAAACTGTCAGTTGACATGGGGAGGAAACTTTGAGCGGAACCAGACTCAAAGGGGAAACCCATACTCATTCAACTTGTCATAAAACGTTCTCTTTGAAGCAGCTATTCATGTACTGTTTTAAACATGCAAAGCATTCACCTTTGCTTCTGAAGAAGTAAATTTTTCTTTGTGTGGCTTGCTCTTGAGTTTTCTGTGGACTGTGAGACCTCATTGCTTTCCTTTGCAATAAGCACAAGGTTTACAGTTTGTGTTCACTGAGAGTTTGTGTTTTTGTGATGGTTGTTGTTTTCAATCTTAACTTTCTATCTAATCTTTTTTAGTTCTGGGGACAACAGCAGTTGTGAATTCTTTATTTCAAGTGTTTATGCATATTGGGGGTTTTACATGCTTGTAGTTGTTTCCTTTTAGTTTCCAGTGGGTGTAACACACACACTGTACACTGCAAAAATTACATCTTTGCAAGGTAACATTTCTTGAGTGTATATTCAAAATGATCAAGCTTTTCCTCATAGCAAGAAGGCCTGCGTTTGATTCCCAGGCTCAGGCGTTTCTGTGTGGAGTTTGTATGTTCTCCCCATGCGTGCGTGGGTTTCCTCCGGGTAGTTTGGTTTCCTCCCAAAGTCCAAAAACATGCAAAGTAGGTTAATTGGCTGTTAAATTACCCCTAGGTACGCCTTCGCCCAGAGATGGCTGAGATAGGTGCCAGCCTCTCCGCGATCCTAATTAGCATAGAGTGGCTTAGAAAATAAATGAATGAATGAATGAATGAAAATTGTAAAATGAGATTTGAGATTATTCAACATGTTTTTAGACTGGAGCCAATTTATACTTGTCAAGTCAAATGATCTGTCTATGAGACAAGATGATTATACTGGTAAGTAATTTTCTCCTCAAATTTAGTGTTTATTGCTTACAGTTTAATTAATCCTGTTTGCAGTGTAAAAGCCTGTGCTTCACGGCATATTTCTGTGGGGTGAATCATGGCATGAATCATGGCATGAGCAAAAGAGATGTCTGAGTACCTCAAAAAAAAAAAAAACACCACTGAACAACAATGGTGTGCATGTAGCAGAACTGCATAGAGAACACTGCTGCAAAATCCTGGCCTCACTGTACATGGATTTTCACCATACTTGGTGCACATCCCTTCCTGAGTCCCAAAAATAATTTGGTTTTGGAATGTCGAGGTCAAACATAAAGGTCAGAGCAAGGTCACAAAGGAGGTTTTTTTGGAGATAAGGGACTTATAACTTAGAACCCAGTTCCATTAGATATGCTGTTACTATGGTACACTAATAGGAAACCATATGGACTTTTAAATCGTAACATTGAGATAGGCTCCAGCCTCCCTGCGACCCTAATAGGATTAAGCAGCTCGGTAAATGAGGGAGTGAGTGAGTGTGTGAGCAAAGATTTTGAGTGCTTATAATTTTGAAACGAGTGCCGATAGACATGCCACTAGTGGGGAATACTAATAGAAAACCACATGTAGACTTTCAAATAAGACAATTACCTTTGACCCTGAGTGACACTGAAGTATATATTCACGCAAAATTGCAGTTTTAACAGTGGTATATAGAATTTTTATATTTACTCTATGTTCTGATTGTACATGTTTTTAGAGAAAGGACAATGGAAGCTGCCAGACTTTGGAACCAGTTAAATCCAGAGGAACAGGTGGATTATTTTTTCAATCATACAGACCAAATCAACAACAACAACAACAACAACAGCAACAATATCAGCAGAAGTAGACAGGCGCAATATCCAAGGTAAGCTTCATGCAGATATGACACTTAATATTCATTTGAACACACAAACCCTTGTGGACCCCAAAACAAACATTTTGCTAACACCCAGAGTAGCTCTAATTATGTATATCTCTCTGTTTCATAGTTGTCATCAGAAAAACTACCCCGATCCACCAATGATGAACCACTTGCAGAGTACCCTGGGACAAATGCCCCCTTCTCTCTCCTGTGTATAACCAGATACATTCACTGAATTGTACAACCATATTCATCACCCATTCTCTGAGGTGGAATATGATTCATTATGAATAACCACCATGGACCTGATCCATACAAACAGCACCAGGCATGTATGAGGGTCAAATCTCTCCTGACATTGGTCAGAGACTGAAGCATCTACTTTGAAAAGAAAAACATCCAGATGCTCCACAAGTATGGGATGTCTCTGAAAAAATTTGCTCTACAGCAATTACAATATAACATTAAGTACTGTAATGGTGACCATTAAAATACTTAATGTTATTAAAAAACATTTTTTTTCTATGAACCAGTAGCAAACTTGAACTTAACAGCGGATAAATATATGCATTAAAACAGCTGTTACAGGAGGTTCTTGTGGCTGCGATAAGTTAAACAAACTGAAAGAACCTCCAAAATTCAGCACAAATTTCCATGTAAGAAGTCGCTTACAGTCTGACCAAATATTAAACTGCTAAAATAAAATATACTACCTAATGCAAGAATCACAAAAAAAACAAAGAGCAAAATATTAAGCATAAAAAAGTTGCAATAATTGCAAAATAAAGACAAAGAACAATATATAAACTTACATCCGTGTTCCTAACACTTTTATTTTGAGAATTATTTGAACATATCCTATACTGAAAGTATACTTAATAATCCTGCAATGTTATGACATTAAAATGAGCTACAGATTCTTTAGTTTGCAGTTACTGTACCATGTATCATAAATGAGGAGGCACGGTGAAGTAGTGGTTAGAATGTCCACCTCACAGCAGTAGCGCTCTGGGTTTGAGTCCCAGGCTTGCTGAGAGCGTACCTTTGTGGAGTTTTCTTAGCTCAGTTTTGGCTGAGATAGGCTTTAGCCTCCCCGAAACCCTAGTGGTATAGCGGGATATAAAAAAATGCATAGTATAGCAGAGAGGAAAGAACAGGCTGTTGTGACAAATTAGTCTAAAAATAATAAAGCCAGCAAATCATTAAGCAAAAGTTTTTCCTTTTATTTACTTGTAAACTGTTATTTGAAAATAAATCATAGAAAATCTATTGCATCATTAAGCTCCTAAGCAGCTCTTTGATTATTAAATTCTGAGATAAAGGAAAATAGAATTATGCTATTTTGTTTTCATTAAAATAAACTTATCATTTTAGTCTACTAAATAATGCATTCATGTATAATGTTTCAAACTACGTGGTCTTAAATGTTGACAAGAGAAGTCACTTCACAAGTCACTTTGTTTATTTATATATTTATTATTATTATTATTTAGCTATTCAAGTTTGAGTTGATATTTTTATGTTCGGCATTTTCCCTTTGTAGTGTCCTAGGTAGTACACGTAAGTGAATGATCCAAGATCCTTCAGAATTATTCTACCCTAAAGTGGATGAAGTCTTGTCTGCTAACTTCAATTCAATAATTTTGTGTTTGAATTTTGCTTTTTACTATGGACATTGTCACAAAACAGCTTTACATGAGAATTAAAATTTTGTTAAGAATTTAAACATATGATTTTAAACACTTCTCTAATGTCGCAGATGCCTTGAGAGGAACCAGACTTAAAAGGGACACCCATCCTCATTTGGGTGACACCAGATCAAAATACAAACCTTGAAGCAGGAAATTCACTATCATCTAACATAAAGTCTAGTTGGTTATTTTATGTCATGTTCACAGTTTCTGAGTGTGTATTTAGGTTTATATGGAACATCAGCAGCAGGAACAAGGGGTTCCTAGGAAGATAACTCCAGCTAAAGGTAGCACCTCAGGTTGAATCACACAGTTCAGTAGAGCAAAAGGATCAGGATCACTGGTATCTTAGAAGTAGCATATGTACCTCATCAGAAACACACACACACACACGCTCACACACACACGCACACACACACACACACACACACACACACACACACACACACACACACACACACTGAAGAACAGAGTTTATCAGGTGCTAAGTGCAAGCAGGGACTCCAACAAGACTGACTATAATAGCATAACTAAAGAAAGAACCAGAAGGGAGTCAGATATGAGGGTATCCTGTGACGTAGAGCAATCGGCCACTCCCCCATCAAAAAACCTAGTGACTGCATGACAGTGGGGTATGACAGAATCCAAACATCCCAGTTTACCAATACTATCTATGCCTGAGAACCAGAAAGTCTGATCCTTTACTTAATAAAAGACCATTAAAAAAATGCTGGACTGAATAAACAAGTTTTCAGCTTAGACTCAAGCTGAGTCCAGAACATTAACTAGAAGGCTGTTTTATAACTGTGGGGCTTAATCAGAGAAAGATTTACCCCTGCCGTAGCTTTATTATTCGGGGTATCTATAAGTAGCCTATAAGTTTTTTAAATTTATGTAGGCATGGTGGATCATAAATGAGAAGTTTGCTAATATTAGGTGGTGCATCAGTCCAAAGAGGTATTTTATACTTATTATAAATTTTTGCTCATATTTTCTGGTTTTAGTGAGGACTCTTGCTGCTGCGTCCAGGACTAACTTGTGCTTTTTATGCACCTATTAGAACACCCAGATAGTAACACATTGAAATAATCTAATCTAGAGCAAACAAAAGCATCAAAAAGTCTTTCCGCATCATGTATTGACATCATATTTTTCTTACCAGTATTTCTGAGATGAAAGAGGACTATCTGAGCAATACTGGTCAATATTCACCAGTGGCAGCAGGTGATCTGTCAAACAGGAGGAAGCACTACATCATAAAACTTTTCAATTATCGCATCATGTTATTTATACGTGAAATATATGTGCCCTGTGAAAGTTAACCAGATCCCCAAAAAATGATAATTTCACAGCAGGAGAGTTGAAATGACCCGTTATTTTTCCTGGCTTTTAAACCAAATCAATCTTGGGCATTGATCTGCCTTGTTTTTTTACTGTTTGTTTGTTTGTTTTGTTGGGTTTATTTTTTTAATTCTGAACCTCTCTCATTGTTTGCCATAATGCACAGCTAGCAAACTACTTAATTAATGAGCTTTATTAAAATAAAACAAGGATTAAACTTTAGAACACTGTATTTATATTTGCATTTACAAAAGAATATGTACCAATAAAAGTAGTAACATATATCTCTAGCAGAAACAGATTTTAAGCAGCTTAAATCCGTGTCCAACTAAACTTGAAATGCTTCAGTGCTGCTGTGAAACAAAAAGAGGTTCCAGCCCTTTGAACAGTTCCTCCAGTCATCATGTAGTAGCACAGTGTCCTGACCCACCTACTCTTCATAGAGTCCCAGAGAAGCTCGCTTCTGGGGGACATTTTTCAAGCATTTTTTCCAATTAACTTCTTGTTTTGCTCTGCTAAAAGCAGACAGTATCCTGAATGCGATAAGACTTCAGAGAGGCTGTGTGTATCAGTGGGTTTTAATGGATCACACTACCATGGGAATGTATGAGGAAAAAAATCAAGTAAAACAACATGTGAGAAATGATGGCCAGTAGAAGCACATTTTGCACACAAACAAGTGCAGGCTCTGTGACATGATAAAGCCAAAACCTTACATGATAGATTTTATAAATGTTATTCCTACATAGATATGAACACAACCGCTGTGCTACAGCTTTTTCTAAGATTTTGAAGATAAAGAGGAGGTTTGATATTGGCTGATAGTTGGACAGCTGACAAGGATCAACATCAGGTTTTTATTCAAAGGTTTGATAACTGCTAGATCAAAAAAGGTAACGGCATAACTAGTGCTAAGGAAAGAATTATTACATGTAAAGCATGTACTTGATAAAGTTACATACCCTACACAAGTGCACTGAACAAAGGTTAAAATTGCATCGTTATGGCTAGGGGAAAAAAGGGAAAGATGTTACCTTTTTTGATTTTTAAGACTTATACCCTGCCACTTGCTCATCTCTCTAAGGATCCCCAAACTATTACATACAATTGAGGAAATGCAGAGGAACAAAGAGGATGTCTGATCCTAACCTTGGGGGTTTTTGACACCTTGTCTGACACAAGAGAATTAGTTGAGCCGATTCCAAAGGTACCAGCAATAGCACATGATAGCACAGTAACACATTTTTTACAGTCCATAGGTATTCAAAGAAAATGCACATGTAAAAGAGCTAAGACCTACCTTGCTAAATCCATAGATTATCATTAACAGAAAGTAAAATAATTTATGCCCACATCACCCTTTCATTATGCACCCTGGAGCAGTGCCATTATCCAATTGGTTTTAAACATTTTACAAGAAGCTGCATACAACAAGTGTAGGGGAGAAGTAAAATGTCACTAGTAGCAAAATCCTCAGCTTGGACCGTTGATTTTGGGATGCCTGACCAGTATTAAGTGAAATTTGCCAGTGCAGATGCAGGACATTGAACTTAGGCCTCACATGTTCAAAACATGTGCTCTTTTCTGCCAGTTTCAATGTTAGATTTTGCACTTTTGCTGATGCAGTGGAGCTGCAACAGCGTGCAACAGCTGGGAATGTAAGCTGGTGAATATGTCAGATGACAAAAGCTGCCATCTTGTGCAAGACTGCTACCCCACTAGCATGTGCATTCACAATGGAATGTGATTATTCTCGCAGCATTTACTGATGATGATGATGATGATGATGATGGCCTGCATGGAGCAACAGTCACTGCAAGGCAGGGGATGAAAAAAAGTTAACAAGAGTGGGAATCTTGCATTACACACTATGCTTTGGCATCCATAAATTATAAAGCATACTCACAAAAGCAGCACGCATTTTATTTTTCACCAAATTTCATGCACAGACATTGCTAAACTGCAATGTACAATATAAGGCAGCCTAATAGCCCTGAAATTACATTGCTTGGCATTCAAAGACACAATATCCAGCTCTAAAGGCAAATGTCTCATCCATTAGGCCACTGGGCCTACTTAAAAAACCTAGTTGTTAATTAAAAGCTGTTCACGAAAATGGAATTTTTCTATGAAACTACCACTTTCACATAGTCAACCTCATATCCCAGATGATTTTCATATATGAAAAAAAGTTACATTATCAGGGCTTAGACTGAGTTCATGCATTCATGAGATTTTTGAGCAGAACCTTGAGAGCACCACAGTCTGCATCCATTCATATACACACAAGTAATTGTCAGAACTATTATTATCAAAGACTAGTAGGTCACAGCGATAACTCAGTATCTGTAAAAACCCAGACAATAACCCACTGACAGCTGCTATCCAAATATTTACATTAATTATAATTATTTATAAACTATCCCACTTTGGTGCCTCAAATCTGAGGTATGAACAGGGACTGACCTTCCTTTGGTTTCTCAGTACAGGACAGCTACCTTACCCATCATGTCATGTTAAACCATACCCCCAACACACACAGTTGAGCAATACATTTCTAGGATAATACAAAGGAATAACACAGAAGAATCCCAAGATTTTAAAAAAATGATGCTATCCAATTATTTAGCATCCAGCTGACAAGAAGGGACTAAAACCCACAATCCTCAGCTCCAAAGGTTGATGCCATATCCATTAGGCCACTACGTTCTTGAAGGTTGTCTGCACAAGCAATAAAAAAACCCCAAAGAATTAAAAAAAACTCACAAAATTACCAAAAATTGGTGATCAAATCTGAAATATCACTTCAGCCACCGCCAATAAGATGAAATTGATTATTTTTGGAGCAATTATGCATGACAATGAAAGTCTGAGTGAGTTTTTTTTGTGGTTTTGCAGATTCTAAAAAGAAAAGGATGGCAACATTCAAAGCAATGCCTGAATCAAAGGCTGGTAAAAAGAATAAAGTGTTTGTATGACACAAGTATATCTTCCTGCAAAGCTCTGGTCTGATCAGGGATTGTTCTTCCTTTGGTTTCCGTTTACAGGACTGCCACCTTAGCTCTTGGCCATCATGCCATGGTAAACCACCCCCTCAACACATAGAGCCGAGCAATAAATTTCTTGGATCATACAAGGGAATAACCCAGAATTTAACAGAGCATTCTAAAACAAAGCAATGATGCAATCCATTTATTTAGCTTCCATCTGACCCAGATGGGACTCAAACCCACAATCCTCAGCTCTAAAGACTGATTCCATCAGGCCACTGGGCTAACAAAAGCCTTTGAAGGTAGTCTACACAAGCCATAAAGAAACAAATAATTTTTAAAAAAATTCCACAAAGCTACCACAGTTATTGCCTCAAATCTGAGGTAATAATTCAGACTGCACTAGCTGGGAATTGAGCATCCCTTAAACACATACAGGTGAGCAAGGATTTCTTGCATAATACAAGGAAATAACCCAGAATTTACCAGAGCTTTATGAAACAAACACACAAACCTCAGCTCAGAAGGCTAATGCCTTATCCATTAGGCCACTGAGCCAACAAAAGTGACTGATGGTAGACTGGACAAGCCATTAAAACACAAAGAATTCACAAAATTCCCACAAAACTACCACATTTAGTGCCTCAAATCTGAGGTACAACTTCAGCCTGCACCAGCCGGGAATCAGGCCAGGTTCACAAGAATGTGAATCTTACATGATACCATTACACCACTGGCAAACACTTTTGCCCTAAGGGTGACCACATTCCTGATGCAAAAGATTATTTTTAGAGTAATTATGATGATGATTTGCATGACAATAACAGTCTGAGTAGTTTATGTTTTGGTCTTGCAGACTCTGAAAAGAAACAAATGATGGCAGCAATCTAAGCAATGCCTGAATCAAAGACTGGTAAAATCAATATCTTCTTGCAAAGCTCTGGTCTGAGGTATGAACCTAACCCTGAGGATGATTGATCATCCTTGGACTTGTGTTTACAGGACTGGCACCTCAGCACTGAGTCATCATGCCATGCTAAAGCATCCCCTTACCAAATACAGCTAAGCAAGGAATTTCTTGCATAATACAAGGGACTAGCAGGATTTAAGAGCACTTTCTGAAACAAAGCATCGGCTGCTATCCATTTATGCAGTTTCCAACTAACCCAGATGCGAGCCAGTTTCACAAGAATGGGAATCTTGCATGACATTAATACATCACTGCCAAACACCTTGGCAGTACTGGTGACCACATTCCTGATGCAATAGTTTGTTATAACACCAATTATTCATGATCATTTGCATGACAGTGAAAGTCTGAGTAAGTTTTTGGGTCTTGCAGACTCTGAAAAGAAACAAATGATGGCAACATTCAAAGCAATGCTTGAATCATAGGCTGGTAAAAAGAATTACATTTATGCAAGACTCTGCTATATCTTATGGTAAAGCTCTGGCCTGTGGTATGAAGAAGGATCGATCTCCCTTGGGCTTCAGTTTACAGGACTGGTACCTCAGCACTTGGCCATCATGCCACGCAATAGCATCCCCTTTCCACATACAGCTAAGCAAGGAATTTCTTGCATAACACAACGGAATAACAGAACGTTCTGGAACAAAGCATGGGTTACTGTCCATTTTTGTAGCTTCCAACTGACCAAGATGGGACTCGCACCCACAGTCCTCAGCTCCGAAGGCTGATGCCTTATCCATTAGGCCACTGGGCCAATAAAAGTGCTTGATGGTGGTCTGAGCAAGCCATAAATAAACAAACAATTCAAAACATTTTCCACAAAACTACCACATCAGATGCCTCAAATCTGAGGTACTGCTTCAGCCGGCCCCATGTGAGCATCAAGGCAGTTTCACAAGAATGGAAATCTTGCATGACATCATTACATCACTGCCAAACACCTTTGCACTACTGGTGACCACATTCCTGATGCAATAGTTTGTTTTGACCAATTATTCATTATCAGTTGCATGACAATGAAAGTCTGAGTAAGTTTCTTGTTCTTGTAGGCTCTGAAAAGAAACAAATGATGGCAACATTCAAAGCAATGCTTGAATCATAGGCTGCTAAAAAGAATTACATTTTTACAAGACTCTGCAATATCTTATGGCAAAGCTCTGGCCTGTGGTATGAAGAAGGATTGCTCTTACTTGGACTTCCAATTACAGGACTGGCACTTTAGCACCCCCTTTCCACATACAGCTAAGCAATGAATTTTTTTGCATAACACAACTTTCTGAAACAAAGCATGGGTTACTGTCCAATTTTGTAGCTTTCAACTGACCAAGATGGGACACGAACCCACAGTCCTCAGCTCCGAAGGTTGATGCCTTATCCATTAGGCCACTGGGCCAACAAAAGCACATGAAGGAAGTCTGTGCAAGCCATGAATAAACAAAGAATTCAAAACATTTTCCACAAAACTACCACATTTGGTGCCTCAAATCTGAGGTACTAGTTCAGCCGGCCCCATGCGAGAATTGAGCCAGTTTCACAAGAATGGGAATCTTGCATGACATCATTACATCACTGCCAAACACCTTGGCACTACTGGTGACCATATTCCTGATGCAATAGTTTGTTTTTAGACCAATTATTCATGATCATTTGCTTGACAATGAAAGTCTGTGTAAGTTTTTTGGTCTTGCAGACTCTGAAAAGAAACAAATGATGAATGCTTGAATCATAGGCTGGTAAAAATAATTAAATTTTTACAAGACTCTGCTATATCCTATGACAAATCTCTGGCTTGTGTTATGAAAAAGGATTTATCTCCCTTGGACTTCCGTTTACAGGACTGGCACCTCAGCACTTGGCCATCATGCCATGCTATAGCATCCCCTTTCCACATTTACATTTACAGCATTTAGCAGACGCTCTTATCCAGAGCGACTTACAGAAGTGCTTTAAAGTCAGTATCAGTGAAAATATTCTTATACTGTTTCGTCAGGACACAGACTAAGTATACCATCAGTCAAGAGCTCAGTGGATAGGTGGTGTGTGCAGGTATTTATTTATTTATTTATTTATTTATTTATTTATTTATTTATTTATTTATTTATTTGTTCATTCATTCATTCATTCATTC
>JAQMYF010000012.1:14488205-14505750 GCA_030014195.1 Neosilurus mollespiculum | reverse complement strand
GGATGAGGACCGATGACATCTTGGCTGATCTTGCAGCATGTAGCTTCTCAGTGACAGCCAAGAGTGCTGTCTCTGTGGAATGTGCTGCTTTGAAGCCAGATTGATTAGGGTCAAGAAGGTTATTCTGCAAAAGATAGAAATATATTTGGTTATAAAGCGTTCAAGAATTTTAGAAAGGAAAGAAGTGATACTAGTCTGAAATTGCTGATGTCTGATGGATCCAGAGAGGGTTTTTTTTTTTAAGATGGGTAGAACCCTGGCTCTTTTGAATGCTGTTGGTACATGAAGAGATGATAGAGTTGTTGATGATAGTGGAGATAAAGGGGAGAAGGTCTTGTGAGATAGTCTGGAGTATTGTGGAAGGGATTGGATCTAGTGACCAGGTGGTAGGATTGCTTGATGAGATGCAGGATGTCTTCAGTTGTAAAATTGTGTAAGGAAAGGGGAACTGGAATCTACTCTGTGTAGTATAGGAGTTGGGGTGGAAGTGAATGTCAGACAGATTTGTTTAATCTTCTCATCAAAGAAGTCGGCAAAGAAAAAAAGAAAAAATATTTTCCTCTTGTAAAGCTCTGTTCTTAAGTATAAAGAGGGATTGATCTTTCTTTGGATTTCCGTTTACAGAACTGGCACCTAGGCCATCATGCCATGCTAAAGCATCCCCTTAACACAAACAGCTAAGCAAGAAATTTCTTGCAATATACAAGGGAATAAGCCAGAATATAACAGTGCTTTCTGAAAACCAGAAGTGTCTGCTACCCATTTATTTCACTTCCAGCTGACCCAGATGGGACTTGAATCCCCAATCCTCAGCTTTGAAGGCTGATGCCTTACCCATTAGGCCACTGGGCCAACAAAAAGGGTTTGACGGTGGTCTGCACAAGCCATACAATAATCAAAGAATTAAAAGAAAATTGTTCCACAAAACTACCAAATTCAAATTTATTTGTCACGTACAAAATCATAAACAGTACAATATGTAGTAAAATGCTTGTTACGACTGTCCTAAAAATTGTAGAATAAGCTTTCACCACATTTGCTGCCTCAAATATGAGGTACTACTTCAGCCTGCACCAGCCAGGAATCTAACCCAGTTTGCAAGAAATGGAATCTTGCATGATATCATTACACCACTGGTAAATACCTTTGCGCTACTGGTGACTACTTTCAAGACTCAACAGATTATTTTTAGAGCAATTACTGATGATAATTTTCATGACAACAAAAATCTGAGTAGTTTTTTTGGTCTTGTAGACTCCGAAAAGAAACAAATGGCAACATTCAAAGCAATGCCTGAATAAAACAGAGAGATGACAGAGAGATATTTGTAATCTCAGCAAAACAACCTGATTTACCATACAGCTGCCCTTCTTCTCACCAGAGATCTGCAGCAAAATCCATGTCCATCTTTTCCGGACAGTGTTTAGACCTTGATTCCACACACGATATTCCTGCCCATACAGTAGCGGCTGCGAATCAACAAGTTTTACCATCTGTTATGTTTTTCTGCTTTGCGTAGTTATTATATGTTGACATATCCTAGACAACACAGATTGTGATTATGTAGTACAAAGATTCTGTAGTACAAAGATACTGCTTTCAGTTGCACTCGGAAATGTTTTTATGTGGGGAAATATGCGAGAAAGTAAACTAGGCAACAAGAGATGACATTTTAGCCATGAAGCAACTGTCACTCGTCGCTCCATGCGGAGGATGCTTAAGCCCTTGAGCTGGTGTGGTTTCACCGGGAAGCTTTCTTATTCAGCCATAATGAACTAATAATGAAGAATAAAACATGTAGGCTTTATAGACATTTGAGGAGATAAACTAATCATTGCAGCAAGACATTCCCTTACAATAGCACATTTGACATCAATTTGCATTCATTCATTCATTCTTTCATTCTTTCATTCATTCATTCATTCAAATTCAAATTCAACTTTATTTGTCACAAATCATACACAGTACAATATGTAGTGAAATGCTTGTTAGGACTGTCCTATATTTGAAGAAGAATAAAAAACTATCAATATCAAGAAGAAAAAGAATAATACCAATAACAATTACTATTTAAAGGACACCAATAGTTAAAAGTCGAATATAAATCTAAAAATATATAATATAAAATATAAATATAGTAATGATAAATAGTACGGTATGTAAACTGTCGGTGCAGTATGCACACAAAGATGTTCAGTGAGTTGTTGTTGTGTGTGCATAGTAGTGCAAGTTGTACAGGGAGTGCAATTTGTTTGTGCAACAATCAGCTGAGGTGGAATGTAATGATCATGTGTATGGTAGGTCTACAAAGTCCAGGTACTGGGTGTTCTGGTTGAGGGCCTGAATAGCCTGCGGGGAGAAGCTCCTCCTCATTCACTCAGTGTTTGCTTTTAAGCAAGGAAACGTTTCCCTGACCGCAACAGAGAAGAGTCCATTGTTGGGATGGCTGAGGTCCTTCATTATCTTCCTGGCCTTGGTCCAGTACCGCTTGCTGTACGTAGTGTCCAGGTCAGGATGCTCTCAATGGTCTAGGTGTGGAAAGTCTTTAGCACCCTTGAGGGTAGGTTAAAGTCCTTCAGGTGTCTAAGATTATAGAGATGCTGTTGGGCCTTCTTCACCAGGGTGTTAACATGACAGGACCATGTCAGGTAAGCACCTAGGTACCGGAATCTGTCCACTCTCTCCACTGGGGTTCTGTTGATAGTCAGGGGCTGGTAATTCCTCTCCCGGTTTGTGCTCAAGTCCACTAACAGCTCCTTAGTCTTGCTGACGTTTAGGAGGAGATTGTTGTCCTGGCACCATAATTCCAGGTTTCTAACCTCCTCTAGGTAGGCCGTCTCGTTGTTGTTAGAGATCAGGCACCGGAACAATGATGGACTGTTTGAAGCATGTTGGGATTATAGACTGATCCAGGGAGAGGTTGAATATCACAGTGAACACTGGAGCAAGCTGGTCAGCACAGGCCTTCAAGACCTGACCCATGATGCCATCTGGTCCTGCTGCCTTCCTTGTGTTCACTCTCCTGAATGCTTTTCTCACATCGTGCTCCGAGATGATGAATGAGTTAACCTCTCCGGTATGCTCCAGAAGTGTGCTGCCCATAGTGCTGTTAGCGCTGCTAATGCTGTTAGCGCTGTGAGCTGTAGCCTCGAAGCGAGCATAAAAGGTGTTTAGCTCATCTGCCAGAGAAGCGTCTGCATTCACTTATCTGGAAGATGGTGTTTTGTAGTCTGTCATAGTTCTTAGTCCCTGCCACAGACTCCTAGAGCCACTCTGTCGAAATTATGACTCTAGTTTCTGTCTATAGCACTGCTTTGCCTCCTTCACCACTCTGGGCACGTTGGAGGATGCAGTCTTGTACTCATTCATGTTTCCACTGGCGTGCCCCGTGTTATACGCAGCGGAACAGCATCTCAGAGCATCGCGGACGGATTTATCCACAGCATCTGATTAGGAAACGTTCTGATGATAGTCTTGTGAACTGTGTTATCCATTAGTTCCCTGATGAATCCTACAACCGCTTCCGTAAACATGTTGATGTCATCACAGCTGCACCGAAACATGTCCCAGTCTGCGTCATCCAGAGCATCCTGGTCCATCCAGCGTGACATCATTTATTCATTCATTCATCTTTTTCTGCTTGTTCTTGGGTCGGGTTTGGGGGGTGAGGGCATGCTTTAGGGTTAGGGTTAGGGTTAGGAAGTCCCCCTAAAGCTCCTGATTAAAATGACTTTAGGTTATACATTTTTAAGCTAATAAAATATATATTTGTACAGTGCCTTTACTTTGAGCAGCATGTAAATGGATTTTTTTTATTTACAAAATGTTACAGCACTTGCTTTATGGTTTTCTTAGCAGAGCAACCAAACAGGTACAGTAACTACCAGTACTTAACACTAAAGCCAATTTCTGCTACAACAGGGTACAACAACCAATAATATCAATCTGTCCAGTCCAGCTACTTTTGCAAGTACAAAGTTCACATGAAACTACCCATGACCCTGTTACTCTGTTACCATTCATTCATTTTCTGAACCGCTTAATCCTAATTTGTGTCAACTCTGAGTGACGGCAGAGTACACCCTGGACAACCAGACAATTGCAGGCCAGAAACACGCTGATGCTACATAGCCTACTCTTGACGAAAATCAGCAATGGTTCTTTTACATGCCTCTCACCATAGACAGTGAAAGATATGGCCGGCCTTTGATAACCCAGTTAGCTGCATCTTGGGGGACAGCAGTGACGTCCCGTTGACAGTGGGGCTTGAACCTTGGGATCAGTAATCCAGCACCCTACCGCTGGGCCACCACTGCCCCTCATCCTGTTACTGTATGTCCTTTCAGATGTCAACTCCTGAATATCACTATAAGTAGAAAAATAAAAGGAACGATCAGTTAAGGGACCTATTAAGGCAGAAAAACGTAATGAATATAAAAACTTTTTTTGATACTGTGACATTTCTACAAATATCTAATAAATAGAGCATGATCATATGCAACAACACTCCCACTGTTTTTAGAATATTTAGCATAAGATAATGCTTGGCTCCTCAAAAATACAGGCATCGCCCACAATTTGGGGATTTGATAGTGGGTAAAAACGATTCTGAAAGCTTTAAAACCACATGAAACGATAATTATTCACACACACACAACAAAGACACTTTATCATGGCCATTTTGTCTGGAATGCTGATATTTCAACAAGGTTGTGGCTGAAGATTTACAACTGTCATTGGTCCTCAACCATTGTGGCAAAATCATGGAAATTGCAGTACAATTGCAATTTAGCCCTAAATCACTACTGGTCCATACAAATTGCAACTGGTCCGTAAATGTACATGTGTTTTCAGGGGCCAAAAAAGCATAAGAAATAGCACAAATTGTCTGATAATGTATTTTATTCCAAGACATGTAGAATTTGAAACCACTGTTAGCCACTATAAACAAAAGTATAAAATATGAAATAGTGAAATATGGTAACATATGAAAGTTCCTTTAAGAAATTAGCATATACACTATGCTACAGTCAACCTCAACGTTCAAGAACTTTCTGGTTTGGTAGCCATAGGATCTCATTTCTGCTTTTTGCAGATGATGTTGTCCTCTTGGCTTCATCAAGCTGGGACCTCCAGCTCTCATTGGAGCGATTCGCAGCTGAGTGCGAAGTGGCTGGGATGAGAATCAACACCTCCAAGTCTAAGGCCATGGTCCTCAGCTGGAAAAGGGTGAAATGCACCCCCCAGGCCTGGAACAAGGTCCTGCCCCAAGTGAAGGCAACAAGATTATGGATATAGGCGGTTGAAATGAGCTTAATTCGCAGGGTGGCGGGGCTCTAACTTAGAGATAGGGTGAGAAGCTCAGCCATCTGGGAGGAGCTCGGCGTAGAACCACTGCTCCTCCGCATTGAGAGGAGCCAGTTGAGGTGGCTTGGGCATCTGATTACAATGCTACCCGAAAGCCTACCTGTGTGGTGTTTAGGGCATGTCCAACTGGAAAGAGTCCCCAGGGTCGACCCAGAACACGCAGGAGGGACTATGTCTCCTGACTGGTCTTGGAATGCCTTGGTGTCCCCCCGGAAGTGCTGGAAGAAGTGGCTGGGGAAAGGGACGTCTGGACGTCACTGCTTAGGCTGCTGCCCCTGCAACCCGATCCCAGATTAAGCAGAAGATGATGATGATGAATCTTACTGTTTGTTTGTGGCTTACGTCATAAGGTTTATGGTGTTATAGTGGATGTCAGTGCTACCCCATGATGTATTAGTGTTACCCGTGACTTTTGGGGTAACATTGACAAGTCCCATGTTTCTTCTTCATCTTTCCAATTGGCAATGAAAATGATGATGATGATGATGATGATGATGATGATTATTATTATTATTATTATTATTATTCCATAAACAAGGACAGGTCACAACCTATCTAATGCTGCATTAGACTAGTCCACTGGTGCACTTACATGGGTAAAGTACAAATGCAAAGATGTGTCAAAGTTATCCTGTTTTACCTTATTACTGTCATTATTATCATCACGCGACAACTATTAAAAAGATACTCTTGTGCATGATGAACCAGGAAGAGTTAAATATAAATACATATACACTTGCAGGAAATGCAAAATTGTTTGTAAATACATATACACTCACAGGAAATGTGGACCCAAGAATCGCGGAATCAATAAACTCATGATTGTTGTTTAACGATCTTGTGCATAAGTGGCAACTTGGCAGTGCAATGCCAATTCTTAAAAAGTGGAAAAGTCCATGACCAAGTTTTAGGAATGGGAAGAAGGCATTTGATTTTAAGAGAAATAAAACAAGTGTCGCACATTTTTTACCCTTCCCCCCTCTGTCAGTCTGTCTGTCTCTCTCTCTCTCTCTCTCTCTCACACACACACACACACACACACGCATACTGATTACATCTTGACACGTTTGAAGTTAAACTTAAAGCTAAAAACATACTGATTTTTCATTGCCTGCTATGTCCATGTCTGTACTGAAGTGATGACCACCATTTTGTTATGATGATCATTCTGCACCATTGCCTCAAGATGGCAATATTTACTAATGTCATTGTGCCCAGTGCAGGGGTCATTAACACTCACTCACCCAGAAGTAAATACATGATTCCAGAACAACACTGTGGCTAATTCCATTTTCAAGACATAAGAAGAGTTCATGTTTATTTAATATGCCTGGTAAGTAAATGGGCCCCTTAAAAATTACTGGTGTGTACAGACCACCCTCATCTGGTGCAGGGTACACCCTCAACAGCTCACCATAGCATTCATTCATTTTCTTAACCGCTTAATCCTAATTAGGGTTGCAGGGAGGCTGGCACCCATCTCAGCTGACTCTGGGCAAGGGCAGGGTACACCCTGGACAGCTTGCCAGGCCATCAACGCGCTGACGCAATGCAGCCTTTCGAAAGTCAGGAATGGTTCTTTTACTCTCACCACAGACAGTGAGAGACATGGCTGGCCTTTGATAACTCAGTTAGCAGCACTGGGGGGACAGCAATTGTGGCGCTTGAACCCCCAACCTTCGGATCAGTAATCCAGCACCCTGCCACCACTGCCCCATCTCACCAAACCATTACATGTCCAAAACAGATATAAAATCATTCACACCCATGCCTAGGGGCAGCATATAACCTGTTAGGCTAATATCCATGTCTTTGGACAGTTGGAGGAAATCAGAGCACCTGGATGAAACCCACACAGGCATGGGTAGAACAAGCAAACTTCACAGAGAAACAACCCTGCCAGGCAAATGTTTTGAACCCATGACCAGCTCATTTTGGCTGAATACAAAGGTTTCCTGGTGAAACCACCCCAGCTCATGTGCATAGTACCTTTTATTAACCTGTTTAATGTCTTGTTTTGGTTCTGTGTGTTTATAATAACAATAATCATACCCCATGACCTGAGGAATGATCTTACACATGTGTGAGTTTCAATGTCTTTTAAGTGCTTTTGCAAGGAATTGCTAAATTTCCAAGAAGTAAATCATCACTTTTTTATGTGTTGCAAGAATAAAAATGAAACATTTGTTCTGAATTCAATTACAACATATTGTGCAATTTTTTCTGATGTGTTGTTTTAAGTTTGGCATAATAAATAACTACATTTAGAAAAATAAAGGCAGCCATTAATGGCTATGTTGAATGAAGGGATTCTCATATCTGGTCCTTCTCAAAATATCCAGCTTGGTCTGACCAGCTACCACCTATCAAAAATAGAGCTAAATGCTGATATATGGAAATAGTTTATAAATTACTGCTATAATTGCAAATATTTGATGATTAGTTTATTTAACTACTCAGGAAGCTAGAATACAACTTGACTGATTAGCTAATATGTCTCTCTCACAGGAAGAAGGTCCAGGGTTTGAGTCCCGGGTTCAGTGAGGGCATTTCTATGTGGAGTCTGCAAGTTCTCGTCATGCCTGCATGAGTTTCATCGTGGTGCTTCAGTTTCCTTCCACAGTCCATATATATACACATCTGGCTAATTGCTGGTTCCAAACTGCCCCTGTGAGTGTGAATGGTTGTGTGTGTTGGCCCTGGGATGGTCTGGTGAGGTGTTCAGGGTATACCCTGCCTTTGCCCTGAGTAGGCTGAGATAGACTCAAGCCTCCCCATAACCCTAATAGGATTAGGCGGGTTGGCAAATGAATAAATGAATGAATGGTGAGCTAAGGCTATGTTTGGGAAACTCGTCAAAATAAAATTAACAGTGTTGCACTAGTAGTGGTAATTTATAAACTCTTCCTCTAATAACATTAACTGTGTTTTGGGCACCTACTAGGCGCTTAGACCAAGCTGAATTTTTCAGCTGGAGGGTTATAAATAAACCAAATAGGTTATATTGAAATAGTTAAAGTTTTTGTTTATTTTAGTGTATAAGTGGTATAAATGTATATAAAGTGGCATAAATAGTATAGCAAGAAGGTGCTGGGTTTGAATCCCAAGCTTGGGCCCTTTTTGTGTGAAGTTGGCATGTTCTCCTGTGCTTGTGTGGGTTTCCTCCAGGCAATCCGGTTTCCTCCCTCAGTCCAAAGGCATGCACATTAGGCTAGCTGGCTGTTCCAAATTGCCCCTAGATGCAATTGTGAACAGCTGTGTGTGTATGTTGTCCCCGGGACACCCTAGTGAGCTGTTCAGGGTGTACAGGTGAGATAGGCACTATCCTCCCTGTGACCCTAGCTGGATTTGCCACACCGCTTAATCCTGTTAGGGACACTGAGAGGCTAGAGTCTATCTCAGTCGACACTGAGTGAACATGGAGTACATGCTAGACCACAGGTGTCAAACTCAAGACCCATCAACTCATTTTATGTGGCCCGCAGGAGCTTTCAGAGAATACGATTATCGTTCATTCTTTGCATCGGTCATTACCATGAAACCTAATTAGTCATCCTTCCACTAGGTGGCAGCAGCCGATTTCAAATTAACAACTAGTTATTCGTGACTCAAGAATGATTACAAGCTAGCTTGTTGTCAGAAAATGCAAGCGAATAAAGAAAAAGAGGACAAACGCTTAAATGAATCATTTCGCTGTGCACTGTGCAGATTTCATGCTTGAGCTTTTAGAACAGGTGTTCGGTGATATCCGGTCCTCGGTCACCTTTAAATTTAGTGATGCGGCCCTCAGCGAAAATGAGTTTGACACCCCTGCCCTAGACACTTCACCAGTCCATCACAGGGCAAACACACCTAGGGTAACAGTCAATTAGCCTCACGTGCATGTCTTTGGACTGCCGGAGGAAACCCGAGCACATGGAGGAAACCCATACAAGCACTGGGAGAACATTCACACAGAGACTGAGAGTGTAGTTCCCCACTACACCACATTCAGGAGTATTTACTCAATCTGCTTGTCTTTCTTTCTCCCTCTCTAGTCATTCACAGGTTAATTTTTGCTCATCTCCCGCCTCACCCATGTTGTCACCGAGTCGCAAGTGCAGCGCGCTTTCCTATTGGATGAACTCGTCACATCTCTAGGCTTGGCTCCATGGGCGTGGAGGCGATGTGGCTGTCTCAAGCCTTAGAAATAAGGTAATGCGCACCAACATTTTGCGGGATAGAAATAGTACCGTATTGTATGCTGGACGCGAACTACACGTTTAGCCACGACTTCAAACAAACCGACTGTCTTCTCTTAAAGCGTGATGTATTTATTATAGGGAATAAACCGGAATAAATGGTGGTCTGCTGAGATGCTTTCCAAGGGAAAGGAGGAACCGTGTTACTTCAGATAACAGTGCGGAAGATGATATTAGACGGACAGGGGCATTTGACAAGCTGTTTGCCCCCCTTATTTATTATTACCGTCGATGTTATAATATAAGACATCCGGAGAACTGAAAAGGCGACATTTTTATTGTGGGCTGTGCGCGTGCACGTGCATGAACGCACCTGCCTAAATTAAGCGCGCTCCATTCAGCTGTAATTGCGCAAACTGCACGTCAGTTCTGTTGAATCTCTTTTGCGCAGGCGGCGTAAGAGAAGCGATAGCAACGCAGGCTGCCTGAAACGAGTCGCGTGCTGATCTAAACCATTCCCAGATCTCTCAACCCGGGGTGTGAATTTTACAGATTGCCCCGTGCGGGATAAGTCCAAACAGGGTCCCATGTTGAAGTGCGCCAGCGCGCGCACGCTGCAGGAGCTGCTCGGCCGCCGTGCCTCCATGGTGGAATCGGTGGCGCACCACGTGAACGAGGGGAAGCGAGGGGAACACTGTTAGGAACACCCCACGGGGATCAGCTACCATGGAGTCCAGCGGTGGACCCAAGCCTCCGGATGGCCCTACGATCTCAAAGTGTCCCTCCGTCCCCAATTCCCAGTGCCAGCTGAACGGCAACATCTATGAGTCGGTGAGCGAGGGGAGCGTTAATAAGATGGACGGGTCGAGTGCGGTGCGCGGTGGCAGCGACCCGAGCGCTTATCCGCCACTGGCGAGCTACCGGCGCGCCACCGGCCCGCGCTTTATCCGGAGGAGTTTGTGGTTTGCAGAAGACGAGCAGGCGCATGAGGCTCCTGAATACGAGTTCCGGAGCGAGATGTCCACTGTGTGCTTGCGAACAATCGTGGATCGGACCAGGGGCGCTTGGTCAAGCTTGCAGGAAGGTTCGAGCACTGAGAGTCAGGCTGGACAAAAGGACAGCGCCACGGAAAGCACGAGCGCCGACGAGGATAAGCACAGGGCCGGTTCTAAGGTGGACGCAGGTGCACCCAACAGCGCCAAAAGCACCGCCAAGACCGAGAGCGAGGAGAACGAGGAGGAAGCCGAGATGAAAGCCGTCGCCACGTCTCCCAGTGGTCGCTTTCTTAAATTCGACATTGAGCTGGGTAGAGGCTCTTTCAAAACCGTCTACAAGGGCTTGGACACGGAGACCTGGGTGGAAGTGGCGTGGTGCGAACTGCAGGTACGTGCAGGGTGGGTTTCACTGCAGACATTCAGGTAATTGCATCTTGGGTTTTTTTTTTTTTTTTAGGAGAGAATAAATCATAATTATCTTTTTTTTAAATATGCTTGATTTGTCTGCCTAGAAATTGGACATGGTCTCATAGGTTACCTGTTGCAACAAACACAAACGATCTCCTTGGTGCACTTTGTCCAGCTGCATTGTGAAAAATATGCATTTATGATGACATGACATTATAGGCAAACACTGACCACAGCCTAGAATTAAAGGTAGGAGCTATAGGCCAACATCTCTGTATCCATCCATTTGCACATCCTCTTAAACCTACTAGGGACGTAGGGAGGCTACAGCTCAGCCGACTCTGGGTGAATGTGTGGTACACCCTGGACAGTTTGCCAGTCCATCACAGGGTAAGACATACTCAATAATTCACGTTCGCACTCACATCTAGGGGAATTTTGAAACGGCCAATCAGCCTAAGGTGCATGTCTTTGGACCGTGGGAGGAAGGCGGAGTACCCGGAAGAAACCCAAGCAAGCACGAAGAGAACATCACAGAGAAACGTCCTCAGCAAGTCCGGGAATCGAACCCAGGGCCTTCTTGCCTTGAGGCGGATGTGCTAACTACTTCGCCGCCAGGTCAGCCGACAGCTCTTTAGTCATCCACGAGCAGGACAAAATGGTGTAAAACTGCTAATTTGTGTTGCTCTTCCTGGCAGTTGAATGCTGAGGCATATGGATGCACAGTATAGTAACATGTAAAGACATGACCCATGCTGGACCTTTTTAATTTTCTTATGATGTTCATATGTTGTATGGCAGTGGCTCTCAAACTAGACCCCCATGCCATGAGGAGGAGATGAGATTGCGTGAAATTATTGGGTTAATAGGCTAAGTATTAGGAAGACTTGTTCATTTTGACGTAATAGACGAAGCCCAGCTTTAACATGGATGCAATCGGTCAAAAACAGTTGATCTGGCATGATGATGGGCCATTTCAGTTATAAGTGATGTTAGTGCTCTTACAGAATTGGCAGTGCCATGAAGCAGTCAGTAAGGAGACATTATTTGCTAATAAAAATGTGAACTACAATAGGCTGATGTAGGGCTGTCAGCACAGTGGTGTAGTGGTTAGCATGCCCGCCTGAGTTTTCTCAGTGCTGCGGTTTCCTCCCACAGTCCAAAGACATTCACATTAGACTAATTGGCTGTTTCACATTAGCTGTAGGTGTGGATACAAGTGTGAATGGGTGTGTTGGTCCTGAATGGTCTGGCGAGCTGGTCAGGGTGTCCCTCGCCTTTGCCCAGTGTCATCTGAGATTTCTCCATGACCCTAATAGGATCGGGAAAGGAGTGGGTGAGTGAATGAGTGATTGTGTTATGGCTGGGTAATGTAGCGTTATAATATTTTATATTAGATTGTGACAATATGCTTTTGTGAACTACATATTGGGATTAAATAAGATAATAAAAATACTTAAAACGACTGATTTAATCTTAATTTTGCATATCATTTAAAAAATGTAATGTTTCATTTTACACAATAAAATACACAAAATATAATCAAAAATTTGTGGACATCTGATCATCATACCCATATTAGGGTTCTTCTCCAAACTGTTGCTATAAATTTGGATGCACAAAGCGCTATAGTATGTCTTCGTGTGCTGTAGCATCACAATGATCCTTCACTGGAACTAAGGGTTTTTAAACCTGATAAGTGTCTCTGTGTACAAACTGCGATTCTTGAAGACACGGTTTGTTCAGTTTGGAACAGAAGAACTAGAGTGTACTGCTGAGGTCCATGACCTCACCCCCTGTGAACACCATAGGGATTGACTCGAACACTACCTGCATCCCAGGCTTTCTCACCTGACCTCATGAATGCTCTTGTAGCTAAATGGGCAAATCCCAACAGCCACACTTAAAAAAAATCTAGAGGAAAGTCTTCGCAGAAGTGTGCAGGGGTTCTCTTAAAGAACATATGGATGTGATGGTCAAGACAAGCTGGGTTTTATGTCTTAAGAAATGTAATTGCGATATTTGCTGATATGTTGACAATACTATGTTATGTAACACTGTATATAGTATGAAATATATTTTGTGAATTTTTCTATGCAATTTTACGGTTATTCCACAAGCTCAAATCGTTTATGAACACATAGCTGGAGAGGCAAAAGCGTCATCATTTCAATCGAATTCTTGAGAATGTAAAAGTATAGCACCATATGTTCTTACTTTCAATTATGTAACGCAACAGCCAAGAGGCCTGTTCCTCACAGGAGGCTGATAGTCACGTTGGATGTCTAGGGGGGGGTGGTGGGATAGGGTTGGTTTTCTTAATTAAAAAATGTTATATACTTATATACGTATATATGTTATATACATATACTTTAATTCCAAATTTGATTTCTTTCCATGAAATAAGTCTAGGATGAATGTAGGAGCTGGCTAGTGACGTAGCTACTTATGGTATGCATGTGATCCTACAGGCGATCAGAATACGTGCTGGCACATACCTAGTGAGCACAGCTAGAAAAATTTACTATTTTATTTAAAACCACATCATATAATGCTGCACATGCAGACTTAGTATACAGATGCTTGCAATCCAGGCGTTTTTTGGTAAAGCTGCGGCCAGTTCGGGCTCGTCAGATCCCTCTAATAAATGTGTGTCAGTGTCAACACAGTGCATTTATTCATGAGCGTAAGTGCTGCACTTGCACACTATGTTTTTGCTTCTTGATGGGACACGCTACCTATATTTGCTTTGCTTTTATTCCCAGTGTTTTTATCTTGTTTTCAGTATGATTTTTCTGCTGGTTTCTCCAGTTTTGGGGTTGATAAATCCCTTTTTTTATATCCATGATCCAGCATCCGCTCCTCCATATCCTATTACTGCCAACAGTAAGATTGTATTATAATAGGCTTATTTAATAAGCTAGTTCTGTGCATGCTACATTACATAGACACTGCATCGATGTATTCTTGGGTGGTGAAAACACTGCCTTTACATGTTCATTTCTGGAGGAAAGTTGATGTTTTTGATAAAAAGCAACACTCAGGATGTTTGGTTGGCTGATGATAATCATAGTGATGTCATGAAACAACAATGTGCTGATCTATTCCCCAGCCTGATGGGCATAAACCTTTGTCCATAATGTGTACTTTTTAAAGTTTATTTTAAAAAATAAACATATTTTTGTGGTAATTAAGGCATCAATAAAAATCAACCCTTTATCGGAGTACGTATAGTGCATCCTAGAAAAATCTGAGAACCTAGATACTTAGCTATATAACCAACTCTGTGTAGTACAGTGGGGAGTTTTGATTTAGACTCTTAACAACCGAATCTGCAGCCAGAACATTGGTAGAGAAAGGGGAACTGGGGGGTGGGGGTGTTAGCATTGTTCTGGTTGGGTATCCTAAATGTTTGGCCAACAACTGTCAATCCCAAGATCCATTTGTCCGCGTTGAATGTTATTACACCGACTGACCTGACTTCATTGTATGTTGCTCTTTGGTAATTATAACAACCCAGTGACCTGCTTGGAACCCTAGGGTAGTCTCTTTTAAGAGTTGTTCAGAGATGGCATGTCACATGTAGAGATTTCCACCGCGCTGTGACGGCTTGGTGTTAAGCAATGCTCTGAATTGAATGTAAGTAGATTCTGACTTGGAGCAAAATACATATCGGATGCAGAACTGGAGAGAGCTGTGATTGAATCTATTCATGAGTGGAATTTTCATTTAGTTTTTCACATTTTATATACAACCTAATTTTCAAACGGTGTTACTGAATGGCTATTGTTTTTAACAAATGCGTAGGCTGTACTTCGATTAAGAGATCCAGAGTCGGTGGCAAGATGTCAAGCTGTTTGATGCAAGCTAATTTTACTTCCAGGGCTCACAAGCTGGACAAATTAAATATTTAGTTGAGTTTGAGCCTCAGTGCAGCACGGTGGCCTAGTGGTTAGCTTGCTCCCCTGCACAGCAAGAAGGTTCTGGGTTTGAGTCCCAGGCTTGGGTGTTTCTGTGCAGAGTTATCAAGTTCTATCTATGCTAGTGTGGGTTTCCTCTGGGTACTCTGGTTGCTTCTTTGATTTACAGCTACATATGCTGTATGAGTGAAGTGGGATTCTCTGCTCCAACATCACCCTCCCTTCTTATGGAAGCAGATAATAAAGAGAAGACACCCCCCACCCCCTAAGTTTTCATGAACAACATGTATTACCTTTTGGGTTTTAGTAATTTTTCAGTGTTTAGAAGGATCGTTTATTAAGCACGGTGGCGTAGTGGTTAGCACATCCACCTTACGGCAAGAAGGTCCTGGGTTCAGTTCCCAGGCTCGAGCGTTTCTGTATGGAGTCTGCATGTACTTCCAGTGCTTGTGTGGATTTCCCCTGAGTACTTCAGTTTCCTTCAACAGTCCAAAGACATGCACATTAGGCTAATTGGCTGTTCCAAATTGCTCCTAGGTGTGGGTGTGAAAATTAAACAGTTTGGCTAATAAGTGAGTGAGTGAGTGAGTTTGGGTAGGAACAACAAACCAGTATTTATTTTTTCATATCTGATTTTCAAATGAATGATGAAGTTCATTTTCGGATTTGTACTCTTCAGTGAATATGTAAAGAAAGAATAATGCAAGTACAAATACTCCATAAAAAAATAAATCCTTCTTTCAGTTTAGGCCAAACTTTAAATATGTACACACACAGACAAACATGCATACACCTGTATTTTTTCTGCAATCTAATAATCTGGGTTTTATCTGTCAAGTCAAAAACATGGACATTGCCAGAATGCACAAGTAATCTCAGAAAAGATTTGTCAGGTTATCACCATTTGGCTTGTGGAAAACAAAATTTTTGATTTTGGTCCAAATGCTTGGCATGAAACCAGCACACTTATCTTGATTATCATGATGCCAACGCATTTAGATTGAATGATTAAATGTTTATTTAAAAAAAAAAAAAATATATATATATATATATATATATATATAACAGGAAACAACTTGCGCAATATATAAGTGATCGTACAAATTAATGGAGTTAAATAAAATGAATGTTTTTTTTAAACTGTTTATTTAGGGGACAATAATACCCTGTATTTCTCTACATATGGTAATCCTAAACTGCTGTGAGTCACCCTGACTATCATGTTCTAGTAATTTGAAGTCATCACTGTGTTAGACGTGCCATGTCTGATTTGACTACAAATTATGTAAACATCAGAAACCAGCTCAGGTTTGTCAAATGACATGTATGTCCTATCTTAGCCATAAAAGGAGTTATACTACCCAATTACTGCCTCTTGATGGCATCAAGAGGCAATAACTAGCCTGTGAGTTCTTCGACTGGCTCCTGCCTCCTGAAAACATTACATTAGCCATGTTAAATTGCTCCTTGTTGTGAATGTGTGAGCATGGTGCAATGATGGATTGGTGTCCAATCTAAGTTGAGTATTCATACCTTGTGCACAGACATTTCAAGCAACTTTAAAAGTGATAATTTACCAAAAATGTGTATCTCCTCACTGCTTCACATTATGCAGATATGGTATTTTAATGAAAGTGATTGTTGTACAAATCGGGATATGTTACCATGTTTAGAGTTTATTTAGAAACTTCAATATTTTTAGCAGTCTTCCACGAGGATTTGTTTACATAGTATTTACTGTAGTTTGATACGACCTTTGATTTATTGACCTGTTAGCTTCTGAATTTCTGATGGTATAATATTTCATGCTGATGTTGAAATTGTGTACCCCAATTCATCATTTTAAAAAATATTATATTTACAGTAGAGGCATACTTTGTTTGCTAATAAGCTCCATAGGTTTTTTAATCAGGGTAAAATTGGATTAAAAATGGTCACTCCACCGCACAACCATTTCCAGCACACTTAATGGGAAGCGGATTCTTTCAGGGCTGTGTGGACCCAAAATGCGAGATTTTCAAATCCAATTTGAGTCTCATTGATATGTGGTTCAAAATCGAATGTGTCCAACATTATAATGGTCTTAATTATCACTGTATTAGCACCAAACTAATTAGTGGCAGCAACTCAAAACCCCTACATTAGACAAGATATGTTTCAAATTCTGATCAAGGTATGATTGATTTTGTGTGCGGTCCAATTCGAGACTTTAATGCAAACACTTAACCATAGTAATAAATTAAGCTTCCAATTTATGTATTTATTGTATTTTTTTATTCCAAATTTCACATCAGTTTATCTGAAAAGTGTGAGGTCAGTGCGCCTTGCGTAAAAACTGTGGTGCACGTCTTTTTGGCTTTTTTTTTTCCCACTGGCTAATTTCTTTAACCATCAATATTTTCAATTCTAATCTAAGCGACTCACAAAAAGAAAATTGAACAGCGAGTCTTGTAATGTGAACAAAGCCTATTTTAAATAACAGGCATGAATATTGTATAAGAAAAATTATGGCAATGGTTTCTAATTCAAATTTATTTGTGACATTCAAAATAGAGTATACACAGTACAATTTGTAGTGAAATGCTTGTTACGACTGTCCTATATATATATATATATATATATATGTGTGTGTGTGTGTGTGTGTGTGTGTGTGTGTGTGTGTGTGTGTGTGTGT
>JAQMYF010000012.1:14472844-14483371 GCA_030014195.1 Neosilurus mollespiculum | reverse complement strand
TGTGATACTTCCCGTCAGGATGCTCTCAATGGTGCAGGTGTAGAAAGTCCTTAGCACCCTTGAGGGCAGTTTAAAGTGCTTCAGGCATCTGAGATGATAGAGACGCTGCCGGGCCTTCTTCACCATGGTATTAACATGAAAGGACCATGTCAGGTTATGTCATGTCATGCTGTTCAGATATAGGCATGTTGATATACTTCTGATACTGATATTAGAGCGAAGAAGGCTGTGGGTGTATATATACAGGCATATATATACTCGGCAAGCACTGGGAAGGTTCTATCCTTCTAATAGAGTGTATATTTTTAATTATTTCTGATGTTTTTTCTTTTCCTAATTTAATGTTACAATATCATTGCTTATTTCTTAAATTATTTGTGGTAAATGCAAATAAAAGTTACTTGTCACACATACAGAGTTGCTGCTAAGGTTAAGCAGGTTTATTGAGGAGCTGTGACTTGTTTGTATGGTTGCATTTCATTTGTGTTTCTCTGTGAATACCAACATGCACTCAGTATCAAGATGGCTTTCCACTTTCACCCACATTCAGAACCAATATGGCTGCCATTTAATTTATAGTCTTCCCTTGTAAAGACCCACTTACAGTATGTTCTCAGTGCGGAGTCTGAATGATTTATGGATTTAAACACTTCTATTATCATGCAGCAAATGATAAATCCATAGGTGACTTCAAATAAATGTTATTTTATTGTTTCTTTTGCGTTCTGGTGATAATTTATATTGTTAAATCCAGTTAAGGACTGTCTGGGCAATTTTTGTGATTACAAAATTAGGAGTGCAAGGGGTAAAAAGTGCACAAATAACGTAAGTGTAATATTATGTTTTAAATGTTCACTTTATTTGTGACCGCAGCTTCCTGGCTTCATGTACTTTAAAAGTTGAAGTAGAGTCTAATTCTGCATGTTAGGACGTCTAAAGGAAAGCAAGACTTTCAATCGGTTTGTCTCCGTTTGCATGTGTTTCTTGGAATACGTTGCTTTAATTAAACGAACAAGGTAATCTATATGAACACACAAATCAGGAAGGCAGTGAAAAGCAAACCCAGGCTGGGACACCTATCAAGAGAGATCTGTTGGAAGCTCCACTTGTAGGCAGTACCTAAATCTAAATGTTATGTCCCTTTTATTATAATTTGGCTTCTTGTTCATGTAGTACGTGTTGAATATTTTTATTTGAAGCTATATAAGTTTACATGATTATCAGGTGTCCTAATATATCATCATCATCATCATCTTCTTCCGCTTGATCCGGGGGCGGGTCGCAGAGCCAGCAGTCCAAGTAGTGAGGTCCAGACGTCTCTCTCCCCAGCCACTTCCTCTAGCTCTTCCAGACACAGAGGCGTTCCCAGACCAGCCATGAGACATTGTCCCTTCAGCGTGTTCTTGGTCGACCCCACACCAGGGAGGTCCTAATATATATTCTATAAAATACCAGTCACATGATCATGTCTTGGCTTTCACTATTATTGACTTCACTGTAGTAGTTATCTTTAGTGGCCATTTCATGAACTAAGATCTTGTGTGGGAGATGGTGAGGTGAGATTTGCTCTTATCTTGTTACATTCCTTTTTTTGTTTTGTTTTGTTTTGTTTTGTTTTTTCAGTAACACAATCCAGTACATGGTGTTTTTTTTTGTTCACCATGAGCCCATTAATCAGCACAGTTTTTAATGCAGCTGTTACACGTATAAAACTATTTGCTTTTTTCAAGTGATCACATGTATGCCATAATGATGTGTATAAGAACAGAGATTGTTCAGACTTTTTTCAGATGACCCGTGTTTGTTGGAAAATTTTAAGTTGACTTTTGGCACTGCACTCACACACTCAGTCATTTTCTGAGCCGCTTACTCCTACTAGGGAAGGCTGGAGCCTATCTCAGCCAACACTAAGCGAAGTTGGGGTACACCCTGAACAGCTCACCAGACCATCATGGGGCAACACACAAACATTCACACTTACACCTAGGGGCAATTTGGAACAGCCAGTTAGCCTAATATGCATGTCTTCGTACAGTTGGAGGAAAAACCGGAGTACCCCGGAGGACACCCATGCAAGCACAGGGAGAACATGCAGACTCCACATAGAAATGCCCGAGTCTGGGAATCGAACCCCGGACCTTGTTGCTCTGAGGTGAATGTTCTAACCACTATGCCTCTGTGCTGCAGCAAACAATGCCGCTAGCTAAAAAAAATTACTAAAACCCAAAAGGCAATATATGTTAATAAGAAGTTAGGGGTGTTTCCTCTGTATTATCTGCTTCCATAAAAAGGGAGGGTGATGTGCATATCAGAGCCGTTTTCAGTTGATCTCTCATCTCTGGTTTGGACCAGAGAATCCCACTTCACACATACAGTGTATGTAGTAAATCGCAGAAGGAATGAAAAACATGCTCTGCTCAGTACTGGGTATGGTATTCACAGGTAAAGCCAATATAAAGTTCTCATGAGGCAATATTTCTTTTTGGTTGTTTTCTGGTTGCTGTCAAAGGTCAGCTACAGCATTTCACATTCCTCTATAGCAGTTAGGCTTATTGATGCTATTGATTCTTTTATTTTCAACCTTGAAAGGTGTTTTTTAACCCACACCTCATTAATCAAGTCATTAAACTTCCCTGGTGGGGAACTTCTTTGTCAGTCGGTCAACATGTGCCTCAAGTCCAGTTTATTGAAGGTGGTTACTCTCTGTGGGAAATTTGTGGTGAGAGATAGAGTTTGGACATACTTTCAGTCTTGGGTTTGAGTCCAAGGCTCAGGAGTTTCTGTGTGGAGTTTGCATATTCTTGTGCGTGTGCGGGTTTCCTCTGAGTATTCCAGTTTCCTCCCAAAGTCCAAAGACATTGCACATTAGGCTAATTGGCTGTTTCAAATTGTTTTTAGGTATGGATGTGAGTATGAATGGCTGTGTGTGGGCCCTGCGATAGTCAGGAGAGCTGTTCTGGGTTTATCTCGCCTTTGCCAGAGTGGGCTGAGATAGGCTACAGCCTCCCTGCAACCCTAGAAGGATTATGCGGTTCGGAAAATGAGTGAATGATGAGCTTTACCTGGGCTAGCCAGACATAACGTATTCTGGATGGCGGCAACATCGTGCATTTTACATAACTCAAAGGCAACTCAAATGGGAGGTCACATGGTGTTCCATTATGCATGAACTTGTAGAGAGTGGGGAAAAAAAATCAAGTCAGTGTTTTTGTTACATCTAGGAAAGCTCCAATTGGGTGGGCAGATGTCAAGGTCATAGAGTCCAGAAGAAGCGTTTGCTGCAATAGTAAAATCATGAAATGGGTCACGGGTTGATTTGATAACTATGCCAACTATTGTTTGAGTTGATACTTTACTTTAATCAATACTCCACATTGTCCATCCTGTAACGGCAGCAGTCAAAACCTGCCTTTCACCTTTACAACCAGTACAACACCACATACTTTGGCACATGCACAATACATTACATACAAATTAGCACCATGATCAGTTTGTTTGGTCATTTCAGGGTGTCTCTTGAATACCAATGAGCTTGACATTAATACTTCTGTTGTTATCTGTCCTGGTTATGAGTCATGTACAACTTCATTTCCTTTTACTTTCCTCGTCTGCCATTTGGACTTGGGTAAATGAAAACATAAAGAAGGATCTATGTTTATGCTCATCACATATAGTATTAATTCTTCTGGCTGAAGTCAGTTGCTGGGATTCATAAATAAATCCCATAATTGTATATTTTCATGTAAAATACCGTTGCTCTCCATATTGAATACACATCTATGTATTAAACATTAATATTACATCATTGTCATTTTAAAATAGTCTGATGTAGTAGAACTGAGTATAGAATATTTTCTGTGACACCAAACATATGAAAAAGCATACTTTACTTGCAGCATCCAGTTGCTGGGGAAACGTGATTAAATTGCATGGTTGTATAATAAGATGTTACAGTTTATTCTGTTTAATAGACCAATATTTTGTCATCATAAAAACGCTAAACATAATTATGTAATATTTATGATTGCAATAAAACAAGTTATGAGCTTCATAAGTCACTCACTATGGTAGGGCCTGAAAATAACCCATTAAGTTCCAAATAAAATGCTTTTATAGGGATATAAACTTCTTTATATGAGTTTAAAATGCCAGGCTTGCACATCACACCCATACATACACAGCTTGATTTGCCTTGGGGGTGAATATGATGTCAGTGACTTGTTCTCCCTAAACTTTTTAATTTTTTGTCACTGTCCCTTCTTCATCCCTTTAGCATTAGCATGACTTTAGAAATATACTTATCTCTGTGCCATATTACAGCCATATTACTGTGCAATATTACACTGCAACTAAACTGTGCAATATATTTATCTTTCATTTATCTTTTATACAAACGTTTTTATACATATATTTATTCATTTTTATTTTATTGATATTTTTCTTATTATTCCTGCTGTGCTCTGAGCCATTGCGTCGAAATCTCATTTTGGTGTAAATCTAAATGTTAAATAACAATAATAATAAGTCTAAATTAAGGATTCCATGGTACAGTCAGTCCATATTTTGATATGTATGATGGTTTAAGGGTCATGCTCATGAAACGGTTTTAATATCATTATATCTAAGAAAAAAATGCAGTGATAACAAGCAACTGTGCTAAATCCAGTGCCTCTAAACTTGCTTTTCTTGGTCTCATCAGTGCTAATTATCGTCCCTAAGGAGCTGAGAGAATTTTATTGGCTATTACACTCTTGTCTCCTGCTCATATTTGCCTACACAGTGCCGACTGGCTCCAGGTATATTCTAGTAAGCTCCAGCTCTCTGGATGCTCCTATCAACTCTCTGTACGCAAATACAAGCTGGAGAAGAGAGGGGAAGCAAAAACAATTCTCCCTGCTCCACTGTGTCAATGGAATGACAACCTTATTTATGGAGACATACATGTTTATAAAGGCTCTGTCATCTTTTAAATCCACAGTGTGGGAACATTTTGGATTTTGCGTTTAGGTCAAGGAGAGTAAGAAGTTCCTAATACATGTAGTGTAGGGAGTCTGTCAAGATGTTGTTAATTCAGAGATTACTTTTTGTGGACTTTAGGGTATTGGGTATTAAGGTGGTAACTAGAATGAAAGACGGCCTTTGTATTTATAATATAGATTTAGGCACTGCCTAAAATTGGATAGATATATGTATTGATAGGTGTCCGAGGCTGGTGTTATGAGTAGCGTGGCTTCTTTAAGGGCTGAATCAACTCCAGCCCTGGAGGAAATAAATAAATAAATCTCCCCTGGGTTTCCTGACTACAGTCTGATGTGAAAGCAGTAAAGGGTAACAGTGAGTTTTCTTATCACTGCTTTGCACTGATTTCTGCATTCATTTGTATCACCTGTCTTTTGGCTTTTTTTTGGGGGGGGGGTTCTTTTCTTTCGTTTTTTTTTTTTTTTTGGTGCGAGTCTGAGAGGTGGTTTATGAGCCTCTATTTTTTTGGGTTTAGTTTTATTTTATCATGCAATTCAACAGTGCGTAACATCCAGTCAGCATGAACTTAGGCACAGACACAGGGCAACTGCCATTGCTTTGTCAAGTCTTGCTCCATGCCTGCTACAAATGTGGCCATGGAAATTTGGGTTGCATGTCCCTGATTTGAAGAAAGCTGGGTTCAGTGCACATTGTAGGTCTTGCTTGAGAGCCCAATAGTGGTATTCTTAAGAGACCAGGAATTAAACTCTCAAATTTTTTTCAGTAATCTTGTTGATGGAGCTTTCTGATAATCTATATAAATTAATTTCTTGACATGAGAAAAGTGATAAGCTGGGTGTTGATAAAGAAATTATTTAAATTAATTATTATAATACATTTAAACAAAAAAAAAAAATCTGTGTACAAAAAAGCTCGACTCGAAATTTAAGATAAGCTGCTGGAATAGAGAATACAAATGCACGCTTCTTTCATTGCGGGGTTTACCATCTTTCTGTCCTGTTTGAAACTACTAAATAATGCAGTGATCCCCAGGAGTCTGCTGAAAAGCCTGTGAAGGGAGAGGTGAGCATGAGAAGAAGAGAGAGTGTGGAAGATGAGGATGGAAGAACAGAGGAGTTGTGTAGAGAAAGATGGAGGGGAGGGAGGCAAGAAGAGATGGGTGCATGTGGGGACAGTTTAGGCAGGTCAGCTCAACTGAACGCAAAAGGCTCTCTGCAGCATTGCATAATTTATGAGCTTCATGATCAACCGCTGCTGCAGCATAACCACACACTTGGACTGAACACATGGACATCCATAGTAACCATAACAACTTTCTATATGTTTTTTCGGTGAACATTCTAATCGTTCAGGATTGAGCCCAGCTGAATCTAGTTTCAATAAACATTAATGAGATGAATTTGTAACCAAAGACTTCTATATCAGCAGCAATACATACAGCTGGCATTCAGGAAACAAATTCCACCCTTTCTACAGCACTTCTTCAAGGCCGCTTGGTCAGGTAGTTGAATAAGAGTGAAATGTACTTGAATACTTGTTTGGCGTTTGCTAAAAGACACAAAGATTGCATAAGGATGCACAACTTAATATGTTGACGAGCTTTGGAAGAGGGTGTTCCTGTGTTGGTAAGAGAAAATAATGAATAATTAAAAATGATCTGTCGTAAGATAAAGTTTGTGATTGATGATGCTGTTAATACTCAGTTTGGAAAACAAATATCAGGCCAAAATAGTTTAAGCATTAAGGAATTAAATAAAATAATCAGGGCGGCATGGCATGCGTGTTTCTGTGTGGAGTTTGCATGTCTTACTCATGCTTTGGTGGGTTTCCTCTGGGTACTTCAGTTTCCTCCCACAGCGCAAAGACATGCACATTAGGCTAAATGGCTGTTTCAAATTGCCACTAGGTGTGAGTGTGAATGGTTGTGTGTGTTGCCCTGCAATGGTCTGACGAGCTGTTCAGGGTGTCCCCCACCTTCACCCAGTGTCGGTTGAGCTAGGCTCCAGCCTCCCCGTGACTCGAATAGTAGGATTAAACAGTTCGGCAAATGAGTGAATAAATGAGAATTATAAAGCTCATGCTACATGGCATATGTATGTATGCATGCACACCAATCAGCCATAAATTTAAAACCACCGGATTGGTCTGTGGCTAGGCAGCCCCACACACAACATGCTGCAATGCACTGTGTTCTGACTCCTTTCTGTCGTAGTCAGCATTACCAATTTATATAATTTGTGCTACTCTAGCTCTTCTGTGAGATCAGACGAGATGGATTAAACTTTGCTCTCCACACGCATCTGTGAGCCTTTTGCACCCATGACACTTTTGCCAGTTCATTTCCTTCAGTGGACCTTCTTTGGTAGGTACTTACCCATGCATTACCAGGAACACCCCACGAGACCTGCCATTTTGGAGATGAATAGACCCAGTCATTTATCAAGCACAATGTGGCCCTTGAAAAAGTAATCTTTGTTTGCTCATTTTTCCTGCTTCCAACATATCACCTTCAAACACTGACTGCTCATTTTCCACCTAATGCATACCACTCCTTGGCAGGTGCCACTGAAAAGAGATAATTGTTTTTAATGTTATGGCTGATCGCCGAATTAATATAATGATGTCCTTTTATTTGTGGTTCAGGATAGCGCAATGCTTACTACATTTTAGGAACAGTTTTGCCAGTTTAGAGTTATGGTACTTCTTCCTTACTACTTTTCTTAGGACCGGAAACTGTCTAAAGTGGAGAGACAGCGCTTTAAAGAGGAGGCTGAGATGCTGAAGGGTCTGCAGCATCCAAACATTGTTCGGTTCTACGACTTCTGGGAATCCCTGCTCAAAGGAAAAAAATGCATCGTTCTGGTGACAGAACTCATGACCTCAGGGACGTTAAAAACGTGAGTCAGATCAGCAGATGTGCAGTTTGGCTTGGAACATATTGATTGATTACATGTCCAGCCCTGAGTGGAAGAATGCATTGGATTTTTGAATAAAGTACATATTACATATAACAGCTGCACTTGGGTTTTATTAGTGGCTGGGAAATCATTTTTCTTTGTCATGGCTGTTAAGTGATGAAATAGTAAATTTAAAAAAGTAGTAGTTGTAGTATTAATAATAATACTACCACTAATAATAGTAATTGTGTGTAATGGTTGTAACACTAAGAGTATAGTTGAAAAGTAGTAGCTTCCCTCTAAGATATCTGATACGTTGCCTATTTAGGCATGGCAGACCATAGCGATACCAATAGACCTTATCTGTGAAGGGAACCACTGATATAATAAAGGGCCACATGAGGTTTATTTTTGTATCTCCCACATGAATGATTGTTCCCAAGAGCAGCTTGTTTAATCTCGTCTGTTTGGTGAGGATATGTAATATTATTATATATTTTGACTGCAGGTATACAGTACTGTGCAAAAGGAATGATATAGAGCAAAGCTGCCTTTTTTTTTTACATATAAATACTGACATTAAATTAAAGATCTCTACATAAAAATTCTATAAAGCACAGTAAACATTAATAAATAAAACTAATTCAATATTAGGTGTGATGACTTTTTGTTGTAAAAATTGAATAGCATCAGGTAAAGTTTGTGCAGTTTTACAAGTACAGTATCTACCGGGTGTCTTACAGAACCAGCCACAGTTGTCCTGGAAATGTTGACTGTCACACTTGATATTTTAATTTGCATTTAAATCGCAGCAGCCTTCATTATATTTTTGTCTGAAAAGTGGTCTCTTATACGTAATATGCTGCTTTCTTTATTGACATCCTGTACTAACATTTTTTTATGTAACATTTCATTTTGTTCTGGAAAACTAATGTTTGGAAATCTAAAGTGTTTTTGCAGGTACTTGCTAATACACAAATTATAAAATAAAAACTATAGTAAAGTTTATACTAAAAAAAAAAAAAATAGGGTGCCTAAGACTTTTGCACAGTACTGTACAAACAATAGGCTGCTTATTATTTTAAAGGGTACCACTAAGGCTATTCAATTAAGTAGGGCATCTGGACCCACTGTACAGTGCATATGCTGTATTTAGCCAGTTAGTGAAACTTGTAGTAATGTGACTATCCCAAATGATTTATTGTCCTCGATTGGAGATAACCAACAAATAATAATGAAGCCGTCCAAGACAAACAGGATTCTACATTATTTAGGAAATGCAACTGAATCTAATTAAAGTAATGAATGGAGTAACAGTCATGAGTTTCTCTTTTGTATGTCTTCAAAGGGACACAGTTATAAGCACTGGCTTAAGTTGAGACCATGTGCTTTGCTGAACACAGTGGTTCCTCTGTATTTTTTCTTTTGATGTGTGTGTGTGTGTGTGGGGAAAAGATTTTGTAAAGCCTGTTTTGTTTTGCAGCTATCTGAAGCGTTTCAAAGTGATGAAGCCCAAAGTGTTACGGAGTTGGTGTAGGCAAATCCTGAAGGGCCTTCACTTTCTCCATACACGCGCTCCTCCCATCATCCACCGGGACTTGAAATGTGACAACATCTTCATTACAGGTCCCACAGGCAGTGTGAAAATCGGAGACCTGGGCCTGGCCACGCTGAAGAGAGCCTCTTTTGCAAAGAGTGTCATTGGTGAGATATGTGAGATACAAGGATGAGGATGAACAATATAGTTACTAGGCTCTTGATTTTGTATTTATTGTTAGGGGTATTAAAGCAGGTATCCTCTGTGGCAGAGCTGGGTTATTTGCTTGTTTGGTACCATTGCATTAATATTCATGCCCATCTTTGTAGAATTTTATTCATGCCTTGATTAAAATTGAACCTCACGAGGTAATAAGTATTTTTCTTGCAAATATCAAGAAATCTCTGGAAATCTCATGTGCAGTCAAGTGCTCTAAAATGCTCTAATGTACCTGCATGAAACAGTTAATGCAATATTATTAAACCATAATGGCAGATACCAAATTGTTATTGGAGCCTTTTATCAGATTAACTATCTGACCTTTTGGGCTTTTTTTACCCATGTGCTTTCAGGTACTCCAGAGTTCATGGCCCCAGAGATGTATGAGGAGCACTATGATGAGTCAGTGGATGTTTATGCCTTTGGCATGTGTATGTTGGAGATGGCCACATCAGAATATCCGTACTCAGAGTGCCAGAATGCTGCCCAGATTTACAGAAAAGTCACAAGCGTGAGTCCCGCATTATCATTACTGATTGCAGTGCTAACCCGAAACGCTCTTCATTGTCAAATATGAATTATGCTAAATATATATATACACCGGGGGGCAAAAAAGTATTTAGTTAGCCACCAATTGTGCAAGTTCTCCCACTTAAAAGATGAGAGATCTCCAATTTTCATTACAGGTACACTTCAACTATGAGAGACAAAATGAGAAAAAAAAAATACAGAAAATCACATTGTCTGATTTTTAAAGAATATATTTGCAAATTATGGTGGAAAATAAGTATTTGGTCAATAATAAAAGTTCATCTCCATACTTTATTATATACCCTTTGTTGGCAATGACAGAGGTCAAACGTTTTCTGTAAGTCTTCACAAGGTTTTCACACA
>JAQMYF010000012.1:14456431-14470815 GCA_030014195.1 Neosilurus mollespiculum | reverse complement strand
AAACTGTATTGGTATATATATATATATACATGTGTGTGTGTGTGTGTGTGTGTGTGTGTATGCATGTATGTATATATATATGTATATATATATGTATGTATGTATGTATTGAACCTACTGTTGTTATGGCTCTTAGACAGTGTGCACTTTCCGTGCTATAAATTGAATTGTTGAACCTAGTGGTGTAAACCCTGGCAGTATAAATATTATGAAGTGTTTAATAATGATATAAATACCTAAAATAATGCACAATGTGTTGGGCTAAAAAACACATTAGTTATTAACTTCAGTGCAATAGAAACCATTATATAGCAATGATAGTTTGGCCGTCATTTTCATGGCATGTCATTTCCAGACCATTCTTTCTTCTTGCTTGGCGTGTGCTTGGCACTCGGGAGTATGTTTTTACATTCCAATTAAAATATCATCTATATCCAGATATGCAATGTTAAAAAAACAACTATATTCACATTGTGTTTGAATGGTGCAGGTGCAGGGTGGCTTAGCTACAGATTTAGGTAGAAATGATCTTTTCACAGCTGCATTATCTGTTCTAGATGCTTTCTTTTTCCCACTTGCAGTTTCCTTCTGACTCTCATTTTCTTTCTCATTTAGGTGCATCGCAATGCGCTGCTTACATTCTGCTTTTTAATTTAGTGTTTTTCATAGGGACTCCTTACTCTGCATACAAAAATGTTTTTGATTGTCATTGTCATGCTCTCTTTATTATTGTTAATTTCATTGCATTTTAAATTGAAGGCGGCATCCGGTTGTATTACTGTCACGTGTAATAAGTTAGGCTATATTACTCACTCACCTATTTTTTTTTTTTAAGGTAATTTTGGTGGAACCACCAGATCGCATTTCTTTTCTCATTGGTTTTTGATCAACAGTGCTATCCCCCTTTTTATTATAATAGATTTCATTAAGCTATTTAACTGCATTAACAATAGATGGGGGAAAAACAAGCATTTTATGATTGACTGCTGCACACTGTCACTTGTCAGTTATGATCTTTCTGATTATGTTCCTGGTAGATTTTTTCACTACTGTTAATTATTGACTCCTGTTTAAACAAGGAAAACAAAAAACAAAGTTATCACATCTCTACATCTTGTCCTCCCCCATTTCATTGTAACTTAATCTCTTTCCTTATTTTTCTCCCTAGGGTGTGAAGCCTGCAAGCTATAACAAAGTCAAGGACCCTGAGATTAAGGAGATCATTGGCGAGTGTATTTGCCAGAATAAGGAAGAGCGGTGAGTGGGGTTGGTGCGTGTGTGTGTGTAAAAGGTAGTTAGGAAGAAATAAAGAGTAGTGAATGGTATCGGATGCTTGCTTGCTCTTTCCACTGCCAAAGCTGACTATCTATTTAAACACCAATTCAATTATTTTGCCACTCGTCTTTCCAATCCAATTTTATTCCCCCTATCAAAAACAAAAGCTCCTGCTTACATAATACTCAGTTCAGTAAGGATGGAAGGGGTGTAGTGTTGGGTCCTAATTTTGATTGCAGTTTCAAGTGATCTTGTGCTAAATGAACTTGCACTGTAGACGTAAGTGGTATTTATTCAGTGTTTCTCATTAAAAACCCTATGGATTTGCATCATCAGACTACCTCTTGTGTATTTATACTATGGTATTGACCAGTGCTTTGTCTTATTGATGTTCTGACTGTGTAACTGATCTATATATGTACTTTGTGTTTTCTTTTAATTGCTTTGTCGGCATCCAATTTCACAGATGAATTTAGTAGCAGAAGGTTCACTTGTTAAAACGTACAGTTAGTATTATTACATTATTAATCATACAGTAGTTAGTTCCAATCCATTGATTTGATTGGTCGAGTAACATTCAACTGTGTGTATCACTTCACTCGTCTTTATTCACCATATAAAATTCCACGTCCTAGTTTATAACAATTTCCTACAGTGTTAGCAACATTATCAACAGACATGGTAAATATTACTTTTCAAGAACATAATTCTAAAGTTGAACTATGAAAGTTTGTGGTGGCATGGTAGCATAGTGGTAAGCAAGTCCTTCTTACAGAAAGAAGGTCCTGGGTTATAGTTCCAGGCGTTTCTGTCTGGAGTTTGCATGTTCTCTCTGAGCTTGCGTGAGCTTCCTCTGGGTACTCTGGTTTCCTTCCACAGACCAGACATGCATATTACGCTAATTGGCTAATTACCCCTAGTAGGAGTTGAAGGGTTGTGTGAGTGTGCGTTGGCCCTGTGATGGGCTGGCGAGCTGTTCGGGGAGTACTCCAGCCTCCACGTGACCCTAATAGTATCAAGTAGCTCGGCAAATAAATGGATGATTGTAACTCGTCATCGGAAGATGAAAAGATTTATCTACAACCAAATTACAGCCATGTCAGTATTCAGTAGCTGCACTCTTGTTTGTGTGATTACTTAATTCTCCTGCTGCTTATTAAATGTGAAAACATAACACCGTTGAATGCTCAAAACTGATCGGCCAGAGGGTGTTGATTGCTTTTTGGTAACAGCTTGACCCTGACAATAGTTCTGGTTGCAATTTAAATGATAATTTTGTATTAATGGACATCTCTGAAGTTTGTATGAAAGGAAAACTATTTACCTGAGTCCTATTTTCCCATCTGATTCACAGATTTTACTAGTGACACCATTGGTTCTGTAATGAGTTTGAACTGCGTAACCAGCAGCTGCAAAACGGCTGTATATGGTAACACTACAGGGATAACCACCCTGTCATAATAAGGCACTTGTTTTCACCTCTGATAGGCTAATACTGTTGTTGCAAGAGTCTGACAAGACGGAACAGATCCCTATGGAGATAAACTTGTCTGTTAACCTTAAAAACTGCAAAGTAAAATGACAGATTATTTCTAGATCCAGTTTTTCACTTTCTCTTCTTCCAGTTTCTGATCCATTGCCTGCAGTCAGTTACAACACATGGGCTGTTTTCTGGCATTTACAGAAGAAGTCAATCATAATCCTTGGAAGTTTATTTCCAAAGTAATGCCAAACATTGCACTAAAACCCATGCTGCATCAGAGATCAGAAGATGGAGAGATAAGAACCATAGACGGTAAACTGTAGAAAGCCATTTTATTCTGCTTTTTTACAGTTTATTGAGTTAAACAGACACATGTACCCCTGTAGGGATCCTTTCAATGTTGTGAGACTCTCAAAACGTTATGAGTCTGTCAGCGATGAAGATGAACTGTTTATTTTGACATGGTTGTTTGTTCTGTGAATGGGTTGCACTGTGGTATAACCTTTTTGCGGTATCAGGTTATGATGTTCTAACTCAATAGTGGACCAATTTCAATCTTTTATGTCCCTAGTAAAGAAATGAGAACAGAACAGATGGAAAATAAGGCCCAGGTTAAACAATCCCATAGTCCTGAGATATTTGATCATTTCTGTAGTAACTCATTTAGAGGGCCTTGTTATTGTGGCATAATCTAAAGCTGGGTGTACACAGGAAGCACTGAGCAACGAGCATCCAAGTAAAGTTACTGAAAGCCAGTGAAATGAGCTATAAGAGGCAAAATATTCTCAAGCAATGTGAAGTAGGTGGGTATGGAGTTAAAGTGAGCTGATGGGATTTGAGCAATTACCAATCAGAATTAAAGATACCACTGATTGACAAACACTGAGTTCCCCAAAACATTTTCTATAAGAAAACAACGAATACAAGTTTAATGATTCCGCCAACATCCACATGGAGGAGCAGCTCATTATTGCCGTGTGCTTTATGACTGTACACAACAACTTTTTTTATTTTTTGTATTTATTTATATGCGTTTAACTCTTCCCGGTTCATGATGCATGAGAGTGTCCGTTCTATACTTGCCACACAATAATAATGATAATAACTATCTATTTATTATGATAATAATAGCTAAAATAATAGCTAATGATAATCTAACGTATTTAATATTGAATTAGCTAGGTACTGCTCATGCTTTCACTTGGAAATATTTGGAAATGGGAGACATGCCGGAGGGTTACCTAAGCAACCAGAGTTGTGTTGAACCAGTATTGTAAAGGAATCCGCTTGTTGCTTAGCGATTCCTGATTGTACGCCATTTGAGGCTGCTAATGAATGGATTTTATCAGGACAATAATAGCCTACATTGTGTAATAGTGTAATTTTGATTCTGTGACTTTTCAGTTACTCCATTAAGGACCTACTGAATCATGCGTTCTTTGCGGAGGACACAGGCGTGCGAGTGGAGCTGGCTGAGGAAGATGATGGAAGGAAGGCCTCCATTGCTCTGAAGCTGTGGGTGGAGGACCCACGCAAGTTGAAGGGCAAGTACAAGGACAGCGGTGCTATTGAGTTTACCTATGACCTCGAGAGGGAGGTGCCAGAAGTCGTGGCTCAAGAGATGGTGAGATTTTATTTTTCATTTCAGCAGTTAATTTATTATAAAACTGACTTGATTTTATTCTGAGTTGTGCAATACTGAGTGGTATTATGAGTAACAAATGATTACATTAACTCATTTCATTCCCTGCACTTGCCTGGTTCTACTGAACCCTCACCTCCATACTTTTGGCTCTTTCTACCTCAGCAGTTGTGCTATCTATCTCACTGACAGACTCCTGGAACTGAATATACTTGCATTACCCCCACATCGTTAGCATAAACAAGATTAATCTTACATGGCTAATTAAAACTCCGACTAATATTGATATTTTTATGTAAGTTCAATTCATTCAATTTGGGTTTATTTAATGTTCCAGGTTCTGTATGTTCCCTGAACACGATTGATCGGGATTTATTTAGATATTCTGTCTGGTTCTATTTTTTAGTCAAACAATTCTACCAAATGCTGTAGCTGCAAAGCCGCAAAGTCCAGAGCTATGTTTCTATCATAGAGATGAATCATAGAGATTTCTAACCATGATATAATCTATTAAAAAGTCTGAATATAAATGAGTTAGTCAGAACACAAGGGCTCTTTTTCAACAATAAGATACATTGATAGAAACATGCAGATGGACAATTTTGTAGTGTATTTTTTCCATTACTGGTCATCTCATAGGCCCTGCTATCTGACTGGCTTTCAAACCATGTTATGAGGACTTTCACATCAAGCCATTGATACTTTAGTATCTTCATAACCAGCCTCTTAACATGATCTGGTGAAACTATTGAGAAGATTCTAGGGTGTAGAAACCATTCTGCATTGCCCTGGTTAGTGCACAAGTAGCGCATGCATAATTTGTTACAATTGAAATGCATCTGTAAAAATATACACTTGCATTTTAGTGCAGAGCAGCATATAGTGGCTGCCAAATTTAAAACATAACTTATGATTTTAAAATGAAATGTGTTATTCTGCCATACTAAAAATCTAATCGCAATCTATCCACTTGTATCTTTATATTCTTATTCATGCCCTAAATAAACATTGCACTGCTGCATTGCAGACCAATCTGTATTTGCTTTAAATGAGGTAGAGCTGGTAATCGAACGTATGTTGTGAACTTGTTGGGGCAAGGATATTTCACATCGAGTTTCCGAGGAGGGTGAAATCAGTTTCAAATTAAATGTTGATCGATGCATGTTCTCCATGCCGTAATTAGTTTCATGTTCGAGTAGAGGTATTTAATTAATAGTCTGTTATTAGCAGGAAAAAATAACCTTGTTGCCTTACCCTAAAGGATTTTCACCACACCATTGTGTTGTGCTGTGTGCACCTACTGAAGTAAAATTCGAAGAATCTGTGGAGCCAATGCAACTAAGTGTAAAAGCCAAATACAGGTTGTAAACTGGTCCCGTCTCAGCTTAGCTTGTTAACAGAAGTATGAAATCAGTGGTACAATCCTTAGTGTGTACATGCATAAAGTTCCAAGGAAGCCTGTTGAATGTTTTTTCCATGTAAACATTGCAAATCGAGACGGAAGAAAAAGAGCATTACCTGAAAACTTCAGAAATGCTTGTACACACATTCTCAGCCAAAATGCTTTATTTAGAAAAAGGTTGGCAGTGACTAATTGTGGATATGTGGAGGTGTATGTGAAAAAATGTCTTTTTTTCCCCCAGTAAAGTACAGCCTGCCTAAACCTGATCTCACATGCTTTACCCACATGTATGTGATATTCATCTCTAGATTTTGACTTTGTTTTCTCTGCTCCACTTTGACTGTTATCTGAATGGCTACTTCCCTGTCTTGAAGGACCTCTGCACTGCATAGTTTAGTATGTTTTCTTTCCCCATGTAGGCTTATTAACAAGCCCTTAATAAGGTGTATCAGTTAAGCAGGTCTCACACTGTGGCGATTCTGACAGTGGACCAGTTTTTGAGAACTGTGGTGAAATTTCAAACATTTAAAAAATCTCTCGCTTTATGGTGGTCAGTGCCTGTCGACGGCGAACACCATCACTGTCAAGACGATGTGACTGCGGTCCATCACTGTTTGGAACCATGCTGAACTGCCGTCAAAACTCCATGTAAGGCCTGCTTTATGCAGATTATTCAAGCAACTGAATTTGTTCAGGAAACACTAAGACCTCAGGGATTAGTATACATTTTTCCCCACAGTCCAAAGACATGTAAGTTAGGATAACTGGCTATTCAAAATTGCCCCTAGGTGTGGGTCGGTGTGTGTGTGTGTGTGTGTTGGTCCAGCGATGGTCTGGCTAGCTGTTCATGGTGTACCCTGCCATCACTCAGAGTCAGCTGAGGTAGGCTCCAGCCTCTTAAGGACCCTTATAGGATAAAGCCATTTGGCAAATGAGAGTGTGAGTGAGTTCTAGCTACAGCCCTTTGAAGAAAAGTTTAAGGGTGTGTGTGAGTGTAAACTTAGTGCGGCATAATTCTATTTTCAGCTTCTCTGTATTTCTCACACAACAGTGCACTCTTCTTTCCATTCACGTAAAAAATAATTTGGTCTATTCTTTTAGTACCAGGATTCCTTTTTTTTTTCTTTTAATTCCCCACCCCACAGAAGTATGTAATTAATATTTAAGTATTTGTTCTTTTCCACTCTTTCTGTCAGGTTGAATCAGGTTTCTTTCATGAGAGCGATGCAAAGATAGTAGGCAAGTCTATCCGGGACAGAGTGGCATTGATAAGGTGGCGCAGAGAACGCACCGTGTCTTCAGCCGTACAGAGTGACATGACCATACAAGCCCAGGTATCTCTTGGTTCCGTGCCCACTGTGTGTGAGCCCATTAGCACCTCTGAGCCTGAGGAAACCGAAGCAGATCAGCACACCAATCTGACCCAACTGAGTAGCAGCATTACCTCTGCTACATGTGAGTGTGCTTGATTTGTGCTTCTTGCAGGATATGAGGTGTGTTTAATTGTTGGCTCATTTTGTGTCTCTTTTCCTCTTTCTCTCTAGCTGACAGTGGTATTGGCTCCATCGTATACTCTGACTCCCACAGCAGCAGCTTGCATGGTGTCATTTACCCGTCACTGCAGGAAAGTGTTTCCACAGCAGGGCAGCAGGTTTGTGTCGCTGCTTTTGCATGAATATTGTTGGCCATTTCAATTAAAATCGGGGTTTCAATCAACATGTTTAAAAGCCCTTCTTATAATATACATGTATAATGCTTAACTGAATGAAATTAAAAAAAAACCTAAATACTAATTAGTTCTTTTTTAATATTATATTTATTAAAATTTGCACTGAAATGTATACACTGTCTGGCCAGAAAAAATCCATGCATTTTGTTGGACCCCCTTTAGCTTTGATTACAGCGCACTATTTCGAGAAACTTAAGCAATATTACAGCATTTATTTCCATCTAGGGTTGGGTTTATTTCTCACTGATATCTTGAATTGATGATGGGAAAATTGAACCACTCCATAAAGTGTTCTTCAGTACATTCAGGTCATCAGCTGACTTCATTTTATTGCCAAATAGTGTTGCTGAGGCTCAGCCTGACCAACTGAAGCAACAATACCATGGAGACTACATGCTGTCATCAATGCTAAAGGCCCTGAAAATATTCGAGTGTGAGACTTTATTTTTCGGATGGGCAGTGTATTATGATGCACACTATGTCTCTAGTACTTGTTTTTTTCCCCTTAAAGAAAATATTTGATCTGTAATAGTTATTTACTTATTTGCTTCCCTTCCTTCCATGTGTTTTGTGTCTTTCATGCTATGTGGAGATAGTGTCACGTGACTAGCTTTTTGACATCACATGACAATGACTCTGAAGTGTGGCCATGCTCCCATGGAACCGGGTCTAAAGCAGGTTTCCGTCGCCAAAGCACCTCTGTGATTGACACACTCAAAGACCATCCACCCATCCAGTCAGCTCTTCAGCCAGTAAGTCCTGACTCCAACACATCACCCCAGTTGGAGTTGAAGGATCTGAAGTGGAATGAGTCTTTCACTCCGACGTTGCTTTCTCCGCAACCGTTTGATAATCGACGCCATAGTGACTCATCAGTGGTGCTTTCACCTGATAAAGAGTCAGACGATGATCTGTGGAAATCCTGGGGGTGTCAGTACTGTCTAAACCATGCCCCTCTCATAACACATGCTTTGTGCATAACCTGCCCATCATGCCTCTTGTCTACGACCAGGACAAGAAATATCTCCAGTCCATCTGCTTCTGTGTCCACCCCATGTTTATGTCCTGGCCGACCTGTTTCTCCAACTGGGCTCCTACTTGGAGTAGGTAGGCACAGAGGCTCTTTCAGTGAGATTTCTGACTTGTCAAAGCTTAACAAATCCCTTGAAAACATTACAGGCCACAAACATGTCCCTAGTTCTAGTTCTGCCTTTCTAAGAGTCCCATCCATGGTGCTCAAAACTGAACCACGCTGGTCTGCCCACAGTCACAATAATGTGCATGAGATGGCCGAATTTCTGAGTGTTGAGCAGATGCCAAAGCCATCGATGAACCGCAGTGCAAGTGTGTGCATGGGGGAAGTTGCTTTCAATTACCTGGTAGGTTGGACAGCTGATGTACTTTATCTTCTGTGGTTAAGGTGGACGCCATGCTGCTGTAGAAGGAAAGGCTGCTCTTGGTGCTTTTAGAGGGTTTCTACCTCTCCTTCCCCTCCCCTATCTGCTTTTTCGTTTTTTTTTTTTTTTTTAAGAACTATTGCATCCTGGTGCTGTTTTCATATCATCTCTTCCCTGGAATCTCTTTATCTTTAATCCAGATCCAGACTGTCTTACTCCTTCTTTTCCAAGAATGCTGGCAGGTTTAGCCAGTGACATTCCTGACCTTTAGCTGCTTTCTCATGAGAAAATAACCAATCAATTCCTGCTCCGAATAAAATGCAAATCCTACATTTTAAAAAAATCTTTTGTAGATCTCTTATAACGGTGCTATTGCTGGTTGATCCTTGCCTCCTAACTGCTAAACATGGTTACATCTTTTACACCACTGTGAGACTGGGCATTATTGCCAGTGATTATTTAATGAATGACAAAATAGTTGGTGTGTATGTGTAATGATTTTTATTTTATTTTTTTTGGTATATGTGAAAGAATTTTTCTATTTATGCTTTTCTGTCCTGCAGTCCAACAATCTGGGTCTTCAGAGCCAGCCAGCATCAGCTTTGTCCCTACAGGTGCCTAGTCATCTGCTCCAATCCTCACAAAGTTGTGTGTCAGCTGTACCACACACTGTACCTGTGCAGCCTAACTATGTGCCCACAAACCAGCCTGTGCTTCCGCAGTCTTACTCTTCACTGCCATCCACCGCACAACAGCAAGCAGCAATCATCCAACCAGTACATCCTACACCTGCACAAAGTACATCAATTGTGTCCCAGATGGCAAACATACAGAGCTGCTCTCCTTCAAGACAGTCTGGGCAACCAGTTGTTCAAGCAAATGCCACTCTGCGACAGAGCTATACTCCTGGAGGGCAGCAACTTTCAAGTACACACATTTTACCACCTTTGCAGCAAGCTGAAGCTGGCCAAACTTTTCAAGTCGCCCAAAATCTACTGTCTGATCAACAGTCTGCGTGTTCAACTGTGCAGCATTTGGCAAATGTCCAGAATGTGCCAGCCTCACAGTGTAGTGTGCAACCTGTTTCAGCCTACATAGCAGTACAGCAGGCTTCCACTGTGCAGAGCTTTCAGGAAGCCGCAGCCCTGCAGCTTAACATGCAGGCATATCAGAGAGGAACTTCCAACCTGCAGCATGGCCTTTCTGGACCAATAAGCCAAGAGGATCCTCTTCTGACTGGCCAGACCACAACACAGAAAGGTCTTCATGCAACTGGACTGATAGCTGCTGGAAAAGCGAGTTTCCAAGAATCTTTACAAACAAGTCATACGATTGTTCCAGACCAACTGGTACGTTAACCATTTCTACAAGATTCAGCATTTTAACTGTCCATCTGCAGTGTGAGACTTATTATCTGAGCCACCATCCCCGCAAATACTGTAGCTGAAAATGGTTATACCAGTTATATAAATGTTTAGGCGCACTCAGGACCAACGGTGGCGGCACGGGCATGTGATAAATTTTTCATTTATTGGGTTGCCTGTGTGGCACATGAGCACGGACGCAACAAAATTGAGCTCATGGCTTTGACATTTGCATAAGTGTGAAGCTCTGAGGATTCACTATGAAGGTCTTATTTCTGCTCCAAGGATTGTTTTATGTTCTTAATTTCTATCATTTTTTTTATATCAAGTTTAGTCTAAAGCAAATTTTACCATCAAAAATGTTATGCTAAATTTAACACACTTTTTTTATAGCAGTTTTCATATTGAATCTTTACATTGTGTCGCTACCATGAAAATTGCTTGTTTGGTTACACAAACGATTGGCCAGCCACCATGAGGGCTGCCTCCAGGGTTAGAATACACAGAGCACACAATACTGATTAGTTATTGGCTGGAGGACTCATTTGCACATTGAAGCCTCCTGTGAAATCAATATTGGAATAATGTGGAAACCCTTCCTTCCCCACAGTCAATGATTATTCTTGTTACAGCAGGCTCATTGTATATAATATGTCAGCTTCTACCACAGGAGCACCCCCCATGCCCCTCTGTGAAATGTTATGCTGCCACCCACCTCTTAATAAACTACTGCTCAAGCACATTTGGAGGCTGCCTGACACACTCAGAGGGAAAGCACTATCTGCCCCTTTAGTACGAATGAACTCACAGACAGCCGTGGATTGGCTGGCGATCGCTGCGAGTGACGGGAGCATATGCCATCCATCCGTCTCATGAGAGCTTTCCCAATTAGCTCCCATATACTCCTGGTCGGGGATGGCTACGGCATCATCTTGAATTTGAGCTTGCCATCTCCCGGTTGATAGTCACGCACCTTGTCGATGCGCCACTTGGGAGCCCCAACAGGAATATTTCTACACTAATATTTTTAGTTCTTTAACAGACACATCTGTTCTTTTTGTCTATTTGTAGTTGTGTTTAATGTGTAGTGGTGACAAAAGAAGCTGCTTCTTTTGAAGGTTGAGTGGTTCAGTGTGTTGTGCAAGATTCACGTTGCTGGGTATTCACACTATGATGAATTGGCCCCGGAGTATGCAAGAGTATGAAAGATTTTTGGCATTTGCTGTCATGCAGTAAAGTTCTTGTGGACTCTCTCGAATTCATTGTTATTTGTTTTAAGTTCCTATACGTTATGGTGTTGTAGTGGTTAGCACATCCACTTTCCAGCTAGAAGGCTCTGGGTTTCTGTGCAGAGTTTGCATGTTCTCCCCGTTCCTGCGTGGGTTTTCTCTAGGTACACCAGTTTCCTCTCACAGACCAAAAGACATTAGGTGAATTGGCTGATTCAAATTGCCCTTGGGTGTAAGTGTGAATGGTTCTGTGTGATGGTCTGGTGAGCTGTTCAGGGTGTAACCCTCCTTCATCTGGCTTCTCCCGAGATACGTTCAGTGTCCCTGTGACCGTAAGAGTAGGATTAAGTGGTTTGTCAAATGAGAGAGAGAAACTTCATGTACGTTGTTCTATGCATCAAAATTTTTTACGCATACATAAAATGTTTTCGACGTATTCCAACTAACAGCCCATATGCAGCCTGAAAGTTTCCTAAACACAGTGCGAATGTTTTCTATGTCTGTGCAGTACTGTAGCAATTCGGTTTCATTCGTCCACCCAAGCAAAGCCAATTCCTTGGATCGAGGGATGTAACTAGAGAGGCACTAAGTAGGTACGGTCTTTTAATGCGCATCTTAGCTCGGAAAGCAGTGTTCACATTAATGAAACAAGAAATTAACAGACCACGGTCCGCACCAAAAGCTCTGGTGTGAAAGGACCCTTAGTGTAATGAAATGTGTACAGTATTCTTGCAGTCATAGCACATCATATGCTGTCAAAATATATCTTATTGGTGGAGAAAGTCGTTTAAATAGTGTTTATTTCTTATTACTAATTAAAATTAAATAACTTAAAATAAATAGCAGGTAATGTAAGCTTTTTGGCACAAGGCTACAGAAGGAAAATGTAGAAATCTCATTTGCAGACCATGTTTTGGATCAGAAGAATTTGCTTTAATAAAAGTAAAATTTTTGTTTTGCTGGTTTGTTAAAATGTATCAGAAGTGCTTTATACCAGCAAGCTCTGTTTGCAGATGCCTAAAATTTCAAAAATTATTTGTCTATAGAATAATTTAGAATTTCGGAAACGTCTCGATGTTCCCACAGGCCATTGGTCCGACATCTCTACTCATATAAGATGGTCACCTTGCTTAAATCAGTTAGGCAGCTTACTTGTTTCAGTTGGGTTAGGTTAGGTTTTATTTTTTTTTTTAAACCAATACCCAAGTTTGTATTTTCTGGCTTTTTACCCCTTAGCCAGTTATGGCTGGAGGGGTATTGTCATTGGCTTGGTGGGTGGGTGGGTAGCGTGACAATAACTTTGTCCCGGCCATTGCTCGGCTCATGCACTGGCCAGCTTTCTGAAATTTTGCGTAGGCACTCCCTATGACCTAAACCTGTGTGTGGGGTAGCTAATTTGCATATGTGATCTTTGACCTTGACACAGTGACCTTGAACATATAAACTTTGTCCTGCGCTTCAGGCATCCTGGCTGAGGGGTTGCGACATTCTGTAGAACGACTATTTAAAAATTTTTCCTCCTTGTCGCATATTTTGATGGACCCAACGTACTACATGTTTTTAATTTCATTTGCACTATTTACACAGGCCTCGACTTCTCAGCATGGGTTAGTGCAAATTTCTGCTGCTCAACAACTACCAATACATCAGACTTCCATGTCTCAGAAGCCAACTCATCTCACACAGGTAAACTTCACTTCAAGTCCCATCATTTTTAATTAATTAGTCCATCATTTTTACAGCTGTTGTACCAAGTATATCAAATAACATTCTTAAATTAATTCTGCCTAATTGGCTGGCATTTTGTTTTATTTAATTTGATTTTGTACATTATAATAATAATTATTATTATTATTATCCTTTTTTAGTACATATAATTGGTAGGAATGTTTTTTGTCTCCTGCTCCAGTTATCCTCATTGAACCCACATTGTGTCAGGGTTTCACTTCCTGGACATGATTCCTTTTCCTCATCCTTTCCTTTTTCTGCACAGTCATCCCTCACTCCGCTCTATCTCTCCACTGGCCAACCTGTGCCTCCACCTCTCTCTGTTTCACCGGGTCTCGACTCGCAGATGGATGGCACAGTACCAACACCCCACCCACTCCTACCCTCTGCTTCATCTGCACCAAAACAGTGTTCCCAACAAGCTTGTGCACCACCTGTGTTCACCTCTATAATACCTACAATACAGTGCCCCCAACAGGGCATCAGTATGTCTCTACAGCAAAGTGCAAATTGCATGACTACACCTTCTTTGCATCCACTAACACAGACCACTTCTCCAGTTTACTCAACCCAACTTACTTCACCAAACACTGCATCTCTGTCTGCAGGAGCTCCTCCCATCTTTCAGGCTACTCAGGTAGTCTGTGTGTGTATGTCTGTGGCTCTCTGTGTCTGTGTCTCAATGTCCCTGTGAGAGTGTGTCTGTCTATATGTGCGTGTGTGCCTCTGTGTCTGGTGTGTGTGTGTATGTGTGTGTGTCCCTTATGAGATTTAGAACTGCAGTGTTCTGAGAATAGCTCTGGCTGCTGTGTCTGCTGATTTGACTTCAGACTGTTTACCTTGGCAAATGCACTCAATTTAGAATTCAGAGTTAGCAAATGTTACACTAATCAATGAATCAAATGGCAATAACTGCAGTATCATGGGACTTCACTGCAGTCCAGGTTTTTTCACGATGAGTACAGAGAGATAAGAAAATCCTTGACTGTATATAATTGGACAGAAATTACATTATAGCTTTGATTTTTACCCATCAAGATATCTATAGCTCATCCGTGCATTTTACCCCTGATGATGACACTCATGGAAAAAACACTTGTTGAAACCAAATATAATACTGCACATCTGATTGGAC
>JAQMYF010000012.1:14442327-14455599 GCA_030014195.1 Neosilurus mollespiculum | reverse complement strand
GTTGTGTATTGATACTAACAAGTGGTTGGCATCACAATTCACTAACAGATGATGGGCATCACAAAGAGTGTTTTCTGGTTTTACACAGTAGTGCAGGCAGGGGTAGTTTAAAACGTATACTACTCAGGGACTATGATCGGTCCAGTATCCAAGTATTATTCTGTTAATGATTGGTGGAAAGGGCAGCATGGAGGCTTAGTGGTTAGCACGTCCACCTCATAGCAAGAAGATCCTGGGTTTGAATCTCGTTTCTGTGTGGTCCAAAGCCATACAAAATTGGCTGACTGTTCCAAATTGAGTGTGAGTGTGAATGGTTGTGTGTTGCCCTGTAATGGTCTGGAGAGCTGTTCAGGGTATATAGTCCGCCTTCGTCCAGAGTCGGATCAGATAGGCTTTAGCCTCCCTGGGGCCCCTGATAGGATTAAGTGGCTTGCTGAGTGAGTGAGTGATTGGTGGAAAGTCATCAAATAATTGTGGGCTAACTGAATAATTGTAATGTTGCCATGGGATACATTGAATGATAATTGCATGATTGACTATGTGATAGTCTACTTTAAAAATATTTTGAATGATTAAAAAAACAAGTTTGGCTTTATGATCAAAAATTATTCTGTCCCGGCCTTTAGCCTTGGTAGATAACACCTCAGCCAAATATTTCTGCATATCATACTTTACCTCATTCAATAATTTCTTATTTTCCTGAGTGGATAAAGTGTAATCATAACTATATACCCTCACGATTTTGCACGGGCACTTGGGCAGGTGGCGTCATTGTAACCATAAACCGTAAAAATCATAAGTCTAAAATACACCATTAGTGTTAGTCTAAATACACCAAGTTTGTGTGGTTTATAGTAAAACATCATTACACGGCATTTATGCTCTGTTCGCGGAAGTTTGTCATGGTTATAATATATTAAAAATAAACAATAAAAATCTCATTTTAGTTTGCTTTTCTTTTTGTTTCCACTTAGTGTATACTAAAACTCTGCATGAATTTAAAAGCAAGTTCTTATCTAACATGCTGATGCTCTGCTAATAGAACACACAGAGCTCAATGGACTATTAATGCTTAAAATATGTATAAAATTCTTGATTTATTCTCCTTTTTCTATTCCTCTGTAGTATATTCCAAAACAGTTATTCACGTTTTTGTTGACATTTCACTCAGAAACTATTCAGTGACATCCGCCTCACCCTTGGTAAATAATACTTAAATATTTGAGACATCTACTTATAAAATCTATTCTACTGTTTTTATTTGTAGTGTCTGTATTCACTGATAAAAAAGGCTTTTGTTAAAAATTTGATAGCGAGCAGTCATTTATTATGGAAATAAAAGTTGCTAGCTTACTCTTCTGATTAGCTAATGTGAGTCTCACATATTCAATCATTTGCTGAACCACTTACTCCTACTGTTAGGGTCGCAAGGAGGCTGGAGCCTGTCTCAGCTGACACTGGGCAAAGGCTTTCAGGATTACACCCTGAACAGCTCACCAGGCCATCGCAGGGCAACACAACCACTCGCACTTACGCACACACCTAGAGGCAATTTGGAAAAACCAATTACCCCAATGTGCATGTCTTTGGACTGTGGGAGGAAACCAGGGTACCCAGAGGAATCCTACACTGGCATGGGGAGAACATGCAAACTTCACACAGAAACGCCCGAGCCCTGGAATCAAACCAGAGACCCCCTTGTTGTGAGGCAGACATTCTAACCACTATGCCACTGTGCCCGCCCTAGTGTGATTGCTTCAATTATTAAAAGATATGACAGAGATATGGGCATAGGTGAAATTGTTCAAATTAAACCCTGTTGATGGAAAGACAGTGTATATGAGAAAAGGGACATGAAAGTAGGTTGGTTTGTTTTTAAAATATATTGGGATAAGTGGCATTAAAATTGTACAACCACCAGCCAGCAGGATCTGTGACTTCTTGGGATTTGGGACCAGATGTGCTACCCAATTCAATACACCATCTATGACATGGATATTTTTTAAATGTATTTATTTATTTTACATTTACATTTGGCTTTTAGATCATTCTTTTTTTGTCTTTGTCATTTTTTCCTATCAGGGCACTCCCAGTAGCAATAACCAGTCCCAGACTGTGCTTCCAGTCCTGATGAGCTCCTCCCAGAGCTCTGTTCCACCTCATACCTCCCTGACCATTTCTGTTCCAGTTCATTCTTCTCAGACAGCGGTCACTGTGGCTCCACACGCTACTGCCATCTCTGGCCACAATGCACAAACTGCTCAGCAGACTCTTGTACCACAAAGCACTGTACCAGATCCTTCGAGCACTGGGGAGTCTCTGGATATGAACCAGGAATATCAGGCCTCTGCAGTCACCACTAAAATGACTCAGCAAACAAAGCCCAGCAGCAGCATCACGACTCACATTCAGCAGTGCAGTGCCAGTGGAAGTGGAGCAAGCCAGGCAGCCAGTGAAGTATTTGCAGAGGTTAGAAAAAAAACAGCAGTTTGTTTCAAAAAGATTAGTTGTTCATATTCGGCTGTGATCTTAAAATGAAAATACAGCTTCCACATCTTGCAGGTGTTTGGATAAATACGGCTGTGCTGCTGTCTCTCTGATGCTTTCGTCTCCTTTTTTTTGTCCACTCACTTGTTTTCATTTTTCTCTCTATCTCTCTCTCTCTCTACTTCCCTCTCTCTCTCTCTCTCTCTCTCTCTCTCTCTCTCTCTCTGTCTCTCTCCCGGTTGTAGGAGTGTGTACTTGATAAGCAGACAACAGTGGCTGCATATGACAGGTACAACCCCCTCAACTTAATAGGATTTTCATAAGGGCTAACAAACACTCTCACTCACTCACTGATTTCCTGAGCAACCTAATCCACAGGTGTCAAACTCAAGGCCCATGGGTGAAATCTGGCCTGCCAACTAATTTTATGTGGCCCCTTGGAGGTTCAAAAGAATATGATTATCGTACATTTTTTGCATCAACCATTACTAAGAAACATAATTCATCGTGCTTCCACTAGGTGGCAGCAACCTATTTCAAATAAACATCTAGTCATTCATGACTAAGAAAAATTCCAATCTAGCTTGTCACTGTCAAGTTTTGTCAGAAAAGGTAAGTGAATAAAGAAAAAAGGGACAAATGCTTAAACTTATCATTTTGTCATGCGGATTTCATGGTTGCTCTTTTAGAATGGATGTTCAGTGATTATTTGGCCCTTGATGACCTAGAAATTCAGTTATGTGTCCCTCGCTGAAAAGGAGTCTGACTCCACTGACTTGATCCTACTAGGGTTACGGGAAGACTGGCACCAGCTGACAGTGGGCAAAGGCGAGGTACACTCTGAACAGCCACAAGCCCACTGTAGGGCAACTTGTACACAACCATTCACACTCATACCTAGGGGCAATTTGGAGCAGCCAATTAGCCTAATGTGCATGTTTTTTGGACTGTGGGAGGAAACCGGAGTACCTGGTTGGAAACCCATAGAATCACATTCAAGGGGAGAATATGCAAACTCCATGCAAAAATGCCCAAGCCTGGGAATTGAACCCAAGACCTTTTTGCTGTGAGGCGGATGTGCTAACCACTACACCACTGTACCGCCTTAACTAACAACTAATTACACCTTAACATATTTTGCCAGTTGCCTTGCCCCCCATTCCCAGTTACTATACATGAGATTGCTTGTATTTAGAACATGGATTAAATTGATTTGGGAGCTCATATTAGAATATCATTAAATTGGATTCCAACATACAGGATGTAAGTTTGACACCCCGATAATCAGTTATAACAAGTATCTGAAATCCATCCATCTTTTCTGTCGCAGTGTGAACTCTGATGCCACATCAGGAAAAGAGATGAGTGATGGGAACGAGGGAACCCATGGCGCGAGGAGTGAGTCGAGGGTCCGCAAACATCATCGCAAATCCTCCCGCACACGCTCCCGCCAGGAGAAGACTGGCAAGCCAAAACTGAGCATGCTCAATGTTAGTCTGCACCAAAAATCCAAACCTAAAATAAATATCACCACAAAAAGTTCACTTCCAAGATGGATTTGATGCATAATCTTAATTTAAATATACTCCTCTGTTGCGATGCATGCTGTAATTATGGTTATCCTCTGGCTCACAGTATGTCAGCAAACGTTCAGTGAAACCTTCCCATATGCAAATAAGTGCAACAGTCAAGTTGGCTTCAGCTTGTTTTGCTTCATGAAAGAAAAAGACTTAATAATCAAATCTAAGAAAATTTTATAGTAGCACTTACCAGCAATGAGCACAGAGAGGTCATGTAGTAGCACATGGCCACAGTATTTGCAAGTGGACGTACAAGTGTGGAATCAAACAGTACACAAAAGCATTAAGCTTTTGGTAAAAAATCTTTTCAGATTTATTAAAGCAACCACAAACTATTTTGGGACATTATTTTTAGGTTGTTTTATGCTGCACAGTTAAGCACTGTCCTATACGTCGCACAACAGGTATACAACAGGTCCATGACAGGAAATTGGACAAATTCCAAAGACAGTTGTGGTTGTGTCGTACAAAACTCACCTGCTGTGCAACAGAAAATGCCTTCTTAGACCATTGTTTGGAAGTTTTGAACACGTTTTAATTTTTTCCCATCTTGTAGGTAATTCTCAACATCAGGTCCATTTCCTAGATCTGTTGTGTGATGCCCTTCAATGTCCTATGACTGTGTTATAATGTACACTATATGGACAAAAAAATTTTGTGGACACCAGACCATTGACTTGATCGTTGGGTTCCATTCCTCTTTGCTGTTATAATAAATTCCTCTCTTCTGGGAAGGCTGTCCGCTAGATTTTGGGGTGTGGCTGTAGGGATTTGTGATCATTCATCCACAAGAGCATCATTTAAGGTCAGGCACTGATGTCAGGCGGGGACATCTGTGGCAGTTGGTGTTCTAGTTCATCCCAATTCACGTTCGTCTACTCCAACCTTGGCAAAATATGTCTTCATGGAGCTCACTGTAGTCATGCTAGAACAGGTTTGAGCCTCTTAGTTCTAGTGAAGAGAAATTGTAACCCAACAGCAGATGAAAACGTTCTGCGCAGTCGTGTGCTTTCAACTCTGTGGCACCAACTTTTGGAAAAGCTACATATGATGGTCTGATGGTCAATTGTCCATAAACTTTTGACCATATAATGTATAAATGGATAAGAATGAATTTCTGAACTTTTTGGGTCATATGGTGTGTTTAGAATCATTAAAGCTCTTAAAAATCCTATGACTGCTCTGTGTTAAACCCACAGGATTTCCTTTTATACCCACGCATATTGTACAACATTGTCTGTGTATGTTGTGTAACGTACACAGGGTGGTCGTACATAACCAAGTAGCACAAGAATATCATAGACGGATTTCTCTTGTCTAGCAGCAATCATATTACTTTCATAAGAAAATTGTATGATTTCATTTACAGACCTGACCTATTTTCCCCATGTAAAATGTATAACATATATACATGAATGCAACTATACAGCTTTTAAATCCACTTCAACCAAACCTACATTGGTACCTCCTGTCGTAGTCACGCTAAATTCACACGACAAATTCTCAGGTTGTTTTTAAAGGCATCTTTAACCAAAAAGTAAGTAATCCAGTGCAGTAGTATGTTATTTAACAACGTGACAGTTTTTAAAATTCACTGTTGTGGATGTATATATAGCTCAGGTGGAATGGTTGATTATGAACCTGAGTTCTCACAGCTGGTAGCTGCTCCAAGCTTAATGATGGATGGAGAATGAAATGTTTACAGCAGCATCTGGGAGATTTTTCTGTGTTCTACTCCAGCATCAGTAGCATTTACACATGAGTATGGGTTGGCCTCTTTGAGCTGGCATGAGTGCTGATCTGAATATAAACTAGTGTGAGATCAGACAGTAGTGTTGTGTTTAGATGCAATAATTGGATTGTACAAAGTGCTGCAATGATTTAATTGAAATTTTGTTTAGCTTTAAAGGACTTTCTAAAAGCATTTCTAATGACATACTTAGAGGGGAGATATGATGCTTTTGAATTTTTTTTGGATCAAAGATATTACAGTGTTGATTAGCCATGTTAGATAAAGCCAGAGTGACAAACAACGAGGGTAGCACATGTTTAGGTTTTCCCCCCTGGGCTGTTTGTGCAGACAGTAATCTGAGAAACAGAGCAGTATCTCTATTCATCCTTGTCCGCCTTCCAGCTCACTGAAATTTGAGGCACCCGCTTCAGAAAGGCAGCCAATCAGAACAGAGTAGCCACAGAGAGTGGAAAGACTAAACATGAGGAGGAAGCCAAACATTACATGCACTCATAGTCAGTGTTTCAGGAGGAGGTGGATCATACTTGGATTAGGAATCATACTTTGGTGCTTCTCTGGTGTCTGAAATAAAAAGATAAAGGTCTGAAAATGGGTGATAAAGATTTGGTCACAGCCTAAGAGCAGAGCACCAAAAAAAGAAAACCCTTCTCCTTATACAAGGTTTCAGTGTGAATTTGTTTTGATAATGTCATCAATAACATTAATATAATCTCAAAAGTTTTGAGAAAAGATTTCTTTAATTTAAACCCAATATCACCACAGGTTAGCGAGATGCCCTTCCGCTGTATAGGTTTACTTCCATAAGCATGTTATATGCGCCAGAGACATCATGTGCTTCCTCAATGTAATTGGGTTAAAAGCCTTTCTATTCAAATAAGCAATGTAGTACATGGCATTAATCTATTTTGCCAGCTAAAAAACAAAGATACCTACTGCATATGGCACATAAAATTATTTTTACGTTGTTAAAAAATGTATTTTATTTTATGGCTTGGAACAAGTAACAGTTTGGCGGGGAAGATAGAGTAGAAGTTCTCATTACTCAGGCATTCGTTACCATTACGACGGTATATACTTGCATGCAAAATATCAGGGTTCCCATGTGTACACGTACGAACATACGGCACAATGTTCACGACAAAAAAATCAGATCGATGCTATATTAACTTTTCTTAAGTATGTTGCTCTGCTATAATATCTCACCTTTAATGTGTGTAAATAGAAATTCCCTTAAAATCTGAACCCTGTACCTAATAACAGTCTTTAATCACAAATTATTGTTTAAAGATGAACATTAATGAGCCAAACAGATGGGCAGTGACAGCTAAAAGTAAGTACATAATGCAGCTCTACACACTGGTTGTGGAAATGATGCAACGACCCTAATTTATATATTAGATCTTGAGGGTATATTATTAAAGTTTAGCTGAACCAGTCATGGTGTATTATGAAATACTGAATCTGTTTTTGATGTGTTGTAGGTGTGTAAAACAGGTGACAAGATGGTGGAATGCCAGTTGGAAACGCACAACCACAAGATGGTCACCTTTAAATTTGATCTTGATGGAGATGCTCCAGAGGAGATTGCCACATACATGGTGAGTTCATTGCAGTCTTTAATCGTTCTGCTTTATTCTCCCTTCATATATGAAATGTGTGTTCCTTGCTCCTGTACTTGTCGATTTCTTTTGATGCAGCAGGGTTTTTTTCCCATTTACAGTGTACCTACACATAAATATCATGGTAGTCAGTAAACCTGTTGGACTAACATGTTTTTCCAGTTGCAGATTTATTGCGCTTTGCATACTGTTGTTTATTTTTTTGCTCCATGCACCATGTCCTGTAAGTCTTCAAGGGGCACGAGGAGTCATCAAGCCCATGGTTTGGTTTGCATTGTGGATTATGTCTCACAGTTTCAGTTCAGTTTGTTCAGCATGTTACTTTCTCTCTTGGTCGGCTCTATCTCATCCAAAGGAGAAACGGGAGGCGGCTTTGACTCTAGACCTCCACGCCTCTTGGTCCGCAGCAGCAGCTTGAATTTACTTCTTGGTCATTGAGATGTCATTGGAGCGGGCATGTACAGTACATTCTCTTGGCAACAATGTCCAACAAACGACGTCTGCCTGCGGATTACTGGTTCGGGAAGCGGCCTCGTCATTGATCGCTTGTATACCTCCTCATTTGTGTCATGATTTTCAGCATTGATTTCAAGAATGACACGCATTTCCAGATTTTGAGATTAGTGTCTTGTTTAGGATGTATTACTCAAACAAGACGCTGATAACCGATGCTTGGAAGAACTTGATTTTGACAGGCGCATCTAAACCCATCCAATGTTCTGTCTGTAGTTCAAGCCTTTCCTTTTTCTGGCCAGGGATATGTTTGGGTGATGCTGGCATAGATGCCCCATCATTATTACTGTTATCATGCACTGTGGTCAAAAGTTTATGGACACTTGATCATCAGACACATGTATCTTTAATGTCTTCAATGGAGTGGATTGTTGGCAGTGCATATCACTTCACCTCAGTGATGGAGGTGCACATCCCTAATATTTATGTTCGGGTAATTTTTCAGGTTTTTTAAGTTGGGGTGAGGGGAAGGGGTAATATGCTTTGTCACTAACAGTTCATTTTGTGATTTATTTTTATTTATTTATTTATTCTAATGCTTCTATTTCTTATTTCTGTACCTGTATGCTGCAGGATATTACTTGCTTATTGACTGCCATTAAATCCAGAAAGTAATTTGCCATTTACATTTTCTGTTGAAGTGTGCAACTCACTGGCCTTGTGAACAGTTGCGAACGATAAAGTCTGCAAGTAGTCAGCTTGTTCGCCAAGCGTTGGTGGATCTCACTTTCATTCGGCAAGGAGATTTGAGCATGTTCAAAATTTTGGAGAATCTTTGGCGAATGTTTTTTTCATCAAATGGTCTGCAAGCCCTCACCACAGCCACCAACTGTTCTTTGAACAGTCTGCAAATGTTCTTTGTGTTCGTCAACTGTTCTTCAATTATTCGCCTCCTTTAGGAATGTGGCTACTTGTTAAAGAATACAGAATTGTTGGTGAATAGACCGAATGTTTGGAGACGAGTTGATGAATCTTGTATCTTCTTGGGCCTCTGTTCTTCTTTCTTCTGGTTAACAGCTGCAATTAGGTGCAGACACACTTTTCAGCTGCAGCTGTTTCAAGCTGCTGTTGTTTCTTTGAAATGTCCATCTCTAAGTTCTGGAAATGCATCTTCACATAGCTGGGCGATTTTTAACTGAATTGCCAGCTAGTATTTCACTGACTGACGAATACTTGATTAGTTCAGTACTCTAAGATTGCCAAATAGTCATCAAAAATGTGCCGAACCCCTAGTCACTGCTTTTGCCAAACATATAATGCTTAGTGAGATAGTAACTTTACTGTTTCAGTGTTGAACAGTTGACTTAATGACGGATCTTACATTATGCCTATGATCTGTAACCACATACCGTCGGCCTCCTGATGAAACCTGCTATCTCCATTTTTGGTCAAAATGAGATTTTGCATCAATATAAATTATCTACTTGAAAAACCTGGTGGTTCTATGTAGCTGTTTTGGGGTAAACTCACTCACACACACATATCTGTCTATCGATCTGTCTATCGATCTGTCTATCTATCTATCTATCTGTCTGTCTGTCTGTCTGTCTGTCTGTCTGTCTGTCTGTCTGTGTGTGTGTGTGTGTGTGTGTGTGTGTGTGTGTGTGTGTGTGTGTGTGTATATAATGTATCTCAGACTTGTACTTTCGTTCCATTTTTGTCATTCCTGGTAAAGGTTAAAAACGGAGATGGCATGTTTAGTCAGGAGGCACTTGAAAACTTTTTTTCATTGTATTTTTTTCAAACTGGTACATATTTTATATGTTTCTTTCCTAGGTTGAGAATGACTTCATCTTGCTGCTTGAGAAGGAGATGTTTATTGAACAGCTAAAGGACATAGTGGAGAAGGCTGAGGACATCCTCAATGAAGATGCTGAGGGCGAGAGGGGCTCAGGTTATCTGTCACAACCCCATGAAACCATCAAAGGGGGTTCCGGTTTTGAGGTGAGCCTGAAGCTATCAAGAGATGTCATGCATTCCGTGACGTTTATGTCAATGATAACTTCAAGTTTCTGCATTTAATAACATTTATATCCACAATTATATTCAATTAAATATATATAATTGTTAAGGTATTTACGCAAAATATCTGTGAGGTTATTAGAGGTCTTTCAGGAAATACGACCTGATCGTTTATTCGTTACGCTGTTAAATATTCTCCCGGTGCCTAGAGGATGTCACCTGTCTTCGGTCGTGATTCATCGCTGAATTCCTGACAACCAACATTCATATTTCTTTCGTCCATTAAAAATTAAAGAGCCAACCTCTTTTGATGTATAGTTATTAAGCCTTCCCCAGGGTGCACTTTTCCTTAGGTAAGGGATGAAATGCTGACAAGCAGAATGTGCAGAGAGGAGTGAAATGCTAATGTCTTCCTCATACTTAAGACTATGGTTTAATGTTGTTTACAGGGATGCTGTTGCTGAAAAAGAGTAATGTTGAAGGTGTAAATGAATGCTGGTGGGAAATAAATCACTGTGTGTTTTAAAATAATCAACAATGACTAGGTGTAATCACCTGGGAAGCCTTTTATTTCTCCTTTTCCTTTAATAATTGTCTAATAGATTTGTAGTTTATATATATGTATATGTGTGTGTGTGTGTGTGTGTGTGTATGTATGTATATGTGTGTGTATATATTGGGTGGTCCTTAAAAATCAAAGTCAGAAAGTCTGAGCTCCAACCCCTGAAATTCTAATAAAAAATAAAAAAAAAAAATCGGGTAATTTTTTTTTTCTCAATCGGACATTTACCCCTCCCTCAACGACCTTGGAATTTCACCCTGAGAATCCCCAAGAGGGGCTTTTTGTCTGGGAATAAACAGAGCATACAAGTATTAAAAAGAGAATGAAAATAAAGGTTGTAACATCAGAATTGATAGAAAATAAATGAATCTATGAAAAGGAAATGTTGTCAGTTGTAAAGAAAATCATAAGTGACTGTAACAATACTAGACTTATGAACTAATACTCAAATCAACTTGTGACTCAAGATTTCTTGACCCATAAAACCATAATTTACACTTTAAATCCTTGAAAAATATTAATAAGTAGTCAGAATATGGTAAAATGACGTTCTTGGTGGCCATCTTGGATTTATGCAAATTAAGTCTTGACCTACTTAGTTTTTACTGTAATTTATTTGTTATTTAGACACTTTTCTGATTAAAAAACTGTTAAAAATATTCTCTCAATGCTTGAGCATATGTTGACTGGGCTTTTTAGGCGAAAACAATATTATGGGGGGGTACATAACTTTGAGGGATATGTACAGGGGTAACTTTTTCCCACTAAGAGAGACCAGTTACATAATATTTTAAAATGGATAAATACATAATTAAAAATGTTAATGCTAACACCGTCCCCTATTTCCAAGGATCTAATTTTGTTTGTTTTTAAGGATTGTTGTTTTAAAGGTTTTTATTTACTTTTAGAATAAAACAGAAAGGACATAAAAAAAAAATAAATTTGTCATCCAATGCATAAAAAGTTGGCTACAAACAAAAACACTGAAAATAACAATTTTTCAGAAAAATCGAAAGGTGTCGCAAATTGTATTTTTTTTATTTTTATTTATTTTTTTTTTTTTGACATTTGCATAGCATGAGTGAACTTATGGAATTGTTTAGTGGGTGAAGACATTTAAAAATATGGTGATGCAGTGATGATTATACACTTAACAAAATGAAGATAAATCAGAAACCAAATACTATTCATGTATTTATTTCATGTAATATTGAATCATATTGATGAGAATAAGTAAATAAACAATAATATATAGTAATAACAAATCAACAGTCTCCTTTTGAGGGAAAAAAAGTCAATATTTATTGTGGCCACCCTTTACTTTGATTACAGCATTTAACCTTTCAGGTATAGTGTTCACATATTTTTTAATTTCTTCACTCGCTAAACTATTCCGTATGGTTTGAAGTTCATTCATGCTATGCAAAAGTTAAAAAAATTAAATTTTCGACACCTTTCAATTTTTATCTTTAAAATTTTTTTTTTATTAGGAGCCATTTTAGACAAAGTGTGGTGTATAATCTTATTACATTTATAAAAACTTAAATGTTTCAGATCATCAAACAAATTTAAATATTAGTCAAAGACCACACAAACACAAACTGCAGTGAGCGCAGCGCAGCAATGACTCATCCAAGAGGTCACAGATGACCCCACAACATCATTCAAAGAACTGCAGGCCTCATTTGCCTCAGTTATGGTCAGTGTTCATGACTCCACCATAAAAGGCTCGTCTCAATTTCACCAGAAAACATTTTGATGATCCCCAAGACTTTTGGGAAATTAATCTGTTTACTGACGAGACAAAAGTTGTACTTTTGGGAAGGTGTGTGTCCCATTACATCTGGCGTAAAAGTAACACGGCATTTCAGAAAAAGAGCATCATACCAACAGTTAAATATGATGGTCTGGGGCTGTTTTGCTGCTTCAGGACCTGAAAGAATTGCTGTGATATATGGTACCATGAATTCTGCTTTCTACCAAAAAATCCTGAAGGAGAAGGTCCGGCCATCTGTGGCTCTCCAGCAGGACAATGATCCAAAACACACCAGCAAGTCCACCTCTGAATGGCTAAAGAAAAACGAGATGAAGACTTTGGAGTGGCCTAGCCAAAGTCCTGGCCTGAATCCTATTGAGATGCTGTGGCAGGACCTTAAAAAGGCGGTTCATGCTCGAAACCCTCCAATATGGCTGGATTACAACGATTCTGCAAAGATGAGTGGGCCAAAATTCCTCCACAGTGCTGTAAAAGACTCATTGCAAGTTATTGCAAACGCTTGATGGAAGTTGTTGCTGCTAAGGGTGGCCCAACCAGTTATTAGGTTTAGGGGAAATCACTTTTTCACACAGGGCCATGTAGGTTTGGATTTTTTTTCTACCTTAACAATAAAAACCTTCATTCAAAAACGGCATTTTGTGTTTTCTTGTGTTGTCTTGGACTAATATTTATATTTGTTTGATGATCTTAAACATTTAAGTGTGACAAACATGCAAAAAAAAAAGAAATCAGGAAGGGAGCAAACATTTTTTCACACCACTATATATATATAGTGAGAGAGATGGATAGATATCTAATATTTCATTGTAATTGGTTTTTGGTTTTCATGTTGGTTCTTCTAGGGAACAAAGCCTGAGCAAGCTGAGTCTAATCAACTCGTGTATCAACAAAATGGTAAGTCTGTTATAAGCATTCATGTACAGTATATCCTTGACCATGTACATATACACTCACCGGCCACTTTATTAGGTACACCTGTCCAACTGCTCATTAACACTTAATTTCTAATCAACCAATCA
>JAQMYF010000012.1:14420555-14433055 GCA_030014195.1 Neosilurus mollespiculum | reverse complement strand
CTTTTCACCCCCCCCCCTTTTTTTTTTTTTTTCCTTCTCAAAGGACCCAGACAAAGCAATTCTTACTCAAGGGCAGCAGCATGCTGGCTTCCTTTCTAATAGAAATGCATTTCCATAATCTGGAAGTCCATCTTCTATATCTGGGTTGGGTGATTAAATTCCAAGATTTGCCTGACATTTTCATGGTATTTTATAGTAGCAAATAGTTGCTAATCATTGAAAAAAAAACTGTCGTTCGCAGACACTTACACAAACATTTGTGTGAATGTTGCTAATTGTTGCTAAGCATTGCGAAATGACAGAGGCGAGCCATGATTTTCATTGGAAAAGTTTCTCAGAAAAGTTCGTGAATCCAAAATTCACTTTGTTTGTCACCATTTGTTGCTATGTAAGATACAGGCTTTAAACAGACGTGTTTGTTACCACTGAGCTGTTTTTTTCCTGAATTATAGTATAATAATTTTTTTATACAGTTTTTTGAATTTTTTAATTAAATTTCAGAAAATAATGTTTGTTAGAGCATAAAATATAATGCTGTCTTATTTGTAATTATCCAGAGAGCACATAATACAAACAATCTAAAGGTTTTTAGGTAAAATACAAACTAAAGGTTTGTGCTAACTGAGGCTGCAGGGCAAAATGTGTTTCATGTTGTAATACTAGCTGTTAGTCTCTGTAAAGTGTTCATTACATTTACTTTTACATTTATGGCATTTGGCATTATCCAGAGCTACTTACATTTTTATTCAACCGAGCAACTGAGGGTTAGAGGCCTTGCTCAAGGGCTCACCAGTGGCAGATTGGTGGGACTGGGGCTTAAACTCCCAGACCCTTGGATCAGTATCCCACTGAGCCACCATGACCTAAAAGAAGAGCTTGAAGCACCTGTTATTCCCAGGCGGTCTCCCTTCCAAGTGCTTACCATCATTAAAAATTATTTGATAAAGCATGGTGGCTGGTGGCAGTGTGACTGCCTAATTGCTTTTATTGTGCGTGTTACATACTTGGCTGCCTGTACCTGAAAACTATTTTCAGATTTTATTAAAATGGACCAGACACACTTTCATCAGGGGAAAACATTGTGCTCAGGGAAAATGTAAATAACTCTGCATTTTGTTATAAATGTTCTGTGCATTAAAAAAAAAAAACAGCTATAGTAACTTTAGACAGCCACGTTGCTATGTACATACAGTCTGTGTGTATGTGTAATATGGGGTACAGAGTACTTTACAGGGTGCACTGTACCTGTGTGTGTGTGTGTGTGTGTGTGTGTGTGTGTGTGTGTTTGTGTGTGTGTGATTGTTAGTCCTAGTCCTGAAAGAATCAAACCAATCCTGTCTGCTCCCACATTATCCTGCAGTTCCAAGTTTTATTTGTTGTCCCCATTGTTTTCTAATGCTGTTGGGCTTTTTAATGTAGTGGCTCATCATAGCCAGCGCTTATCCCGGTTTCCATAGTATGAAGCGACTATGAGTTAAAATCCTCCTTAGTTCAATGCTAATATTTTTACTGGTACCCATTTATACTGCTTGGTGGACACGCTTATTGTTAAGACCTCGTCCAGTGGTCCTAGCATGGTGGCAGTGTAACCCACGACCTCTTGATCATGAGCACAGCACCTTAACCACTTCGCCACTGGTCCGCTGTTGTTTCCCCCCTAACGCACTTATCTGATTCTGTTAATAATTTAAGCCACATTATTATTAATTCAGTATATTTTCTCACTTCTGATTGGTGAAAAGTCATCAAATAAGCCATCTTGGTACTGCATTATTACCATAGGATAACCAAATCATTACATCATTGCCATGGGATAAGTTGAATGATGATTGCTCAACTGGCACACGCAACAACGTGACTGTCTACTTTAAAAATATTTTAAATGAATAATAAAACTATTAAAGAATTTGACGTTTGTATGATATGGAGAATTATTTAGACTCGGCATGTGTTAGGTTTATAACAACCTTGACGGAATAATTCTCCATATCATACCAAATTCTATAATTGCTTACTGTTCCTGATCACTGTACAGGGCAAGCTAACCTTAAAACTCTGTAAACATGGGTTGAGAAACATGGGCCTTGTCTCCTGCTCTTCCTCAGGCATATGAAGGAAATCTCTGAGCTGCAAGCTCACCAGAGAAGTGAGATTGAGCAGCTTTATTCGCGACTCGGGCGGCCTGTGCCACCTAGTGTGGGATTCCTTCACGCAGTACCACCTAATGGCCGCCGTCGCCGAACCTCCAAACACAAGTTCAAAGCGGGCAAGCTTCTTAATCCAACTGTTCAACAGCTGAAATCAAACTGTACCAGCAGCCCACGTAAGTGCCTGCTTATGTACACTGCAGTTCATTTTAATTCTCACTGCAGTACAAGCTAAATCTCTCTCGCTCTCTCTCTTTCTCTCTCTAGCAGAGACATCTCCCAGTATGTCTGCATCTCCAGCTAAAAGCTCAGTTCTAGGTAACAGCTCTGTGGCTTCCAGCATGGCGACACTGCAGAGTCCAGTGTCTGAACCTCTGCAACCAGTCCAAACACAGCAGCCATGCTCGCTCAAAGTTTCACTGTCCTCTGACAACATCTATGACTCCGCCCCACATTCCCTCCCAGGGCAAGGTAACACACTTACATACACATATATAGACCCTTGCTCTGTCTGTGTATAATCTACATTTGTGTCTTTCATACTCAATCACATGTTCATATACAAGTCTTTGTCAAAGATCTTAATACATGAATTTGCATGATCACTTATTACACAGCATTCTTAAAGACTCCTTTCATCTGTGTGTCACATGCATCTGTCACACACAAGTACACTCCCCAAGGCCCTGTAACAAGGGTGCAGACTATTCAATTTGGGTGTTTTAAATATTTCCCTAGATGCATTATCAGTTATTGCATCTATGTTATATGAACACAGTCATGCAACACTTGTCAATCATATATGGCAAAAAGGTATTACACTGATGCCCGAAAGTTTGTGAACTGTTTTTAATTTTCTATATTTTTGTATACAAATGATTTTCACACAAGTCCTAAAAGTTGATTCAGAGAACCCAGGTAAACAAATGTGACAAAAATATTACACTTTATTCATTTATTTATTGAGGGACCTGATTCAGTATTACATGTCTGTGAGTGGCAAACATATGTGAGCTTTTGTTTTCAGACCCCCTTGTGCATTAATGCCTGTAATTAAATGTGTGTGGTAAACGTTGTCCTTGAATTAAGGTCAGGACTTTGACTTGACTGTAACAAAACATTTATTTATTTCTCTTTAAACTTCCTCAAGATTATTTCCTTACATTTTTTAGAATTCACTGGTTGAAATTAGAAGTTATTTTTTTATCAGTGATGGCAAACTCTCCTGGCCCAGATGCAGCAAAACAGGCCTAATGAATTACCACCACGTTTCACAGATGGAATGAGGTTCTCATGCTGGAATGTTGCAGTGATTTTCTTTCTCCAAGCACAACACCTCTCTTTTAAACCAAAAATTTCTATTTTGATTTCATCTGTCCACAAAACATTTTTCTAGTTTCCCTCTGGTTGGTCACCGAGATCTTTAGCAAACTGCAGACAGGACACAACATTCTTTTTTTGTAGAATACTTTGTCTGCCCATACATGCAAACGTGGGAACTTAGGACACAACATTCTTGAAGAAAAGTGGCTTTCTCTTTGCAACCTTGCCATGCAGATCACTTTTGTTCAGTCTTCTCATGGTGACAACTGTTAACATTAGCCAATGTGGGAGATTGCTTTAGTTACTCTTGGTTCTTTGTGACCTTGCTAACTATCACACACATTGCTCTTGATCTTTGTTGGTCTCCCACTCTTGGGAAGGGTGACGGCGGTCTTGAATTTATTTTATTTGTACACAGTCTGTCTGATTGTGGATTGGAGCACTCCAAACTCTACAGAAATTGATTGTAAAGTTTTTCTGAGGATCTCCTTTTTTCGTGCCATGATACATTTCTAAACACGTGTTAAGATCAGACCCTGATAATGTAAAGTTTAAAACAGGGCACTCACTCACACCTGATTGTCATCCAGTTGAATAGAAACACTTCACTCTATTTGCACCTTCAAATTAACTGATCATCCTATAGATTCGCAATACACACAGATATGAATTAATGGATCATTTTCCTCAATAAATCCCTTAGCGGGTGTAATATTTTGTCTTCTTTGTTTAACCAGGTACTCCTTGCAAACTTTCAGGACTTGTGGGATTTCTTTTTTTTTCATTGTACAGAATTATAGAAATTTCTAAAGGGTTCACAATCTTTTAAGCACCACTGTATATATATCTCCTGACTGTAAAAACATGAATAAACATGACCTTTAACCCTTATAGTATTTGGCTGTGCCTTACTGTCTATGCTGAGATGATGGGGGTCTCTAAAACCTAATGTGTTCGCTGTTACATCACTTTCCCTCTCTCTCCCTCTCTCTCTCTCCCTCTCTCTCTCTCCCCCTTTCTTTTCTCTACCTCTTATATTCATTCTTCACAGGCTGGACCGTTTACCACCAAACATCTGAGAGAGTCACCTATAAATCTAGTAGCAAACCACGCACTAGATTCCTCAGTGGACCAGTGTCTCTGTCCATCTGTTTGTATTTGTTTTTTTCCTACTTTACTTCACTCATTACATCTTTCTTCCAGTCCATTTTTGGTTCTCTCTCTGTCTCTCTCTCGCTCTCTCTCCCTCTCTCTCTCTTTCTCTCGCTCTCTCTCTTTATTTCTCTCAGTGCCCATCCCAGTGTGTGACGTGTCTTAATTTTTCTTCTGTCCACACAACCATTAATTTTCCATCACAGAGATTTTTAGTCCATTCTCAATTGTACATCATGATTCCTTGGTCATTCTTGCACCTTTTTTGTTGATTACAAACGCTTTGTGCTGCTTCTGCCTACCAAATAACATAAACTGTGTCTTCCCCCAAACATGGGATTTCCAAAACCTTGAATCTTTTTTTTAAAAAAAGAACAATTTTATTACATGTGTACTGCCAAAGCCTTTGTATCTTCTGTACATGTGGTTTCTTTCTTTCCACTGATTGTCCTTACCCCTAAAAAGCCTCATACTGGCATAAGAGGATGATGGGCACGCTGTCTCATGTTTGGAATCGGAAGACGTGCATGACAGAGGCACAAGCCAGGCTCACTTTGGAGATCGTCAGGGCCGTATTACAAATTCTTACATTACTTTCACACTTTTGGCTCTACATTGCATGACTTTTTCAAACAACAACAAAGCTCTCTTTGCTACTCTTGTAAAATAGTTTATCCCAAACAGTTTCTGCTTTAACATGTTTTAGGTAGAATTTCATTTCAGAAATGGTGGAAATTAATTTTATTGGTTTTTTTTGAGGACCATTGAACATAGCCAGCTATGATGATCGACATGCAGTCCTATAAGTATATTTTTGTGTGTGTACTCTATTTAGAGTATACACTATAAATATACACCGCCTATTCAAAAAAGTCACACACTAATATTTCATTGGACCGCTCTCCATCCACACTTACTTTAATTTTTCACCGAGATCTTGTTTTGACAATGGGGAAAGTCAAGCCTCTCTGTAAAGTCTTCTCCAGTACATTCCAAAGACCTCCAGTGTGGTTAAGGTTAGGGCTTCCTCATACCATTTAATGCATAAAAATTAATTATTGTGCTCCCTGAACCACTCTTTGACAATTTAAGGCCAAATTTGATATCCCAAAAATTACTTAATGGAATAACCTGATCATTCAGTAGATTCAGGAGGTGAGACTTCATTTCATTGCCACATAATGATGCTGAGCCTAGACCTGACCAATGTAAGCAACCTCAGATCATAACACTGCCTCCAGAGGATTGTACAGAAACCACTATACATGATCTGGACTTATCTGATCACATGACCATTTTCCATTGCTCCAGAGTTCCATTTTTATGCTCACAAGCAATCTGAAGCCTTTTATTCATTTTATTCTTAGTAACTTTTTTTTAAGGGTACTGTTTAGTCCCATCCTTGTAGGTTCTTCACACACTGTGCATGTGGAAGTGCACTTACTTTCACTATTAAACATAATCGCAAGTTCTACCATCAGTTTTTTGCCTCAGCTTCTGCCAGTCTTTATTTTTCTGACTTTCTTTGAAGTTGATGGTTCACCACTTCCTTATTTTACCAATGCACTGGACAGTTCTTACCCTAATTCCAGTAATTTCAGCAGTCTCTTTGGTTGTTTTATCTCCTAGATTCAGGCAAATATTTTGAGCCTTCTGAAACTCAGTAAAGTTGGTCCACGACCATGGGATGTGTTTTCTGACATGGTTGATTACAAAATGAGAAGCTACTCACTGCATCAGTTATGGTTAAGAGAATAGTTACCAGTGGAAATAATCACTAATAATCATTATTTAGGTATTTGTACCCAAATGGTAAATTTTTGTTGGCAGAGCAGTGTATCTTTAAACTCCCATGCCCCCAGCATGTTCATGTTTTGTTGAATTGTAATTCTTTTGAGAGGATAAAGTGATAGGCCTAGTGTTAGATAAAAAATCATGTTCATACAAGAGGAAAGAGGTTTAGATGTATTGCAGAAATGCAACCTCTGCCATCTTTGAACCTGTTTAATGAAAAGGTTTGTTTTTCACATACTTTCTTTTGTCTCTCTTTTTGTTTTTTTCCTTGATGCCAGGAAGTCCTTTTATATGTCGGGGTAAAATTAATTTTAAACAAAATGGAAATGAAAGCACAGTGTGATATTAGGATTTATATTTTTAATGGAAATCTGGAATAGTCCCTCTTTATAAAATAACAATTTCATTATTACACAATGGAATCACAACTCTGAAAAACATGGAACTGCTGTAGGTGACACTGGGCTATGATCAGGTGGAAGCGTAATGCAAGGATCTCTGAGGTACAAATTGTAAAAGCAAAGAAAAAAAAAGAAAGCAAAAACCAGTTTGCAGTAAGTGAACTGTCTAATTAATGGACTTTTCTGTAGTGGCCATTAATTATGCTGATGTTTGATAAAACAGAATAGAGCCAGTATTCATAAAGCCTCTAAGAATAAATGGAATAGAATGCGGGCTAAACAGGTGTGTGACGTCACCACGAGGAATCCTGCCTGATAATGGCGACCCGTACCTGCTTTGTGGTCTGCCAGCAGAGGGCAGCGTATCCAGCTAATGCGGCCAAGGCCAAGCTATTTAAGAGCGAAATAGTCAGTGAGATTTATTAACGATCAAGCCAATTATTAGAATAATGGAGTAGTAACAAAATCACCAATCATTTTTAAAAAGGAGTATTGTATTAACATGGTTATTAAGAGGTTTTTATTAATAGGGATAAGGGTGGTACAATTCCAAGATTTGACTGACACTTGCCTGGTGTTTTATCAGGAGATGGCAAAAGGTCCCAAACATCCCCAAACAGTAGCAAATAGTTGCTAATCGTTGCAAACATTGTCCCGAACATTTACCAACAGTTGCCAATGTTTGCCAACGGTTTTTCGCAAACACTTTCACAAACATTCACATGAATGTTGCTAATTGTCGATTAACATTGTTTATTGTCGCTAATGACCGCGACAAACCCTGGATTTTCTGCAACATCAGAAAAGTTGGCAAATCCGAAAATCTCAACTTTTATCCACATTCGTCGCTCCGTGAGATATGAATTTAATGAATGAATATCGCTACATGATCCTGTATGTGTATAAAATCTAGTATAGCTTTCTGAAAAAACAGAAAAGTAAAAGTGTTTTATAAGGTTCCCAGTGGTCCCAGTCCGTTTTCTATTTCCATTCTCCATTTCAATTAAAAATAATTTTGGGCCCATTTTTTCATCATCAAATCACACACTCCCTAGTATACAGCCTAATTAAATTTCCTAGCACCTCCTTCTGATCCTGTTTTTATTACCTGATTGGTTGCTGCCTATGGCTGTCCACCAGTTTGTCCAATGAGCAAAGGTGTACAGCATCTCCCTCCTTGCCCCCTAACCCTGTTTGTCTGTATTGTTCTGCCTTCTTATAGGGTCTACTCTGAAACGACTATGTCTAGGCAAAGAGCGCAGTAGTAGTAACTATCCCATTTACTCTTATTCTGTAGATCATTCTTCCTTTCGTTTGTTATCCCGTCCGTTTTTTTGTTGTTTGTGTTTCTTTGCATGACCACAAGAGTGAGCATTTTCATCTCCCTGTGTTTGTAGAAGAGTGTAAAAGTGCAATGATTGAGTGTGTTGTCACTTCATTGAGTTAAATCCACCCCCCCACCCCAATCAGTGCATGGCAGTGGATGATGTCACTTCCCATAAAGTGTTGCTTTTGTTGTTTTTGTCTGCATGTTTGATTACAGGATGTGAGTTAGCAGTTATGTGGGGGAGTTTAATCTTTTGGCTGTTTGTTGTCTGGAAATGCTGAAAATCCAAATTGCTAGGAAAAATAACAATACCAGGCATGTGTGGACTAGCAGGTTCACATCAATAGCAGCCAACCGATTACTCATGACTCCGTTTTTGTCCTTTGACTTTGCTCTTTTTTAATTTTTAAGGTGGTCTCTCTCTCTCTCTCTCTCTATCTATCTCTCTCTCTCAGGGTCATCACATTGCAGTGGCACGGCTTCAGCAAGCTCAGCATCCAATCAACAATCAGCCCTGTCTCCTGTGGCCATGCCTGTACCTGATCCTCAACCATTTACAACACTAGCTCAGGCTCAGACCAACAACAGCAATAATAAAAAGCGGACATTCACCGATGACTTGCACAAGTTGGTTGACGATTGGGCAAAAGAGACGCTAACTGCTGGCCCTCAGCCCCGTCCTTCCCTTAACCAAATCAAACAGCAGCAACGGCATCAGGACATGAAGGGTACTTCTACTCGTATGAGTGCAGGCACAATTCAGGTACGTACTGCAGTTGTTCCCCTGAATGGAAGTTCAGTGATGGACGCTGTGCAGATATAGATATTTTAAAATCCAATTGGAAAAAACATACAATAAAAATATCAAAAAAGTGCTATATGTATATAAATCTATATATGTATTATGTCATTATGCATAATATGGGCGGCATGGTGGTGTAGTGGTTAGCACAAGAAGTTTCCGTGCTTAGCGAGGGCATTTCTGTGTGAAGTTTGCAGGTTCTCCCTGTGCTTGTGTGGGTTTCCTCCGGGTACAACATGCACAGTAGGCTTAATTGGCTGCTCCAAATTGTCCCAGGTGGGAGTGTGAATGGTTATGTGTGTGTGTGTTGGCCCTAAGATGGACTGGCAAGCTATTCAGGGTGTACCCTGCCCTCACCTAAAATTGCCCCCCAGGTAAATGGCCAGTGCTGGTTCAGTGTTTAAGGACATGGGTTTTTAGCCCCAGACCCACTAATCTGCCACTGTTGGGCCCTTGAGCAAGGCCCTTAACCCCTGCCTGCTCAGTTGTATAACTCGATAAAAGATAAGTTACTCTGGATAAGGGCATCTGCCAAAATTCCATAAATGTAAATTAATGAATGAATAAAATTCACAGTACCAGGATTTTAAAGATGAGAGTACTGACTTTAACCTCTACAATGCCATGGCATTACATGCTTTATATAATCAAGACTAAAGGCGCTCCAACAACATATAAGAGTGCACAACTTTTTTGGGGAGCCACGCAGTGTTCCATGAGTGCTCTATTAAAAACTAATTGTTACATATTATATTGCTTCATGTATTTGTCATAAAGTGTAACATCACCAAATGTATAGGCAATGAGTGATCACCTTATCTTTTTTGTTACACTATATGGCCAAATGTTTGTGAACACCATCACCCCTGCAAAATCGGAGTTATTAATAACTGGATAGAACAGATCTTAGAACATGACATTATATCATTGATGGCATCATCAAAACAAATTTACACTGAAACCTTGTATCAGCAGAAATTAATTTTTTCAGAGCTTTGCTTGTAGGCAGTGTCTATATCTTTATATTAACTTAAAACTTTTTTTTTTTTTTTTTTTTTTTTTTTTTTTTTTTTTAAACCAGAAGCCAGTTTTTACCCCTCAGCCGGTTATGACTGGAGGGGTATTGTTGTTGGCTTGGCGGGCGGGTGGGTGGCGTGACAACAACTTTGTCGAGGCCATTGCTCTCAGCTTTCTGAACTGCTGCATACGCACTCCCTATCACCTAAACCTGTGCCCCACGCAAATTTGCATATGTGACCTTTGACCTTGGCACAGTGATCTTGAACATATTAAGTTTGTCCGGGCCATTGCTTGGCTCATGTATATGATAGTTTTCTGAAATTTTGCATAGGCACTCCCTATGCCCTAAACCTGTGCGTAGGATGGCTAATACAATGCTGGTGGTCCGAAACTCTTCGTATGGGGGTGGCAATTGCTTATTTCTAGTGCTGTACATGTGTTGGGATATGTTAATTTTGAAATTTAGATAATTTACAGCATGGTTGTTTATTATTCTATACAAATGGTTAAGCTTGATCTGCTGCACTCTGAATTTCACTGGTAGCCAACCCATTCTCCTAAATTCAGTAAAACCAATGTGTTGTCGTGGTGACAGACCTAAAACATATTTGATGACTCTGTTCTGGTACTGTTTTTTGATAAAAGACTTTTTCTATGTTATGGTTTTATCTATTTGTACTCAATTGTTTTTTGAAATTTCTATCTCAATTGCTTCAAATAGAGTTTAATTTTTACCCCTCAGCCAGTTATGGCTGGAGGGGTATTATCGTTGGCTTGGCAGGCGTGCGGGCGGACGGGCATGAAGAATTTTGTTTGGGCCATTGTTCGGCTCATGCACATGCCAGCTTTCTGAACTTTTGTATAGGCACTCCATATGACCTAAACCTGTTCATGGGGTAGCTAATTTGCATATGTGGCCTTTGACCTTGGCAAAACGTCCATTTTTGTCCTCCGTGCAAATACTGTGCATGCTGTAGCCGGAGAAAATCCATACTCTGGTTGCAAATTTGATAAAATGTCAGATCAAAATGGCTTCAATTCTGCATGATGATGTATAGGGACACGATGGTGTCCAGTAACTTATACAGTCTATGATCACACCTGTGAGTTGCCACAACGTTGTATAGGATGTATTGTATGATGTAGCCTTATAATTTCCTTACACTGGAACTATAGGGCCATAGTATTGTCCAGCATGTTTTGCCCATGTTGCCATAGAAGAATTTGAGTGGCCTGTACTCATCCCTGACCTCAAACCCAGTAAACACCTTTGGGATGAATACCAACTGCAACCCAGGCCTCTTCACCAAACACTAGTACCTGACCTCACTAATGCTCTTGTGGCTGAATGGGCAAATAGCCACAGCCATGTTCGCCGGGGTTATAAGATGTTCAAGGTGTACATATGAGTGTAATGGTTAGGTGTCCACAACCTTTTGCCCATTATAGTGTATAATGTTCTAAATATTTCAGAACAGTGTACCATCCTAATTTACTGTATACATGCTTTTTTTTTCCTCCCTCATTTTATATTAAGTGCATCTTTCTCTTTTATCTTTATCTCTGTGCATTCAGGTGAGGGCTTCTGTGCATCCAAAACTGTTGCCAATACGACTGCCTCTCCCGTGCCCACTCTCAGCTGCTCCAGGTCCCAGTGTGCCCCCTGCCCGAAGTAACACACCCTCACCCATTCTCCATCCATCATATTTGCTCCCCTCCGGCCCTTTTGGACGGGTGATGCCAGCTTCTGGGTACCCAACCCAGTGGCCTCGGGTCCCCTGTTCAGTTGGCACAATGGGGCCAGTGAACATGATTGGCACATCGGCTATGATACCCCTCCCTACTTTGGTTAACCCTACACTGCAAAACTTTCCCATGGCATTGAAAAGCTCGGAAACCCCCACATGCAGAAGCAGTGCCAGAACTGTATAACCGTCCCATCATTACCATAACTGGTGTTCCTCTCTAATGCAAAGCTTTCGACTATGCTATGTAAATTAGACCTATGCCGATCATTCAGTGACGCCGTGGTTAAATCAGTAACTTCCTTGTGAGCTGATTCTGTTGACTGGTAAATGGTCCGAGTCTGTCATAGATGTGCTGTGGTGTGCAGATTACCCACGCCTCACACTGAAACCACAGTACCCATAGTCCTGTTACATTGGTCCAGTGTTCTTGATGTCAGCAGCCGTCTGTGTTTGATAGCAGACACATCTGTACATACTCTCGCTTTGTATATAGTCTGTGTGTGTGTTTGTGTGTACATGCTTGAACAAGTGCAAGTAATGCTGCATTTGTCTGGTCTTTATGAATTCTACAGCCATAGTGAGTCAAATTTTATGGTCACTCACTGTCCGTCTTTTTCACATCAACTCAGCAAGGTTTGGTAAAGCCAAGACAGACAAACTTCAAAAAAAAAAAAAAAAAAAAAAAAAGACATCTTCAAAGATGTAGGCTTGTTCTGAAAATAAAATGATGCAAACCTTTTATCCATTTTAAACCATTTTAATTCCTGGATGTGAGGCAAAAAATAT
>JAQMYF010000012.1:14393570-14406547 GCA_030014195.1 Neosilurus mollespiculum | reverse complement strand
ATCACCGCTCAGACGTGCGGAGAATAAATTCACAGTCAGCTCAGGTAGGCAGACAGAAATGCAGGTAAATAAATGTTTGTGTAGCAATGGCAGAAATTAGAAGCTTGACAGAACATGAACTTGTTAAACAGATAATTAAACCAACAAGACACGTGTCAAGTGAATGTGGAAATCAGAAAGGCAGTAAAAAGCAAACCCCGATCAAAAAATGTCTATAGGGAGGTAAATGTTTTAGGTAGTACCTTAATCTATATAATATAAATGTTTATCCACTGCGTGAAAGTAGAGCTTCAAAAATACTTGCACGTGTGAGGTTACAGAAACATGCTTACATAAAGTAAGAGAATAAGCTGCGAAGTACAAGGGCACTTAGCACCAACGGTTTATTTTTCCCGCCAGTTTATTAGGTTGTGTGGGAACGTGATCACGTGGAGCGCCGGAGCGCCATTATTAAATATTGTATGATGGTGAAGAGATGGCTGGTGCATGGGAATGTCAGATGATGAAACTAGTGATGAGAAAGTCAGGAAAAGTTTAAATAAAGGAATGGTGAACTCTGTTGTAGGAGGGAGGACTAGGCCTTTCAACCTAAACGTTTTTTTTTTTTTTTAGCAAAATAATTCATTCAGTAAATAAAATTTATTTGCATCGTTGATAGCAGGGCATGACATAAAAGAGCAGGCCTCATAATATACAGAGGGTGTAATCTGTGTGGGGCAACTTGGTGGTATAGCACCACGTAGGATTTTCTCACAGCTTGCGAGTCGTGCCTGTGTGGAGTTTTTCATCTGCTCCTTCTGTTAATGTTAGTTTTCTACAGGTTTCTTCCACCTTACGAATGTGAGTAGGTGAATTGGGTTTATTCAATTTCCTTTAGGTTCCTGCCTCGCAATCTGTTTTCCTGGGATAGGCTCCAGATCCAATGCAATGAATGAATGATGTAATCTCCATTCAACATTTCAATTGAGGTTGAAATTCGATTGTGAACTATTACAAGGTATGGTGTTCTGCTTGCAAGCGAGCTGGCAGTGTCAGGATCAGGGCCGAGAAAGGAGTGCAGATCAAGTCTGTTGTGGTGTGGATGACACATCAGTCAGGAATCCCATAGCAGTAACTCTCCCGCTTCTCTTGGCTAATACGTTCTATGATCCTCCACACTCACAGGTACATCGATAAATCCGTGGAGGAGTTGGATGAGGAGGTGGAGTATGACATCGATGAGGAAGACTACATCTGGCTGGACATTATGAATGACAAAAGGCGTAGTGATGGAGTAACACAGATTCCTCAGGAGGTGTTTGAGTACCTGATGGATCGCTTAGAAAAGGAGTCCTACTTTGAGAGCCACAACAAGGTTTGACAGCCTTTCGATTATTTTTGTTTTGCCGCCTGTACTTTCTATTTAAAATGTCTGCTTGGGCATTTGGTCGACTCCTGAATTTAAGGTTCGGATTTTATAGCCATTTTATACCGGCAAACCATGACACCAATCAGCCAATACAGCATGTGTGCAATAATAAATGGCATGGGGTGGCACAGTGGCGTAGTGGTTAACAAGTTAGCCGCACAGCAAGAAGGTCCTGGGATTGAGTCCCGGGCTCAGCAAGAACGTTTCCGTGTGTGGTCTGCATTTTCTTGTCGTGCTTGCGTGGGATTCCTCCGGGTACTCCAGTTTTCTCCCACAGTCTAAAGACATGCACATTAGGCTAATTGGCTGTTCCACATTTCCCCTAGGTGTGAGTGTGAATGGTTGTGTGTGTCATCCTGCGATGGTCTGATGGTGTCCCCGGCCTTCGCCCATTGTTGGCTGAGATAGGAACCAGCCTCCCTGCAGTCATAGTAGGATTACGCGGTTGGGTGAATAAATGAATGAATGGCATATCATTTTTTAATAAATAGAAATGTGTTATTGTTGGCCAATATTTATAATTTGTGGTATAAAATGAATAACACTGGGCTAATATTGTAAAATAATCAGCTTTGGGCTTGTTATGGCGTCACATCACCCTGATGTTGATTATGTGCCTGTAACAATACGTTTGTGTTTTAGGGTCTGTAATTTGGAACGCTAATAAAATCCTAAAGTAGCATCTCTTCAGGGTAAACCTCTGGCTAAACCCTGCCCTGCCCACGGAGGTCCTTCCAAAGCCTCAAACCATTTCAACAAATCTAACAGTTTGTGTATACAGCTAAAAAATGTACCACGCTCAGCTTTAGCTAGTATATGTAAAAGGATTTTAGCCTTACAGTCTCTCACTGACTCTCTCTGCTCTCTTCTATCACCTTGTTTTGATCAGGGCGAGCCGAATGCACTGATTGATGAGGATGCTGTGTGCTGCATTTGCAATGACGGCGAGTGCCAAAACAGCAACGTTATACTGTTCTGTGACATGTGTAACCTAGCTGTACACCAGGAGTGCTACGGGGTGCCTTACATCCCAGAGGGACAGTGGCTTTGCCGTCGCTGCCTGCAGTCGCCCTCCCGTGCTGTCGACTGTGCCCTTTGCCCTAATAAGGGAGGAGCCTTCAAGCAGACTGATGATGCACGCTGGGCACATGTAGTGTGTGCATTGTGGATACCTGAGGTGAGTTTGTGGTTTGTATGAATATTCAGGCTCATGTAGAGTAGTAATGCACTTTTGATCAGGTAAACACCTTCAAAGAGTTTTGTTGTTTATGGGAGGGGGAGGGGTGGGGTGTCAGACCACCACGTAAAGACTTCTCTAGCATATCCCAAAAATTCTCAGTGGAGTTAAGGTCAGGACTCCATCAGTGAAAACTTATGTCTCATGCTCCGTGAACAATTATTTCTCAGTTGGAGCCGAATGAATCCTAGTATCGATGTCTTGGAATTTGATCGAGAGATCAAAGAAGAAAGAAATCCATGAATGAAAAGGCCTGGTGATTTATGTGATTGCTTATATTCACGTCATAAGCTGACCTTGTTTTATTGCCTTATAATGTTGCTGAGCCTTGACCTGACTAACTGAACCAACCCCATATCATAACACCGCCTCCAGAGGCTAATACAGGATGGACTATGCATTATGGGTACATCATTTCATGTGCTTCCATTTGTAGACGGTAAATCTACATAGACTTATCAGACCACATGACCTTTTTGCATCGCTCCAGAGTCCCGTCTTTGTTCCCTAGTAAACTGAAGCCTTGAATTCTGATTATTCCCTTCAACACTTGGTTTTCTTATAACCACATATCTGTTTAGACCCAGTCCTGTAAGTTCTCGTTACTTAGCTGTGAGTTTTTCCATTAATTTTTTTAAATAAATAGGTGATCTCGGATCTCAGCCATTCAAGATTGGTTTCCAACTATATTTTTTTTGCGATACCAGTTCAACACTCCCCTTCAAAGGTTTAATAGTGAAGCTCCTGTGCAGAGTCCCAGAGCCCTGTGTCCAATAAAAAAAAGAAACTCAATAATAGAGGCTCATACACAATCACTAAGATTTTCACAGAATAAAAATCCAACTTGAGTAGGCAGACAGACTTTCACCAAGCAAAACAACATGAGACATGAACAGAAACACGGAACATGAACTCGTTAAGCGGATAATTAAACTAACAAGACAAGTGATGCAAATGAAGGCAGTAATTAAGTAACAGACAGTGATAAAAAAAACCTTGGCGTTAACCTTTCCTTCTTTTGCTTCAGACTGTAGTTGGGAAATGCAGGGGAGATTTATTTATTTTTTTCCTCCAGGGCTGGAGTTGATTTAGCACTCAAAGGTGCCACGCTACTCTTATAACTCCAGCCTCGGACACCTATCAATAGGGATATCTATCGGGATCTCAATTTTTAATCATTTCAGGAATCTGCTTAAGGTTTTTTTTTTTTTTTTTTTTTTTTCGCATGATGCAGGCCAAAAATTTGACCTTTCTGATATATTTTCCACAATAATTTAAGATATGAGAAGGTACTCACTGCATCAGTTAAGGTTACATATTAACCACTGCAGTAATTATGCAATCAAAGGCACTTTCCTATTTGCTTATTTAAATCCAGGTGGTGTTTTTTTCTTTGGCATGTCAGTGGTGTATTTGTTTGATACAGTTACCTATATGTTTAATCTCTCTCTCACACACACACACACACACACACACACAAAACAGACCTTACTCATTCATTTGTCAATCCTACTCGGGTTGCCTGTCTCAGCCGACTCTGGGCAAAGGAGCGGTGCACCCTGAATGACTCACCAACACACACAACCATTCATACACACACCCACATCTAGGGTCAATTTGGACCAGCCAAGTAGCCTAATGTGCATGTCTTTGGACTGTGGGAGGAAATTAGAGTACCCAGAGGAAACCCACACAAGCACATTGAGAACATGCACACTCCACACAGAAACACCCTCGCCGAGCCTGAGACGTTACCGTGCCGCCCCCAAAACATCATGAATACTAGATTAGTTTTCAGCGCTGATCTTCAGAATTTTTATCTTTTTTGTGAGAACTCTTCAGAGCTTTGATTCTAGAATGATATTGTCCAGATCTCTGACTGTTTTATTTTATTTTATTATTTTTTTTTTTTTTTAATGCACAACAGGGTGTTTTACAGTTGCAGTTGTATTAGCATGAACACACAATGACTAAAAACATTAGTCAGGCATTGCTGTTTTAGCACGTTTGAACTATTTCTTGCCCATTTCCCATCTGTTCATTCTCACTTTACTGCTGCAGGTCTGTTTCGCCAACACAGTGTTCCTGGAGCCAATCGACAGCATTGAGCACATCCCAGCGGCACGCTGGAAGCTGACATGCTACATATGTAAACAACGTGGGGCTGGTGCATGTATCCAGTGTCACAAGGCAAACTGTTACACGGCTTTCCATGTGACTTGTGCACAGCAAGCCGGGCTCTACATGAAGATGGAGCCTGTGCGTGAGACGGGCGCCAACGGTACCTCGTTCAGCGTGCGCAAGACGGCCTACTGTGACGTTCACACTCCACCTGGTACAGCCCGTCCGCTGGGGGGTGGAACCGGGAGTGGCTCCTCTCTCAGTGAGGCAGAGGATGAAGATGAGGAGGATGGTGGTGGAGTCGGAGAGGAGCGGGCCAAAAGGGCAAAGGCCAAATCAAGACGGAAGCTAAAGAGGGCAAGGAAGATCCTAGCAGAGAAGAGAGCAGCTGCACCCATAGTGTCTGTGCCATGCATACCACCACACAGGTGTGTGTAAAAAAAAATAAAATAAATAATAATAATAATAAAAAATGCACATCACGTAATCATGTGATTCCAGTTTTCGTTTTTAATGAAGATATAACTTCCCTGCACTTCAGGTCCAAATTTTGTGACGGAAGACTCACGCAGAATCACTTCAGTATACGTGTTTATGTACGTCTTACGTCACATGGAGGCTGAAGCCTGTCTCAGCCAACACTGGGCGAAGGCGGGGTACTCCCTGAACACCTTACCAGTCTATCTCAGAGCCAATCATTCACACTTAGACTTAGGGTCCACCTGGAACAGTGAAGTTCGCTGCGATGAAAAATTCAATACAGCTCCATCTTGTTTGCTGCGAAAATTATTTACCCGAGTTCTCAAGTTAGATCTTTTTTCAGGGTTTGATGTTACTCAAAAAAATAATAAGCAGAAAAGCCAGCAAAACTTCCTCGGGTGTAGTGGCAGGCCTCTGCTATTGCCGCTGTCTGGGAGCGGAGTGGCTATAGTTCACCCGTGAATAAACAAAACCATGAACCCTGCGTAGTTTCTTCCTACCCAGCATCTCAATCCATCTTGTAAATGAGATTCATAAACACTCCCTGTTGTCTTCTGTTCCAACAATGGGAATCCGCCAAAGTTTCACCTTCTTGAACGCATGTCTGTAACGTCTTCATCAGTATACATGATGACATCACTCACTCGAGAGAAAAACGAGGATAAAATATATATTGCGGAATATTAACATTTTTGCATCAGACCTGGGGCCTCTTCACACTGAGCATGTTCATTGTGTGATTCATTTAAATTTTAATGAACACTTGCACATCAAAGATGAAATTTTGTGAGCCGCAAAGCAGCACCACAGGTTTGACTTTTGCAATGGTTCATCCTCGAAAGGAAAGCACTCAACCAATCAGGGCACAGCTTCTTGAAGCATCGATTCTTGAACTTGACAGCTGACATAAAATGGCAGAGACTCTAATTTACTTTTGGTCTCCGTATCTGTCACTAAATGACCAGAGCAACAAATATTATGAATACAATGATTTCAAAACTGACCCACGGACGTCCAGAAATAGGTCTGGAAATTAAAACTGCTGCACGTGAGTTTTTGGGCGTGGCCTAACCCCCTCGTATCATGTGTGCACTCTTGTACGAATGAGCTCACAGACACCCATGATTTTGCTGGTGATCACCGTGAGTGACAGGGAAGTGAGTGTGTGCCGTCCCGGGCGAACTCGACCAATTAATTCTCATGGACTCTCGGTCACAGGTGGTTGCTGCATCAACTTGGATTCGAACCTGCGATCTCCAGGTTGATAGTTGCGCATCTGAGCGTTGCGCCACTTGAGATCCACTTTTGACACAAAAATCTGAAATGACCATAATTATTAACACTAATTTTAACTTTTATTTTTTTATGAAATAATTCCAACAAACCTTATTAACCTTATTATCCAGGATAGCTTTTTTTTTTTTGTTATCGAAGCCCCTTGAAATACCAAAATAAATCTAATCTCAAGTAGTTTTTTATTCATTAGGAACATTAAACATGGGGAAACAATATAAATCACTACAGGAAATATAAAAAAGAAAAAGTTATATTAACCGTTTTCATGTACGGTTGTTTCACTGCATAACTAACTCACCCACTGTATTACTGTTTTTCCCTTTTTTTTAATTCATCTGCATTGTTTTTTTCTCTCTTCATCCTCACTCTCTCCCTCAATTCATCTCTGTAGGCTAAGCAAGATCACATCCAATCTGACAGTACCCAGGAAGAGTCAGTTCATGCAGAGGCTGCACGCCTATTGGACTCTGAAGAGGCAGAGTCGAAACGGCGTCCCTCTATTGCGTCGCCTTCAGACACACCTACAGTCTCAACGCAATGTTGAGCCTGTTCCTTCTATAACCACGGTCAGTGTACACACTCTTTTATACAGGCGGGACGGTGTTTGTACTCTGATCGTAGTCAATAAAGAAACACAAATCTAGATTATATATATTTGTTTGCCTCATTCCACTGCATTCCGGTCAGCTGCTGTATTTTTGAGCTTTTTAGGCTCTTGTTACTTTGACAAGTATGTCTGCATCACAGCAGTAAGGCCCTTGGTTCAAGTCTCAGTCGATTCTGTGTGGAGTTTGCATTTTCCCCTCTGTGCTCGGTACTCTGGTTTCCTCCCACAGTACAAAGACATGCACATTAGAGTAATTGGCTGTTCCAAATTGCCCCCAGGTCTGAATTGTTTTGTGTGTTGGCCTTGCAATGGTCTGGTGAGCTGTTCAGGGTGTACCCTGCTGTTGCCCAGTGTCGACTGAAATAGGCTTCAGCCTCCCCCGCGACCCTAATAGGATTAAGCAGTTGGGCAAATAAGTGAGTGAGTAACTTTGATACTGGACTACCTGTGGGCCACATCTGGTATACTTATGCTGATCTGCTTATCATACACTCTTTGCAGCAGTCATTACTATGAAACGTAATTCATCATCCATCCTCTAGGTGGCAGCAACCTGTTTCAAATAAACAGCTAATCATTGCTGTCAGGCACTGTTAGGAATGAAAAGTGAATAAAGGAAAAGTGGACAAATGCCTAAACAAATCATTTTGCCATGCAGATTTCGTGGTTGCTCTTTTTTAATAGATATTCAGTGATTATTTGGCCCATAGTGATGTGGCCTTCAGTGAAAATGAGTTTGACACCCCTGGACTACCACTTTGTCCCAAAACAATCACTGGTTTCCTGTACCGGATGCATGCAAAAAGCAGAAAAAAATTCACTGCAGTCTGGCTTAACCCGGTTATCCACCCCACTCTGTACCGCATTCCGTTCAAACGTCCAGCTCGATTCAGTGAACTCCTGGAAGTCAAGCTTCAAGCGTGCTGGTGCCCAGGTAGTGGAACGAACTTCCCCTGGATGTCCAGTCAGCTGAGGTCTTAAATGTCTTCCATTACCAACCACTTTTTCATTACGCACTAAAGCTTTCATTTATTGTCTCCTGGCAAAGGCCAGGGAATGCTATGTTTTCACAGGAATGCTGTGTTTATAAGAATCAGAATACTTTGTTAATCCCGGTGGAAGTTCTGTAAACACTCAGTGCTCTGTGACAAGAACACATTTCTGTTTTTTTTTGGGGGGAGGGGGTCATTTACATTGAATTAGATTTTAGCATGGTGTAACTTAATGGTATTTTATTAGTAGTATAAGGATGCATGTTAAACACACTACATTCTTTTATAAGTCAGTAAACATTTTTGTGTACTTTGCTTAAGAGGAGTATGTATAACAACTAAATATTTACTTATGTGTCCTGCTGAAACTTGTATGTGTTGCAGAAAGATGGCGAGGAGAAGCATACAGTGCTGAAAGAACAGCTGAAAGCATGGCAAAGACTCCGACATGACCTGGAGAGAGCCAGACTTTTGGTTGAGCTGATTCGTAAGAGAGAGAAACTCAAGAGGGAGGCGGTGAGAGACAGTTTCTAAAACCTTGAAGTTGGTTTTATGAGGCCGGTACGGTGGTGTAGTGTTTAGCACAGCCACCTCTCCGCAAGAAGGTCTTGTGTTTGAGTCCCAGGCTCGGTAAGGGTGTTTCTGTGTGGAGTTTGCATGTTCTCCCTGTGCTTGTGTGGGTTTCCTCCAGGTACTCTGGTTCCCTCCCTCACGCACAAAGACATGCACATTAGGCTAATTGTCTGTTCCAAATTGAGTGTGAATGATTGATTGTGTGTTTACCCTGCGATGGTCTGGTGAGCTGTTCAGGGGGTACCCTGCCTTTGCCAAGAGTCGGCTGGGATAGGTTTCAGCCAGATGTATTAGACGGTTTGGCAAACGAGTGAGTGAGTGAGTGGCTTTTCTGACTCTGTACTTTTAACAGTAAAACAAAAACAACTACGATGCTGTTTTGTATTTTTGTAGCTTAAAGTCCAGCAGTTAGCCCTGGAAATGCATTTGACGCCATTCCTATCGTTGTTGAGGAGTACACTTGAACAACTGCAAGAACGAGACACCAACAATTTCTTCACTGAGCCTGTGCCACTGAATGAGGTACACACATACTTCAGTGTTACACCTGATTAATGCTCACTGTTTCTTCTTCAGGATCAGGCATTGAAGGATTTTATTATTCAGTTGTATAAAGCCAGACGTCCTGTCCTGCCAGTAGAGCGTGTATATACATTTTTCCTGACTTTAATGTGGACGATGTTCATAACGAATTCCAGGATAGTGATTTCAGTAAATAACTAAAACTGCAAGCAGTTATCAACAGGGAGGGTCCAAGCTCATCAGAGCAAGTCCCTCTTGATGGCCCGGTGTGCACGTGTCCCATTCTTGGTGTTTGAAGCCTATGAAGCGTTGTCTTTCTACGCTATAAAATTGAGTGAACTCAGTTGAATCTAACTGGTGAATTCTAAAAATTGTATTAGTTGGCATAATAGGCGATGGGCACTTTGAGCAATCATAACACCACTGTAGAGCTGTCCAGAGGGGTGGCCCTAGAATATACCCACAAATTATTGTACAAATCGGTTGAAACATTCTTGAGATTTGTCATATTTAGAGCGCCCCCTAGTGGCCAATGACTGTCAGATTTAATGTGAAGCTTCAGAGTGTTATCTCAAACAAGAATCTTACATTTTATGTGGATACAATTTATTATGACCACTATATGCAAGACTCTGTGTTTAGCATGCTAGCTACTAAAATTTTTGTATAGAGTGGGCAAAAACTCTTGGAGAAGTTTCCAGTTGATTAAGTCTCCAGTGAATGAGTAGTTAGAAAGTTTGCAGTGTGCAATATACAGTTTGGGAGTTATGGACCAAAAGGTGTTTTTATTTTTACTGTAGTGCACCCGTAGGTCAACGTGTGCAATTTTTTGTTACTGTGTTCCCTGCGGTGGTTTGTACCCATGCGCTAAATAAAAAGCCCAGCGGTTTGGGCTGTCCAACACGTTTTACTTACAGGAAAGGAAGAAGAAGACAATAGGCTTGGACCCTTAAATACTGGTGCCTCAAATATTCCAATAACCGTGCTCTGTTTATCTTTTGGTAGATTGAAAGAATTTCGTCTTATGGGGTGTGTGATGATATACACAGACAGTAAATCTGTCTGTAACGTACTAAATTCAAGACTTTAATGCTTACTATATGAAGGAAGTATTACCAGTTTTTATGCCTCCATTTAGGCAATAGCCAGGGTCAGCGGCGTTAGGTTTTACAGGTTGTCCATCCGTCCGGGACAGTCTTGTGAACATGATATCTCAGGAATGCTTTGAGGGATTTTTAAACTTTACACAAATGCCTACTCTGACTCAAGGATGAACTCATTAGATTTTGGAAGTCAAAGGTCAAGGTCACTGCAGCCTCTTGTGTACCTTTCTTGTGAACATGGTATCTCGAGAACAATTTCGGAAACTTTGCACAAATGTCCCCCTTGACTCGAGGATGAACCATTTTGATTTTGGGGTTCAAAGGTCAAGGTCACTGCAGCCTTACCACTCGAAGGCATATAACCACCAGATGATCATTATATTTTTTTTATAACAAAAACAAAATCAAATATCGTTTACCAGTATTTTTTTTTCATAAGAAAGATTCTAACATTTTCCTCTTAGCTGCTCAAGTCATACACTGATATCATGATAAAACAATACTGTGATGCTTATACAGTTATTTGTTAGAGTGCGCCTTTTATGTGTGCATGAAATTCACATGTGTGTGTATCTCAGGTCCCTGACTACCTGGATCACATTGAGCGCCCCATGGATTTCCAGACCATGTGGACAAGTCTGGAGTCTCATTGTTATCTTAGCTTTGATGTGTTCGAAGCCGACTTCCTGCTCATCGTTAACAACTGTCTCAAATACAACGCCAAGGACACCGTGTTCTACCGGGCAGCATTGAGGCTGCGGGAAGCAGGGAGTGGTATCCTACGACAGGCCCGGAGACAGGCAGAGCGAACTGGCTATGACTTTGATGCAGGCATGCACCTGCCCCGAGAGCCCAGTCCTGAATCCCCATGTGAAAGAGAGAAGGAGAGAGAAAGAGAAAGGCAACGGGAAAAGGAGAGAGAAAGAGAGCAGGACAGGGAAAGAGAGACGTCCCCTTCTGTTAATGAAGATGGTAAGTTGGCCTTGTGGTAAACGGTGTATATAAGCTTCCCCCACCTTGACTGATAATCTATCGTTTCTTTTGTTACTTTCTGTTATGTCAGACCTGCGGCGTTTGCCTCTGGAGGAGCAGTTACGGGTATTGCAGGCACGTTTCGATGACGTCAGCTCGGGGAAGCACAGCATTGGACGCTCACGTCGAGCCAAAGCTCTGAGGAAGGAGATGACAGTAATTAAGCGCAAACTAGCGCATCAGCGGGATGGTGGGTCCAGTGGAGGCAACCGGGAATCGGGAGCATCTGGAGATCGTGGCTCTAACCTGGCACACCATGCATCTGGAGCCACATGTCACGACGAGGGAGGGGAGAGCAGCAGCCAGGAGATTGGTGGAAAAGGTGTCACCAAATATGTGCACACAATAATGCAGCATGCAGATTTATAGGTGTTCCATTTCACTTTTTTTTTTTTTTTTTTCATTTTGTACATCACTCAACTATATACTTTTTGACATGCACTCATTAATCATCTGTGAACAAAAATTATTCACAAAATTATAGAAAACATTTAAAAGATATTAAACGACTCTTCTGTGTCTTCCTGTCCCATTAGATATCGCTGCTGCAGCCTCCACACTGGCTTCTGAAGTGGGTCGCCGAACCTCAATCCTCTTCTCCAAAAAGAACCCAAAGGCCACAGGACCACCGAAGCGACCAGGCCGCCCTCCTAAAAGACGTGATGGAATGCACAGCTCTGGAGCAATGAGCTCCAGTCCGGTAGGACCTCCACAACTTCCCCTGATGACCACAGCACGCCAGCGCAAGAGACCCCGAAGCCCTCGCTCCAGTTCCAGCTCTGAAAGTGAGAGCGACACTGATCATGTGGGCCTCGGTATGTACCCACATTTGAAATTAATAAATAGTTTTTAAAAAAAAAAAAAAAGAAAGAAAAGTATGCTGTCTTTGTTACGGTGTCTTTCAGCCCCTATTTCCTAACTTTTTTTGAAAAGAGAAAAAAAAAGAAAACAGGAAAAAAAGCCTAGCGAGACATGCTTGCTTTATCAAATGTTTATATCAGATTAAAGCCAATTAGCCTAATGTGCATGTCTTCAGACTGTCGGAGAAAACCGGTTTACTCGGAGGAAACCAAGAAAGCAGTGTAACATGAATGATGCTGTACTGATTTTTTTAAGCTACCAGTGCTACTTTATTATGAACTGTTGAATTGAAAAACAATCCAAATATACAAGTTCCATACTAAATGACATGAATATCAGTTTTAACTGTTGCTTTTTATATAGTTGCCATCGACAAAGATCATCTTTGAGCATGTTTTTTTAATGCTTTTATTTGAGTTGTCCCAACAGCATCCCTGCACACTTTTGACTGGTGAACATCTGATTCAGAGAAACGGTTTCCAATCTACAGAAGCAGATCATTTTTTCAGCACCGAGGGCCAGATTTACTAATAACTCTTTCTTGGCTTTAAGAAAAGAGAGACAGAAGGAATGCATTCAGTAAAGAAACCCAAAAAAGTGAACACATGATGTAGAATGGAGAGAATTTTCTCTGCTACAGTTCATTTATTTGGAATGCCGGAGAAAGACGTTATCTGAACATATCGCTTGCCAAGGCATGTTTTAGAGACTTGTTTAGGACTATATGCTAAGTTGCACTGTAATA
>JAQMYF010000012.1:14310981-14328366 GCA_030014195.1 Neosilurus mollespiculum | reverse complement strand
TTATTTATTTTTTGTATTTAGGACATTATGTACACTTCATCGCCTCTGGTCTTCATGCTGTTGTTTACCTTTGACCTCTCTATGCCGACTGCACACGCCGGACCCTGCCAGAGCTGCCGTAAACTCACAGATAACTTCATCAAGGTGGGGGATGTGTCGGTGTCATTCAGTATAGTGGTAACAATATTAAAAATGTACATTTTCACAGTGATATTGCTTTATGTCAGTATAATATTTAGGTTGTTTTGGTTCCTGCGGTGTTGCTGCAGGGATTTAGGTTTGGGTGGCATTTTCAAGTTAGTGTGGGCTAAATGATGTTTTTAAAATAGATGTATAAAAAATGTGATTTGTTCCAGGGCCTGGAGCGAACAGCTAATAAAAACTTTGGCGGTGGGAATACGGCATGGGAAGAAGAGAAGTTGGCCAAATACGCTCGCAGGTGAGGGGGTGAAATATGCACGATATTACCCACATCATGTACAACACGCTTCTAAGCCACTGGATCACTGCCAGGGAATTTTATGCTTTCTGGAGATGAATGATATTTGTTTGATAAGTCGTTCCTAACTGCCATTTTTGAACGCAGCCGTTTCACGTGCACATTCTTTAACGATGATGTTGTGCAATAATGACAGTAGAGGACAATCCATATATACACATACACACAGCTATTTAAGCATGCACACATGATACATCTGTATTCAATTTGATATGTTGTTCTGATACGTTTGCAATCATTCCGCCTGTGTTCTTTTATTCTTGCACACTTGGCAAAATCAGTCCTCCAGCCAGTTGAAAACCACCAGGTCAGATTTTCTTCAGATGCTGTTCTGTTTAATACGGTTGTAAAGAATGATTTATTCAAATATTCTGTCAGCTTGATTCAGTCAGGCCATTCTCCTCTGATCGCAGTTATCAGCAAGGCGTTTCAGTCCATCAGCTCACGGATGTGTTTGTTTATTTTAGTAAACTATAGAGACTGTTTCTAAATGACTCAAACCCGCCCATCTGATTTCAACAATCAGCCAATCCCCAATCAAATGATCACATTTTTTCCATTATGACATTTGATTGATTTGAATGTTAGCGGAAGCTTTTGATGTGAATCTGTGTGATTGTCTGGTTCATGATCACTGTTTGGTTTGCATGTCTGCCTCATAGCAAGAAGGTCCTGGGTTCTGCGAGGGCACTACTGTGTGGAGTTTGCATGTTCTCCCCATGCTTGCATGGGTCTTTGTCCCCAGACTACTGCGGTTTCCTCCAGCAGACCAAAGACATGCACATTAGGCTAATTGGCTGTTCCAAATTGCTTTGGAACTGAGGTTATAGGCTCATATTACATTTATCTGTTCAGCTTTTGATGAAGTAAATGATGTGTAATAGTTTCATCCCTTACTGAAGGAGTTCAGGTTTAAACTGTTTTGATTTGGGTTGTTAAGTTTAATGATGATGAATGTCTGTGATTTGGAACAGATTTAATAAAGTAGAGAGAAAAATTTGTTTAATCCACAGATATCAAAGGGGTGGAACTTAGCAAGACTAAGCTACTGGCCCACAGGAGACTGAAATTATGACACTACTAGTCCTCCTTCATGTTTACTGCTCAGAAACACTATCTTCTTTGCCTATCGGATTTGTCGGGTCGCCAGCAGGATGACTTGCTAGCTAATTTCACTCGCCCTACAGATTTCTGACTCCCCACGGGCCAGCGGACTAGTGTTCATTTCCACCCCTGTCAAATATATTGTTAATTTCAAATAAATTTCCAGTCAAATTTTTTATTTGTAATGTCTTTACCATTTCTAGGTGGAAAAAAAAGGATTAATAAAGAGGTTTACTTCTGCTTCTGGGGCGGTGTAGTGGTTAGGGTACTGCGCTCATGATTGATTTAAATTCCTCATTATAACCCCAGGTGGCACGGTCAAGCAGTGGTTAGCACATTCGCCAGGAAGGCCTGTGTGGAGTGCGCACGTTCTCCCAGTGCTTGCATGGGTTTCCTCCGGGTACATGCACAGTAGGCTAATTGGCTGTTGCAAATCGCCCCAGGTGTGAGTGGGAGTGTGAATGGTTGTGTGTGTGTTGGCCCTGCGATGCCCTGGTGGGCTGCAAGGTCTTAACCACAAAAGTGCCCCTGTCCACCCAGCAGTGTAAATGTGTACCAGTATAAATACTGGGAAGGTAACTAGCGTCCCATCCAGGAGGAGTTAAACTTCTAGGTGCTTCATGCTACAGAAACCGGGATAAACTCTGGCTGTGATGAGCAAGTGGACTCAGGTGTACAACCCCAACAAACTTTCCCTTTCCCTTACTTTCGATTTATTTAAAAAAACAAAAGGCTGTTGCTATTGTTGTCTACACTAGATTTTCACTATTGATAAAATTCTAATTTAAAAGGGAAGAGAATTATGATGCCTTATGTTTTCATTGCTTTCAAGCGCCTGACAAAGTGATTTCTGGGTTTAGGAGTTAGAGAGTCTCAGATGCTAATAAAGCTTGGAGTTTTTCCAGTTGGCATGCAAACTGCCTTCTTTGAGATATGAATCTGTCTTGATGGCAACATTTGGCTGAATGGTAGCAAGATATGTACGTTTCAAGTTCATAAAAAGTTTTCTTGTGAAGGTGATGCTTGAGTGATGCCTCACTGTCTGGTGCCCTTTTCAACATTTAACTGATAAAACTTTGGTGATTGTGAGGAAATACGCAAAAACCGAATCTAAACTAAACAAAAACACCAAACAAACAAAAAATGTCAGTTTAAAAAATAACTACAAGAGCACTCGGGAACGCAATCGTCCACCAAGGGAAAACAAACAAATAAATAAATGCATTAATTAATAAAAAAATAAAAGCACAAGATATACATTTTCCCCTGCTGGGCCTGCAGTAATATCATACTTCTAAAGAATCATCCTATCCCACAATGCTAAAGATTGCTTTTAAAAGTTCTGAGATCCCGAACTTGATTTGGGTGATCTCCAGAATCAAATGGAGTCTTCTTTGGGAATATGCCACCCCTCCAAAAAATTTAATCAAAACCTGTTCATAACATTTTGAGTGAAGTTGGTAACAAACAGACAGACACACAAACCAACACTGAGTTTGTCTCACTTTCCCTGCTCTCAGAGCTATGATTTTTGATAAAATAAATAAATAAAATAGACAATACAACAAAACATGTCTAGATCCCGCAACCTCCACCAAGTCTTCTTATAGAACTTGTTTTGTAGGTGGGAGTGTATTTAACAGCTTTTAAATCAGTTCTATTATAAGATTTACTACTGAACTTGAGTCTAGCACACACATTTATTTTCACTGCGCATTGAAACCACTGTGTAGTGGTTAGCACAGCTGCCTCACAGCAAGAAGGTTTTGGGTTTGAAGCCCAGGCTCAGTGAGTTTAACTGAGCTGAACTTTCACGTTTGCGATTTGTGAGATAACCAATCAGAGCTTAAAGATGACATTGATTGACAGATGCCGCCAAAAACACAGAGTTTTCCTTTTCGCTTCGATAGATGAAAAATGTAAAATTACGCATTTTGCTTGTCGCTCATTGCTTCCTGTCTTAAGGCATTCAATTAAGCATTTTTATATATAAAAATATTTTGTATATTTTTTTATATACTATAAAATATATCTTCACTAATGATTATTTATCAGTAATCGATTGTGCATGTTTGCAGTGAAACCCGCCTGCTGGAGATCATAGAGACAGCATGCGAGAAATCCGATTTTGAATGTAATAAACTGCTGGAACAGATAGAGGACCACGTAGAGACGTGGTGGTTCCACAGGTAAGCACAGGTCTGTATGTATGGGACACAGGCGTGGGTCTGATTCTGTTTGTGTGTAATGTTTGCATAATTTGTTTATCTAAAATGTATAAAGTGTGGTTGGACAAATTAGAAAAGCATCACGCTGTTATACTCTCTGCTTATGACGCTAGTCGATATTAATGAACAAATTGGTTGTATGTTAGTTAATAACATCTTCCTTTCTCAGACAACAGGAAGCACCTGACTTGTTCGAGTGGTTGTGTATCGAAGAACTCCGACTTTGTTGCCCAGCAGGTCGGTTCGGACCAGAATGTGCTGGTAAACACAACACTTCTTCACTTTGATCACCCTGAATAGCGTCTGATTGATCTGAATATTTTCATTCAAAATATTTTTAAGTAGACAGTCATGTTAGTATAGTTGTGCAATTATCATTAAACTTTTCCGATATCAATGATTCAATATTTCAGTAATTCTATGGCAATGATGCAATACCAAAAATTATTTGATGGCTTTCCACCAATCGGAAATGAGAAAATTTATTGAATGAATGATAATAAACATTAGCACTCGCGCAGACTCCCATTTGCCGAACTGCTTATTGTACTGTTAGGGCCACTGGGAGGCTGGAACCTATTTCTGCCAACAATAATCAAAGGTGGAATACACCCTGAACAGCTTTCCAGACCCTAGCAGGGCAACACACACACACGCAGACACACACACACACAGACACACACAAAAAAACATTCACACTCATATCTACACTTTGCTTAAAACAGCCAGTTAGCCTAATATGCATGTCTTTGGACTTTTGGAGGAAACAGGAGTACCCAGATAAACCATGATGGAAAATGGAAAAATAAATCACAAAAACCTTGTTTTCGTTTTTTCGTTTCCGTGTCGTATAAAATAAAACTCTGAATGAGAACAGTTAAGTTCCAAGGAGCTCTTAGAACTTAACTGCTGCTGTCATGGTTAAAATATTTAAAAATAAACAATAAGAAGTTTGTTTTATTTGCTTTTATACATGTTTCCGTGTAGTACATACGGGCTTGGTGGGTGTTGCTGACTGTTCAGTGTTCTGTCTAAGGGACTATTCAGAGACATCCACCTCATAATTGTAAGTAATTGTAAATTGATAAATTGGAAAAAGAAACACAAATTTCCCAGATGACACGTTAATGACACAAATTAATTAATTTTTTTTTAACCAGCCCACGATAGTGTAGCTGGTCTGTTTTCACGTCTGTCACTTTGTGCAATTTCAGTTACTTTTTTTTGGCCTATGCAAGACTATATCTTAAGAATCTCTGGACATGTCACCATCAGATTTCCAGGGCAGCAACTTGGCTAAAGGCTGAAATGAGTTTATGAAAAGGTCATTGTAGGTCAAGTTCAAGGTCAGCAAAATGGCTGCCAGTGTTTTTTATAATGGCTAGGTAGCGGCTGGTACATTTCTCTCATCGGGGCCTCTGTACTACTGTTCTTATTACAGTGTCTGAGGGGATTTCCTCGTCAGGTTGCCTTTTTAAACATTTTTATTTAAGTGTGAATATAATGACTCAGAGCTGTTTTGAAATGCAGTATTTCCCGTTAATCGTGGTATTAGTTAAAAATTTGAACGTAATCAGGAATATGTAAACCGAGTGAAACATCAGGCATGTGGGATGCATGACAAGTTTCTGGAGGTGTTTTTTTTATTGGCGTTTGTCCAAAATAGATAAAAGCAGTATTGCTGATGAGTATCTGTGAAAAGCATCAGTTCCCCGACATGATGTGATGGACAGCATTTAATGGCTTCTAATAAAAACCAGTTTATTGTAATTTATTTATTTATTTATTTTTGTGCACTCAGATGAGTTCACTTGAGCGACGATTATGAGGAAAAAAAACATTAATGGAAATTACTCACTCATCATCGCATCGTTCTTTACTATTACAAGAAGAAGAGTTTGCCTGATGCAGAGATTATTGTATTAAAGAACTCAACCGGCTATGATTTAATATCAGTTTATACCACGGTGCAGATGAATGCTCAAATCTGATTGGTCAGATGGTGTGTATTTTTCTTTCTATCTTACAACATGGATCAGGCAGCTGTTCAGAGTGTACCCCACCTTTGCCCTGTGTTGGCTTAGAGGGGCACCAGCCTCCCCGCGACCCTGATAGGAGGTAGAAGCTGTTTTATGCAGTTAAAAGGTACCGCGTGTAAGATGTGGCGGTATCTAGTAGCATCTAGTGGTGAGGTTCCAGGTTGCAACTAAATGAGGCCTGTATGATACTGCGCTACTGTAGAAACATGGCGGTGCAAGATGGCGGCCTCCATGAGGGTGGACCTGGTTCCCCATGTAGAGTTAATTTAATAAAGTTTATTATAAGGTTCTGAAAACTCCACGACTTTTATTTTTAAATTATTATAGATTCATGATAAATTACTTATTGATGATGTACTTAATTTGTGCTAAAAGATGCTCTAAAATATTACACACTGCACCTTTAAATGCTAAAGAAGTTTGTTAGTTATTCAAAAAAAAGAAACAAAAACAGTTTTTTTCCTTAAATATTTACAAGCCGTGTGTTTGTCAGACTGCCCGTCAGGTCCTGGTGGGGTGTGTGGAGGTCTTGGGCGCTGTGAAGGAGAGGGAACACGCCTGGGAGACGGAGAGTGTGTGTGTGACCCTGGCTATTCAGGCGCTTTGTGTCAGGACTGCGCAGACGGATATTACAGAGAGAAGCGCTCCAATCACTCGCAGCCGCCCTGCTCAGGTGATCATCAGCAGTGGATTTTGTTTTATTTTACTAAATTAAACTTGAGATGTGATCAATATTAATGTGTGTGTGTGTGTATGCGTGTATGTGTGTGTGTGTGCTTGTAGCCTGTTATCACTCCTGTAAAAAGTGTTCTGGTCCACAAGACTACAAGTGTCTGGACTGCAAGCCGGGCTGGATCCTTCATGACAACAAGTGTGTAGGTGAGTTTAAAAAAAAAAAAAAAAAGATTTGCAAGTTATTTAAATTTATAATGGATTGCATTTAATTTAATATCATCATCTCTCAACTGCCAACACACCCAAACTGGTGATTTCCCAGTTCAGTTATGTTGAACGCTGGGCCAGAACATGCATATGGACCATCTTCTAGTCTGGCCTGGAAACTTTATTTTTACTGCTCTTATTAAAAGAATTTTCCTTCAGTAGTTTAAAAAAAAAAAAAAAAAAAAAGGTTTTGCTCAGGTTTTACATCATCCAGACGTGCAGTAAAATGAATGTTAACCTTCTGATTAGAGAAATCACCTGTGCTGGGATTATAAAACATGTTTAACTTGTGTGAGTGGAGAAGAAAAAAACACTGATGTGTCTAACGGTCAGTTTTGTTTGGCAGATGTGGACGAGTGCGGCACTGAGTTGGCTCGCTGCTCATCCAACACTTACTGTTTTAACACCGATGGCTCTTATGAATGCAGAGGTACGAATATACACACCGCACACTGAATGAGAAGGTGGGGGGGGGGGCAAGCTCTGTATATAACGCCATTTGAGGTGTAAAAGAAGGACTGGCGTAGTGGTTAGCACATCTGTCTTTACAGCAAGAAGGTCCTAGGGTTGAGTCCCAGGCGACTTTCTGGCATTTATGTAACAGTTTCTGGAACTTATGCTGATTTTCTGTACCACATAGACACATCATCTTCTCCACTGTGTGTAGGTTGCGATCAGGCGTGTGTGGGATGCATGGGCAGTGGTCCTGCTCGCTGTAAGAAATGTGCTCGGGGTTACAGACTGACTGGCGCTAAATGTCTCGGTAAGTCTCCTACTGTAGTTATTTTGATTATTATTATTATTATATATTTTTTTAACAGTATTTAAACAATAAATATACAACAATTATTCATTGATCACGAGGTTGATATCACTGGAAAGTCCTTAAAGGGTACCTGTGGTGAATCAGTGTTACTAGCTATTTAAAACAATCACGTATAACATCAGTGTTCCATTTGGCAACATCAGTCCATGCCCGTTTTTAAAGTGCGTGCCAGTATTATGACTCAGAGACATGTTGCCTTTCTGATTGGCTGTTCCAGCCTGGTAGTGATGCAGATACGTTGGATTGGCTGGGCTACATCACTGACACGTGTAGCATAACATATTTTCGGCTAGTGGCGAGCTACACAAACAACAAGCGCAGAAATCGTGGAAAACATTTCTTTTTTTTTTTTTTCCCCCCTAATCCAACTGACAACAGGAAAGCCGAGTTGTCAAAACGTTAGCTGCAAAAGCCATTTTGGATTTACTGTCAAACATATGTCTGGCAGCATTCTCATCCTCAGAGGCACTAGAATGTGACGTCGCACTGTCTTCACAAGAGACGTCAACCCCGACCAATTTGTTGATGTCACTTCCGGGGAAAAAGATTGCTAATCCCCGCAGTTCAGCGCCCGCTACTAATCCAGTAGGGATAAATTTACCAGTTTTGTTCTCTTTATGGACATTTATGTTAACATAAGTGTCTGTATCTCTTAACGTATTACATACACACAAATTATGCTGTGAGAATGATCAATACCGGTACTCTTTAGGATAGAACATAAAGGGAAATCTTCCTCAATATCCACCGAGCGTGAGGCGAATATTTGTTTTAGTGTATATACTACACGGGAACATAAAAAGCAAACTTTTCAAAACTTTATGGTTTATTTTTTCATTTTTAAAGCGTGTGCTCCATTACGGCATCTTCTGAAACTCATTCAAAGGTTTTCATCCTGACAGATGCTAAGGTCATATTGCAAAGCTCTGTTCGTTTTATTTGGGACGGCATTTTGTTGAATTTTTATGATTTTACAGTCAGTGCCTGTGACAAACTTTGACTATTCCTCCAATCTTAATTCAATCATTATCCCAAGTTTGCCAGGCGGATAATTATTGTGTCACAGTTATTCATGTCGGGCTTGGTGAATGTTGCTGAATAGTCCTCTCTACATTCTTTTTCAGTGTCTATTCAATGATATCCACTGATCCTGAGGAGAATAATGGTTTCAGTATATACTACATGGGAGCATCAGCAAAAAAAAAAAAAAGTGAATCTAAAAATGAGATTTTTATGATTTATTCAAATAAATTTGTAGATCATGACCGATGAGCAAGCGTGAGCATGTGCATAAGAGCTGTGTAACAGTGTTTCTTTAAATACTACACAAAAACATCAATCAAAACAAATTAAAATTAGATTTTTATAGTTTATTTTCCCTTATTTTAACCATGACAGAGGCAGGTCAGGTGAGCCCTCTGCGCTTCAAGTAGAAATGGGTATCGAGAAATAGAAATCGTAGAAATAGATAGCAGTCGGCATTTGTTTAGCCTACACATTTAGAGTTTAGTACACACTATATGAAAATGTAAGCAAACTGCACTCTGCAAAGGTGGTTTAGTGTATATACTACAGGGAAACACAAGAAAAACAAACAAAAACAAGCTTCTTTTTCATATTAAAAGATGCTAATGACGATGACAAACGGTGTCTGTTATTTTGATTCAAGCATTATTTACTTTTTAATCCCGAAATAGCGGACCAGTCAGATCGTGCAGTTACCATGTAGTACATACATGACTTGTGCTTCTATTATGGTGTCTCTATTATGGCATAGCAGCTCCAGTATTCTTGCAGATATTTTATCTGATGTCCTGTAGGTGATGTCTTGGAGGCCAAATTGTAATTTTAGAAGTGTGAGATTCCCTTGTGTCTCCCTCTATCTTTCTTTCATTTTTTTAGATGTGGATGAGTGTAAGGAGAGAGCAATAGCATGTCCAGGACTAAACGAGGCTTGTATTAATGAAGAGGGTTCATTCCGCTGTGAGTGTGCAGAGGGCTTCATACGCAGAGAAAGCATCTGTGTGGAGAACCTGCCACCTTGTGAGTGTAAAAAAACGCTTTTCGGTTTCATATATAAATATGGATAGAATATTACTGCTACGTGATTGGCTGATATAGATAGTTGTGTATAAGTACATGTTTTCCTGCAGTGATCTATAAATGTATATGTATGCAGTGGATATAAAAAGTCACCGCAGAGTCACAGAATTGCTGGTTTTGTGAAAAAATAATTAAAGATAAACTAAAATGTGTAACTGCACAAGTGTTTATACTCCTACTAATAATTTTTCAAGTTTCTTTTGCTTCTGATACAGCAGATGGAACAAATAATGAGGGGATCTTCTGTGCACAGCTCCCTTGATATCATTCTACGGGCTCTCAGTAGGATTTAGAGCTGAACTAAATTCTTTTTCTTCTCCTGAAGTCATTGCTTTTGTTGATGTGGCTTTGTACTTTGGGTCTTTATCATCGGAAGTATTTTTTTTGGTTTTCATTGCCTACAATACCATTAGTATTAGCATAGGTTGTTTTTACGGGGTGGGGTTCTTAACCACATGCCGATCCCCCTCCTTTTGCAGCTGGGCCTGGGACCGTCCTTGCGGAGTTTGTCTTAGTTGCTATTTTATTTTAAAGATGAAAATAAAATCTGACCTCATTTATCTTGGTTGAATTTTTTCACCTGCAATGTTAACATTTGTTTGTAGATGGTTTATATCCACTGCACCAAAACATTAACATTCCATTGTTTCACTTCCGTCTTCAGCTAATCCAGATAAAGGTTTATTTGATGACATCACAGACGACGAGGTGCTCGTCCTTCAGCAGATGTTTTTCGGCGTGGTGATCTGTGCACTAGCCACACTAGCCGCTAAAGGAGACATGGTCTTTACCGCCATCTTTATCGGGGGCGTGGCTGCCATGGCTGGCTACTGGCTGTCGGAGAAGGGCGACCACATGCTGGACGGTATTCTCAAAGGACGCTAACCGATCGGAATCTCAGGAACTAGAGCACGACGACAGATCGGCGAACGAAACTTGAAAAAGTGGGAGGGGCTGGGAGGTTGAAGAGTGAGGAATCATGGGCGAGGAGGGGTGGTTCTAGCACTGTTGCATCAACGGCTGGGGAATTGAACGTTTAGACTATGCTATGATTTGTACTACGCTCTTTTGTATGCACAGTACAATTTCTCTGCTGCTCTGCTATAAGAGACTTTACATAGAGAAGTTTTTACAACATTTGTTTCAGATTACGATTTTAGAAAGTGACTGCACTAAAGCTTGGCTCGTAATATTTACGGTATGCGTGACTCTGAAGGAAGGACAGCCGTATAACAAGGCCGGATCCTTCTCTCGGTTTAGTTTTGGTCTGCGATACTTTAAGCAGCCTGCTACTTGGACACTTTATGTTTGTTCAGATTAGATTACGGATGGAGTGATATAAAAAATGTCATTAAATTATTCTAATATTTTAGATTTGTGGCCCAACAATCTGAAGCGCTATCATAATAAACTGTCTATTGGTAATTAATATAGCTTACAACAACCCAAAAAATAATAAGGCCATTCTTTTTTTATTCCTTGTTCTGCAGATCCGCCGATGTTATTACCCGCAATTTCTTTTAAAAAAAATTGGGAACATTTTTTTATTTTCCCGCCGATTTTAACTTGCCAAGTGAGCAATGAATTCTAAAGCTGAAATTTATATATATTTTTTGCACCAAGCCGGTCCTTTCGTCGCATTCTCACTGCAGCTGGTGGCTAACTAACTATCTGCGAATGCGAAGTTTCGCCTCAGACACCATCTACACATTGCGTACGAGTACAAACGTCTGGCTCACGAGACGGAAGTGATGCGCTCGACATATGTGACAGAACTGGTCAATACATGCATTTGTTTTATTTGCTTTCATTTTTGTAAGTAGAGACTTCAGATTTGATTCTCCATGCAGACATTCTCCATCCTGAGCTGATGGCAGCAGCATCAAAATCTACCCGGGGGTCCAGTCACTTTTAATCCCCCCTCAGAGGCGAGGTGAAAGGGGAGGTGTGTGAAAGTATTTTTAGGGCAACCTCCTCTTTGAATGTTATGGAAAATGTTGTGACAGTATGTGTCACTGGTCTGTTTAAAGCAGGAGTTTCAACAGAGTATGAAAAGAACTACATGTACGCCATCAGCTCAGGACAGACTCCTGTATTCAAATTATTAAATGTTTATATCAAAGCACCAGTTCAGGCTTCTTTATGAAGCTTGGGTTTACGTAATAGAAATAGATAAAAATAAAAAAAGAATGGTCTTATAATAAAAAAAATAATAATAAATTGTCACGGCGTTTTGTTCAAACTGTACGTCGTCCCGCCCCCAATTCAGAATGAGCAAAAATGATGGGTAGAAATGTTCTTTTGAGGAAATGTATGTACGTATGATGTATTTCTCCTCCTCACTGCATCCTACACACATTTTATGAACTGCATGAACACTTGATCTAGGAAGGATATTTATACTGTGTGCTCAGGCCCTCGCCCAGAGTCGGCTGGGGAGGGCGCCAGCCTCCCCGCGACCCTAATAAGGATTAAGCGGTTCCGAAAATGAATGCGGGGAAAAAAAAAAAAAACATGCTCTGAAACGGCTTTCACTTATAATGTAATTTTTTTTTGTTGAATCATTACATTTTTTTCCTACTGACTGTCTACTGAGCAGCAAACGTAAGAACTAAATAAGTATATTTATTTATTTATTTATTCATTCATTCATTCATTCATTCATTCATTCATTCATTACTTACGATACCTTATAGGTGTACTTTTTTCCTAATAATTGTCAGACTCCTGATGAAACCTTCTATCTCTGTTTTTTGGACAAAATGAGATTCCGCATGAGTATAAATTAAGATAACCCTCTTGAAAAAGCTGGTGGCTCCATCTAGTTGTTTTGGGGGTAAATTTTATATATATATATATATATATATATGCCACTGTATTCATTCAGGTTTTTTTTGTCATTTCTGGAAAACGTCAAAATGGAGATAGCAGGTTTCATGTGGACGCCGATGTTATACATTTATACAAATGATTATTCCATTAGTCTTCATTTAGGTTTTTGTGTCTGATCCGGATTAATTTAAATGTCTTATTAGAGCCTCATTTTATTCCGTTATGCCATTTTTAAAAACTGTATATTAGACCTACGCATCTGTGAAACTCCTTAACCCTGCACGAGTGCTGAACACATCAAACCACACCTTATTCCCTCGCAGCATGCAGAGCTGAAAAGTTCATAGGCAGACCAGGGTGGTTTTCTTTTCCTACATAGTCTCCCTGGCAGACTACTCGCTTCTTCTAATGGTGATGCAGCACTTGGATCCCCTTGGTATAGAAGCTTTTATCCTGATGGTGACATGGGGATCACTAAGAACTTTTCAGCCTACCTTTTTCACCGAACTCCACGTAAAAATATTATTGATGTGGACGCCTTAAGGCTAGTTGTGGAAAAACACTCGCGGTATCCTTTTCAGTCAATTTATCAATTAAATTAACATTTTAAAAAAATTCTAATTTCACAAAAAATTACCTTTCATAAGAACAGGAATAACACTCCAAGGTTGGTTTGTTGTGCTTTTTGTTGCTGTTATTTTATCCTGTTTATTTCAAGTCTATGGCTGAAAGTGACGTTACAGTGCAAACAAGCAAATCCTAATTAAGTTCGTATCAGTCATAGTGTGGAATTTTTTCTTTTTAGGTCTTTGCTCTGAGTTACAATGAAATATACTGTAGCTGCTGTAATTTCTCAAACTGACCAACAATCATTTTATTGCACTGGTTGCACCAACTTTTATGAACGCTAGTTAAAGTGGAAAAAACATACGTACAAACCTCAAGGACCTGATTTTAGTGACCTGTGATGCATGAGCTCCTTTAAATAAGCAGTTTTATTTTGCTTTTCTTCCTTTCTTTCCTCTTGCAGTTTATTTATTTTTTATTAAATCTGCTCAGAATAACTTGTTTTAAATGGAAACAGCTAGTCCACATATGAACTTGCCGCCATAGTCTACCTCCATGTTTCAGATGTTCGAGTTTTGCCATAATAACCAGAGACATAATCGTTCAATATTATTTATATCATTTATTTGATGCCAAAACTGTGGATCATTTCATTAAAGCTTTTTCAAGTCACTAGGTTGCTTCATTTTTTTTCTTCCTCACATAATCTGAATATACAGTATCTTTATTTTAGTAGAATCTAAATACAGCACAACATGGGGATCCAACCACACAGGAAAAGACTTCGGCTACTTTATTACATGAATATTTTTAAAAAACATATAGAATAACAAGTTGTTTATTTAATCCAACAGGACTGAAACCACCGTCTTTGACCTTGACAAGAAATAAAAGTAAATATTATACAGTAACAAAATTTAAAACCTTCAATATATACATATCAATATACAGTATATTTGTTATACACACACTTATTTCCTTTATGGACTAGAATAAAGCAAAGAAATTCACTTATTTTCCCAGCATGCTTTGCGCTCACGTTTGTCAGACCAGTGAAACTGTAAGACAGCGTTTCAATCTGTTCATTATTCTTATATCGGTAAAAATGGGCTAAAATTAAAAATAACACGAGAAGATCTGCCTTGTGCGTGTCTGCATATTGAAAAGGCCAGAAGAGCATGGAATCTTACGATCATGCATCAAAACAAGTAGGGCAAGAGATTCAGATTAAAAGTAGGATTTTCAGTGTAACTTTAGCAGTAGGACTTGATTTAAAAAAAAAAAAAAAAAAAAGCCATTGTTTACTGCCTTAGCCTGATTTAAAATGATTATGGTTAGTTAAAAATTAGGAAGACGGTGCTATGAGGTGCCAACCAACATTAAACCATCAGATGCCTAACTGCTTGTGGTTCTCCCACAGCCAGGCATGATACTTGTTCAGTTTGTGGTCTTTTGGGTTGACCTGTAAAATAAAAAGCACATGTACAAGGTGACATTATTTTTTTTAGCTGAGAGCTTTTCTTAGGGTGTGTGTTCTCGTGTATGTGTATGTCTCACCTCTCTCCATTCTCCCACACAAAATATGCGATATGAATCGTTTCCATATTTGCCGATGCCGTACAGTTCATTGGGATAGCGCCACGACTTGGTGAGGTACTCGTCTGCCAATCAGAAACCTACATAAGACCTACGTGTGCATGTGACGCTTCTAAAAAAAAAAAAGTTTACATACAAGTGTAAAATACAGTAGAAGGTTTTAAGAGAAATAGGATGTGTGTTAGGGATTCTTCAAGCTCTTCAACCTCAATCATTTTAAAATGAATCAGGTGATGTATTACATCAGCTTACAGTATATATAGTACAGTAATACAACTAAGGCACTAGAACACGATCGCCTTTCATATATACGTATGCCGTTTTCTAGCCCTAATCTGGTTCTTATAAATCTGTCTGTTTGTTTTTTTTAAATCAAGCAAACCCAGCCTGACAGCTCAGATGTACAGTATCTGCATGCACTTTGTTGACTCACCAGAGAAGCGGATGAGTGTTTTGGCTCGTAGGGAATTGAGACCAAGTGGCTGCATAAGATCCGCGAGTGGCTTCCAGTCACTGGCACGTGTTACCTCAGCAGACGGGTAACGCTCAAAAAACTGCCACAATGCAGGTATTGCCAATTTCCCTACATACACCAAAACAACAGAATAACCAGTATACAATAAATACAGACTTGCAGGAGACCTTGTAGAATGAAACACTCTTATTATATATAAATTATTTGGTTAAGGAAACAATGATGCCGCATTGTCCAAGGAAAAGCACTTAATAAAGATGAATGAATAAATAAACTGTTTTTTGTTTGTTTGTTTGTTTTTTTACGCCCGCCAATGAGGTTATGTTTTACCCTCAGTTTGTTTGTTTGTTATCAGGATTATTGTTATAAGTTATGTTTGGATTTTCATGAAATTTCTACCAGAGGTGGGGCTTTGGACAAGGAAGACTCCATTAGAATTTGGAGATGATCTGGAATGGGTCATCCCAGAGATAGGTGCTGTGTACCTTCTGTTAATGTTTTTTGACTTGGTGGAAGTTTGCGCTCTCTGAGTGTTTTAGTTAAAAACTAAACAATAGTACTATGACTAATCTAACATTACTTATACTCAGTATACATCATTTTAGAAGACGTTGTTTACCACTAGTTCTGTTGAGGAAGATGGTGGCCACTAGAAGTTTCCATGGATCATGAAACAAGGTTTCTTGTACAAGTTTGAAAGGGGAACGTGGAGGAGTCCACTTCCTGAATGCTTTACGCTTTGGAGGACTGAGACCTGTAACACAGAGTGACATGAAAAAATGAAGACTTCAGATGCAAAAACCTGTAAGGCCACCTTTTTATTAGGTTTCTACTAACCAAAAATGATGACTGTATAGACAGTATAACCCATATACGGCGCCGAGCATGGCTGCCGTGTCTTGAGCTCCCCCCTTAACTTTGCTTTTCTTTTCTTTATTTTGCTTTTTATTCGTTTTCCTAAAACCATGCAACCTGCTGAAGAGAGCTCTATCATACAGAGGAAAACTACTACAGATCAGGTCGGCGGTGGAGAAAACTCTTTTATCGTCGCCACCATCAGCATACAGCGGGGAGTCTCCATGGCGGAGCCTACCTGTTGTTGAACCTGAGCAGCGGCGACGGCAGAGGAAATGAGGGTCGCGGGCTGGAGTCCTAGTCTGGCTGAGGAAACGTGAAAACCAGCCTCCTCTCCCGAGTATTCTTCTGGCTAATGTTCAGTCCTTGGATAACAAGCTGGATAAACTTCGGAGCAGGATGGCGTTTCAGCGTGAGATTAAGAACTGTAACGTTTTGGTTTTCACGGAAACTTGGCTTGACCCCTCGATCCCGGACTCCGCCATTGTTCCGGAGGGACTCTCTATCTACCGACAGGACCGGACAGTACATTCAGGGAAGAGCAAGGGAGGAGGTGTCTGCTTCATGGTGAACAACAAGTGGTGCTCAGACGTGGAGATTATTTCTACGGGCTGTTCTCCGGACCTGGAGCACCTCATGATCAGATGCCGGCCTTTTTATCTGCCACGGGAGTTTACAGCGGTTGTCATGACAGCAGTGTATGTTCCGCCACACGCCAACAACAACAGGGCCATGGACGAGCTGTATGGAGTTATCGACAGAACAGAGACCTCACGTTTATTGTAGCCGGGGACTTTAACAGCACCAACCTGAGGAAAGTCCTGCCGAGATACCACCAACACATCAGCTGTCCTACGCGTGGTGAGAGCACACTTGATCATGTTTACACCCCTTACGCGGACACGTACAAGGCGCTCCCTCGCTCTCCCTTTGGAAAATCTGACCACGCCTCAGATCTGCTGCTGCCTTTCTATAGGCAGAAATTGAGGCGTGACGCACCGGTGATGCGGACCACTCAGCAGTGGTCCGACCAATCAGACTCGGCTCTGCTCGACTGCTTCAGCATGACGGAGTGGTGCGTGTTTAAGGACACAGACATAAACACATGCATGGATACGGCCATTGGTTACATCGGAAAATGCATCGATGATTTTGTACCGAGGATTACTGTGCGGACATTCCCAAATCAGAAGCCCTTGGTCAACGGAGAAGTCCATGCCAAACTGAAAGCACGGACCGCTGCCTACAACTCAGGTGATTTGGAGGAGTACAGGAAGTCCAGGTACGCACTCCGGAGAGCCATCAGCAGCGCAAAGAGA
>JAQMYF010000012.1:14281365-14310881 GCA_030014195.1 Neosilurus mollespiculum | reverse complement strand
TCTACAGAGGGTGGTGAAAGCTGCTCAGCACATCACCAGGCTGGAGCTGCCGTCCATGGAGGACCTCTACACTAAGCAGTGTAGGAGGAAGGCCACTAGGATCATTAAGGACCCCAGTCACCCCAGTCACAGACTGTTCTGCCTGCTGCCGTCTGGCCGACGGTTCCGCAGCACTCGAGCCAGAACCACCAGGCTCAGGAACAGTTTCATACCGCAGGCCATAAGACTGTTGAACTCTGTACACAGCACCACCACCTTATAACAGCACCATCACTTCTTTGTTGTATATATTTTCTATTGCATGTATATTATTGTATATTGTAAAATACTTAGTCATATTTATAGTGTATATTTATATGGCTGTATAACTTATTTTTACAGCCTTTATTTTAGCTTAATACTCTAGATTATTTTTTTTGCTTAACCTATTTCTTTTTTTCTTTTCTTGTTGAGTGTATATTTCGTTTAATAATTATGTGGGTATATATATATATATATATATATATATATATATATAATGTGTGTGTGTGTGTATGGATATATGTGTGTGTGTATATATGTGTATATATGCTTATATATTTTAGCATTGTTTTGGGAGCCTGAGATTTAAGAATTTCATTACCAATGATTACTGTCATAAATTGTTGTGTAATGACAATAAATAAATTCTGATTCTGATGTTCCACAAGGTTATTACTCGCTGAATGAAATGTATTATTTTTCCAAAATGTAACTTTTAAACACATTTAGAGCTTTTTAAACAAACGATGCCAGATGGACTTACAGGTTTTTGCATTTGAAGTCATTAGTATCTCATGATATTGGGTGTATGGCATACAGTAGAAATTAAAATTAGAAGAATATAGTTGAGGGATGGCCGCCAGTCTCCCCCGACCCTAATTAGAATTAAGCGGTTCAGAAAATCAAATGAATGAATAAATAAATATAATAAAGGATTACAGTACCGGACTATACACCACAACTGCTGATGAATTCTTGAATCTGATTGGTCAGTGTGTTCATTTTCCAAAATGGCAATTCAGACAGTAGTGTTGGCTGGAGTTCAAATCTTGGTTTGTATTGAAATACTAATGCTAGTATGTTTTAAACACAAACTCACAGAGGCTTGTGATGAACACCACAAAAATCCTTATATTACTTATAATAAATGGATAGAAATTTGTATTTTTTTAAACAAAGAAAAGTGCATAATTGTAATGATATATGAATATAATTTATGTACATAATAGTATACATGTATATAGTATAATTGTTGAAAAGACTGGGGACTTTTCGAACTAGAATGAGATTACTCGTAAAGAAGGTTCAGTAGCAAACTTTACATTTTTCACCATGGGAATGTTTTCAGGACACAGAGATTTTTAAAGTAGCTGTATCACATGTACTGCGCATGCAAAGTGTTTGTTCCGTTAAGAAATCAAACTGTCCCTTAGTTAGAAGTTCAAAATGAAATCATAGAATTCTGAAATAGAATCTTTGTCATTACAAGGTGTACAACAAAATTGGGGTACTGTTCAATGCCAGTGCAAAAAGACACACACGTTACAATACAATATTAAAATTAGGTAGGTAGGTAGGTTGGTTGGTTGGTAGGTAGGTAGGCAGGCAAATAAAAAAAAAAATTAAAAAAAAATAGATAAATAGATAAATAAATAAGAATCATATATACACAGGTATATATAAATAATATATAAATGATATGCATACACATACAAAAAAAATATATAAAATAGATATAAGTACAGAGTTTCACACGACCCCAGCCTGTCACTGAATAATTTCCTAGTACAGCACATTAGTTGTTTTCAATACCTTACTTAACCAACTATAAAACATTACAGCAAGTAGTTGTGGTATAATTGGTTAAAATGTGTTGATACATTTCCTATTTGTTTCTGTAAGATAGATCACTGGATTATCTTAACAGATCTGTTATTAGTTAAACTTAAAACAAAATTCCAAGTCAGTCAACAGTGAGATAAAGTTAAAAGGTTAAAAATGACCCATTTACTTCATCAAAAGAAATCTTTGTGTTTAAAATCAAGTACAAAATAAAGTCACTTTATATTTATATTATTCTATAGCTACACATCACACAAGCGCTTGTTTTACTGTGGATCAGCATGCTGTAGTAAAATGTATTTAAACTTTTAAATATCATTAGAAATAATGAATAACATTTCAATGTGATTAAATGATCTCTGTCAGGATCTCGGTTAACCCCAGCGCTGAGTGGATGATGGATAAAGACTTGTTTATCAGTGCATGGAAATGTTACACTGCTCTCATACTGTTTATTACTGACAGCACAGTGTTGTTATTCATCACCCTTCAACTTCCTGTGGATTCGTCAGCTGTGAACAAACTCAAACACCTACCATCATTCCTTCTTTTAAAGTATGGACTCGTCGTCCGCTTCTCGGAAAGCCCGTTTGTCCCTGAAAACAAAAAGGTGAAATAAATAGCAGTAAACACCAAAAACAAACAACCAAGTACAAAGAAATTTGAATCTATTCATCCAAAAAATTATTTTACATATAAAGTGCATACTTGCACATATTAATACCTGCTGTGAAAAAGTCTGTGCTCCCCTATTAATGATCTAGACCACATGTGTCAAACTCATTTTCACTGAGGGCCACAACACAAAATTTCTAGGTGACCAAGGGTCGAATAATCACTGAACATCCATTTTAAAAAGGGCATGGAATTTCTGACAACACGACAGCGATTAGCTAGCTTGCAATCTTTCTTGGGTCATGAATGACTTGCTGTTTATTTGAAATAAGTTGCTGCCACCTAGTGGAGGGATGATAAATTATGTTTAATGGTAATGGTCGATGCAGACTGTACTGATAATCATATCCTTTAAAAGCTCTTGCGGGCCACATCAAATGAGATGGTGGCCGGATTTGGGCCGCAAGCCTTGACCTTGACACCTGTGATCTAGACTTTATTTTAATTTTTTTTAAATAGTAAGTAGCAACTTCCTGTCCACAGTTTTTGACAGATCAATCTGAAATTTTTATGAAGGGTTGGTGGGCACCCAAAGATGTTCCCATTAAATTTAGGCAAGAATCCATGCACTGATGACATCACACAAAAAACACCTTTCAACTTATAATGGAAAAAAATATATCTTTGTCAAAACACATCCGATTTGAATGAAATTTGTTTTGTATATTCAGGATCAGACACGTTGACATCAGATCAAATTTCATCTGGAGCTGATCCATACCGCATTGGGTGGTAATTTAAATTTAACATGGAAAATCTGATTTTTTTGGAAGTTTGTTACTACAGCAGGCCCACCAGGGGGTGCTGTGTACTTAATTTTTTATATCCTGGCAGAGGTTTGTGCTCTTATTAATTTTTAATTGGACAGGGAGTTTGAGGAGATACGTACCACTTTGTGTATTTCTGGCAGGTGAGCTGATCCCACTTTTCGCCCCGTTACTTTTTTGGGTGTCACTCAAGTCATCACTTTCTTCTTCCTCCTCCTCCAGTTTATCTTGCTCTCCTTCGCTCTCGGATGCTGCCTGCACGCTTATGATAGGCACAACGGCCAATCTCGTTTCTCTCACATTGCCGGACTCTTTTTTTTGTTCTTCTGTGTTTCTTGTTATTTCCTGCATCTGGGCTTCTATATTGTCCTTCTCCTCCTCCTCCCTGCCGCCGCTTTGCAGTGCTCGCTCATCCACCCTGTGATCATTTTCAGTAGTTTGATTTGTCTGTTTTGATTTTCTTCTCTTCTGTTCTTTTTTTAGTGGCCTTTCAGAGTTTGATTTTTGTGACTGTGATTTAATAACTGGTGTGAAGTCAAAAGCTTCCAGGTCCAGATGTGCACATTCCTCAGAGAGCAAATACTTCTGGAGCTCTGCTTTGGATCTGAAGCGTTTGCCCTGAGGACTTTCATAATAGAAAAATCTTTTTATAATTTCAAATCCAAACTTTGGACAATTTGACAAAAAACAAACAAACAAACAAAAAAAACAGTTATGCCTGTATCTCATGAAGCGGCAAATGCTGAAGAACGCAGTGAATTTTGGATTCGCCAACTTTTCTGATGATTGTTGATGAAGATTAGTTATTCTGATTATTCTGTCATTAGCGACAATTAGCAACATTCACGCAAATGTTTGTGAAAGTGTTTCCTAAGGACAGTTGGCGAACATTAGGGACTGTAAGCAAATGTTAGTGATGATTTGCAACTATTTGTTTGTGAACGTTTGGGACCTTTTGCCAACCCCTGGTAAAATATCAGATGAATCTTGGAATTGAGCCAGCCAACCCTACAAATACAGTGAGCAAACCCTCCCCAGATATAAGAGATGGACTACCAGATTATAGAAACAGATTATGGAAACGAGGTAAGCCAACGTGCTGCCTATAAAAAGGTGAGCAAACTCTCCCCATCATTGTTTTCACTACTTGGCGAACCAAAAAGAACTTTAGTGACCCTTGTTACAACTATTTGCAAATGCCTACAACTGTTTTGCAAAAGTTTGCAAGTGTTTGTGAAAAAAATAAATTAAAAAACTGTGAGCGAAATGTTTAGCAACCTTTTCGAAACCTGGCGAAACCCAAAATTCGCTACGTTCATCAGCATTCACTGGTTCATGAGATACAGGCTGTACAGTTATGGTACTAGAGACTGGATATAGATTGCTGTTTTGTACTATAGATTCATTTTAGAAATTTAATTCTATTATACATACAGATTAAATTTAAAATCCATTGTTTTCAGCCATTTACCAAACCACTAGGCATTATCCTGGCCATTTGGCCGGACTCAGTAGCCAGGCTAGAACCGGACATGACGTTACCTGATAATGTAAGTGTCCATTTTGCCTGCTGTCTTGCCTTGTTTTCGTTGTCTTGTCTCTCGTGTCCATCCAGGAGGGAGCGAGGTGTCCATCTGCTCGGTGCTGGTATCCACCGTTTGATCAGCACATTTATCAGGAATCATCTTTACTCGGAATCATGGGAAAGCTAGGTAATAAATAATAAAAATATATTTACAAGTTAGTTCGAATTTAGTCATTAATGACACTAAAGGGTTTCGCTGCTTGCTAAACACAATAAACGTTAATTTTCTCGTTTGGTACAAGCCAGTAATTTAAAGTGAAAGATGTGGCATCATTTAGAGAACACTGGAGGAAAGATCACTATTTCAGCCTCCCAAACCAGAAAACTGTATTTTTTTATTATTATTTTGCCACCTAGAACATCAAGATAACTACAGGCCAGAGCGATTTCACGGCGACTGCAATTAAGTAACCTCGCTATAAGATGCATAAAGATATACAGATACTCTGTCCTCACCCAGTGTTGGCTGAGATAGGCACCAGCCCCCCGGTGACCCTAATAAGGGAAATGAGTGAGGAGTGAGTGAATTTATTGCATGTTTTTATTTGTTCTTAATGTGCTCAAAAGTACAAAATAACAGTTCTGATGTACAGACAACTTGAATCTCTGGCAGGTCGATATTTTCTGTCCATTCACGACAGTGAAGAAAGTGCTAACTCAAAAGATGATAACTCAAAAACGGGACATTATGCACTGATGACATTTTGTATAGTTATAATTGAGAAGGTGTTCTAAAACATATAAAAACTTCACATCTCTACAAGGTGACCTACATTGGATTTTATGGTTCCAAACATCAGACCAGACATACATTTTTTCTTCATTTTCATGACCTTTACTGTTAAAAAAAAAAAATTCATTCAACAGGCCTGTTAATTTATTTCATTTTCATCATTCATATATATTTATATATTTGGAGTATCCCATGTATATTGGTATATCCCATAGTCTAAGTGGAGCAAGTTTGAAGATGATAGCATGAAAACATTTTGATGTTCAGGCCTTTGAATATTTAGAAATGATGCAGCATTTAGAATTTTTCTGCCAGGATTTTATTATATACTTACCTGGCTGTGTCTTTCAGGTTACACTTCTCTAGCACTAATATTAATGAAGCTATGAGCTCCTCCAACTAGTGGAAAATAAATCTGACACTCGGCCATCTATACCCCCACCTTTCCTTCCAGCGGCCAAAAATATTCAAGTTTTCACAAAAAGACAAAACAATCATTACAGAAGTTCATCATACATATCACAAGTTAAAATAATTAAAAGTTTGAAGGAAATCTGAGCTGGTGATGCGGGGGACCCCCAAGAAATTGGTTGATTTGGTGTGGAATGACCCACTAGAATTTTTTAATTGTGAGACTGGGTTTATAGTCTCCCGAAAGATGTGATTCTGTCAACATTTCTTGAGAGAAGCACTTATTCACTAGCATGCTAGATGCCCTACTCCCCTCTCGAGTGGTAAACAGCACACATTATTTCTGTGAATTTGCATTTGTGTAAAATGTACCTTCAAGGCCAATTTTTAAAACTGATTTTAAAATGAAATTTTCTGAATAATAATCAGAATCTGCACTTTACATTATTTCCATGTACAAAATATATTTCCCAAGATAAATGTACAGATAAGGAACTATTTTGTTAGAAAAACTTTTGTTGTGAAGTTTTTATTGATTGAAGTTGGACTCATCTCCAGTTTGTTCACATTTTCACTTTCCTGTTCCCATTGTGTTCCATCAGCTCCCCGTAAAGATGGGTTTTACATAAATTGTAGTTGATGCAGTGTAATGATATTTATGATTTACTATCAGAAACTGTTTTTGTTAAATTGATTTCTTACTTCAGAGAAATCACATTATTTGTAATCATAGGTGAAAACCTGGGGAAGTTTTCTGTCCCATCAGTTACCATTTTAGTTCTTCACTTTGATCATGATCTAGTCACAGTTTTTTTTTTTTTAAATGGTTGTTCACAATTCATTTATGTTGACTTTTCATGGTCATGTTATTAATCCGTGGTGAATCAAATGCCCTTCTCTCCTTACAGTGCTAAACGGATACTCGTACAGAGATCACCTTTACAAAGTCTGACAGATTTGTCCATTTCTGTATCCATACAGGCAACGTAGGGGCTTGTTCAGTGCTTTATCATGTTGGGCCTGGCTTACTTCATCACTTCAACTTGCTCCTGACAGCTCGGATTGTGCGCACCATTGGAACAATCGACTTGTTTTCAACCATCCCAGGGTCACGCCACTGTCTCCTTTCTTTAGCTGCCTGCATCAGATTTAAAACACTGATGACTGCTTATAAAGCCAAAAATGCACCAGCCACCACCTACATTAAAGCATTTATCACAGCTTGCACAGATCCATGCTCCCTCTAAGCCACACTGCTGAACCGGACCCACCCTGTCTCAGGGTACCAGAAAGGCATGGATGGAGAGATGAAGGCTCATTGCTGTTCTGGCACCAAAGTAGTGAAATGAACTTCCCCTAGATGTCCAAACTGCTGTCTTCAAATGATGACTAAAAATGTACCTATTATTATTATTATTATTATTATATTAATTAATTAATTAATTCAATCATTTGCCAAACCACTTAATCCTAGTAGGATCGCAGGGAAGCTATGCTTATCTCAGCCAGACCATCACAGGGACAACACACACACCTAGAAGCAATTTGAAAAAGCCAATATGCCTAATGTGCATGTCTTTGGACTGTGGGAGGAAACTGGAGTACCCAAAGGAAACCCATGCAAGCTCCACACAGAAACACCCTCGCCGAGCCCTGGATTTGAACCCAGAGAGGCAAACGTGCTAACCACTATGCCACCCATTAATAATGCTAATAATATTAATAATAATAGGGTGGCACGAGGTGCTGTGGTTAGCATGTCCACCACACAGCAAGAAGGTCCCGGGTTCGATTCCTGGGCTTGGGCATTTCTGTGTGGGGTTTGCATGTTCTCTCTGTGCTTGCGGGGGTTCCCAAAAGAAATGCACAGTAGGCTAACTGGCTGTTCCAAATTGCCCCTAGGTGTAAGACTTAGTGTGAATAGTTGTAAGTGTTGACCCTGCAGTGGGCTGGCGAGATGTTCAGGGTGTACCCTGCCTTCACCCAGAGTTGGCTGAGATGGGTGCCAGCCTCCCTGCGACCCTAATTAGGATTAAGTGGGTTAGAGAATGAATGCATGAATAATAATAATAATAATGAAATCTGTTGTCTTGTGGTTTCTGCCATGCTCTACCCACTCCCAAACAGTTAAAAATGAATAAATAGGACTTTTTATTCTCTTACCTAGTAAAGAAGCATTTATTATTATTATTATTATATTTAATATTTTTATTATTACTCATTTCTTAATATTTTCTTTATTTTAATTTATAAAGAACTTTAAAGTACTTCTGTAAGTCACTCTGTTTAGCAGGAAGTCTTAGCCCAACACATTATAATGTATACAATAATATAATATTAATAGCAACACTATTTATATAATAAATATAATTAATAAGATCAGGCAACACTTTTTAAACGTGACTTTGTTATAGTAAACTTACTTTTTTAATCCAGAGTTTAAACTAAACCCCTAAAGCTTCATTCGAAAACATATCCGTTTATACTGCTATAGTTCTAGTTCTAGTTCTGCTTCTTCTTCTTCTTCTTCTTCGTCTTTCTTCTACTTTCATCTCCACAGCTAATGCTGCCCTCTAGTGGAAGCACGACGAATATAAACAAATAAACGACCCAAAAGGGAAAAGAAATGTATATAACACGTATAAAATGGATTTTATCTTAAAACTTAATTATGCAATTGTTTTTATTCAGATCAATTCAGGTGTTTCAGAAATATTTTTTTAAAGAAGTGAGAAAGAACAACAACAACAACGACGACAACAACAAAAATGTAACCGTGTTATCACAATGAGTCATGAATCATATGAACCAAATCGTGAGTCGCCCGATTTAAACAAACGCATAGTAACAGAATCGACTCAGTAAGAATGAATCATGACTCACTTGAAGCCTGTAACGACTCTTATTTTGATGTTCGCCATATTGGATATTTTCGGTGTATGTTCGGTATCCAAAGCCTCTTCTCTGCATCAAGACCTGTTGATGTTAACACATAAATAAATTTACCAAGTTCCAGGCGACAATGCGAGCTGTTCCCACATGGATAGACAAAGTGCATGACCGGGATAAAGTTGAACAATGGTGGGACTTTCATTGTGTTTTTGCTGTGTGTCTGTGAGGCTCCGCGCGCTGGATGTGGTTAGCAACGGCGGTTACCATGTCAACTAGTCCAGATTTAGCTTGCTGGCTAACACCATTTAGCTAACGATAATGTCAGTGCTTGTACATGTATATATGCACATGATATTCTTGTATGTAGCTCTTAAAAATATTATAACAGTCTTTCACAAGTGTTCTGGAAATAAAGAGCTAAGCAAGTTAACAACTTGAGGAAAATGAACCCATGTAACATTATCTGTCTTTGCTAATTATGTAGTGATTTCCTTAATGGAGCTTTTTTTGTTTTTATAATAAAGCAGTTAGGATATAAAGCTTAGCTGGACACCCCTACACCCATCCTCCTCTGCTTATCCGAGGTTGGGTAACGGAGGCAACAGGTCTTGGAGTGAAACCCAGGCATCCCTCTCTCCAGCAACACTCTCCGGGTCCTTCTGGGGATCTCGAAGTGTTCAAGGGCCAGACAGGATATATAATCCCTCCATCAAGTTATGGGTCAACCCCCGGGCCTCCTTTCAGTTGGATGTGCATGGGACATCTCTAAAGGGAGGGGACCAGGAGGCATCCTAATCAGATGCCCGAACCACCTCAACTGACTCCTGACTCCTAGCTGCTTGATACAGGGGAGCAGCGTGCTCCACCCTGAGTAACCCCTGGGTGTCTGCTCTCTAACGTTGACCCCAGATGCCCTCCAAAGGAAGCTCATTTTAGCTGCTTGAATCCACAGTCTTGTTTTTTTGGTCACTACCCAAAACTTATGACCATAGGTGAGGGTTGGAAGATAGATGGACTGGTAAATCGAAAGCTTTGCCTTTCAGCTCAGCTCCCTCTTTAACATAATTGACCTGTGCAGCGCCCTCATTATTTCAGAGATGACTAAACCCTAAACCACTTCTATAAGTAAAGGTCATGGTTTTAGTGTAAAATCCTTGTTTGTGATTTAAAATGCGCAACATAAAGTGAAAAAAATGCTAAAACAACAAGTATTTATGTAGCATTTTGTAGTTCTATTTAACAATTATTTTGTGAACAGTTGTTTTCGTGTATACTGCACATTAGTGATACGTGGCAGGTGATTCATACCAGCGCCTTTTAAAACTCGTTCAAGGTTGTAGTATATAGAACACATGAACATAAGAATTAAAAGAAATGAAATCTTGCCGTCTCTATGTAAATGAGAAATAACAAATATTTGAGATATAATAGTACAGTAGAATTTGGATGCTCATTTCAGTAGAAGCGTTCCCTTTCAGAAAAAAATGTGGAACCCTTTAGAAAGCTGTAACCCAATTAATTAATTAAAAATAAAATGACGAACAAATTATGAAATTATAAGCATTTTGGTTATATATTTGGTTATTGGAAATCGCTACCTTTTTGCATGCAAGACTTTCAGCAAACACAAGAAGTTGACAAATAACGTAGTATTTGATGTAAAATGTAGCTGTCTTGTGCAGTATTCATTACACCAAGCCTACTGGCTCATCACAGCTGGAGCTCATCCCAGTTTCTGTAGCGTGAAGCGACTAGGAGCTCAACTCCTGGATGGGACGCTAGTCCATCGCAGGTTATCTTCCCAGTATTTTTACTGGTACCCATTTGTACTGCTGGGTGCACAGAGGCACACTTATGGTTCAAAGCTTGCCCAGGGGTCTTAGCACAGTGGGGGTCTAACAGGGATTCAAACCCACAACATGTCGATCAGGAGCCCAGCACCTTATCCTCTACACCACCGGCCATATTAGTAGTCATAGTAACTAGAATAGACATTGCGCAGGTATGGTCTTGACTTTCTCCAATCACAAATCTGCCTAAGGGGCGGCACGGTGGTGTAGTGGGCTCTGTGTCCACCTCACACCAAGAAGGTCCTGGGTTCGATTCTCAGGATTAACAAGGGTGTTTTTGGGTGGCGTTTGCATCTTCTCCCCTTGGTTTCCTCCTGGTACTCTGTGAAGATGAGTGTGAGTGGTTGTGTGAGTATTGGCGCCACAATGAAAAAAGCTGTTCAGGGTGTACTTGCCTAGAGTCGACTGGGATGGGCGCCAACCTGCCCGCATCTTTAATAAAGTATCAAGTGGCTCAAGAAAGAACAGTTTTAATGAAATGGACAAGCAAACTTGGTCGTTTCTGTGCCCTGAGAAGGTTTGTAATGAAGTTTGTGCTCAACTTTTATTGGTGTCACTGGTCTGACACACATGAGAAGGTATCCAGGAGATTGTCACTGCCTCTGCCAGCTGCCCAGGCTTCAGATTCAGAGATACGTATGATACACATGCAACTAGTTTTGTCTGAGGGATGGGTGTGTATATGTAACAACAGTGAGATCTAATTAACATGTTTGTTGTGTTAATGATCATTATTGTCTTCACAGCATTTACGATTTGGCTTTCAAACCTGACGGCACGCAGCTCATAGTAGCAGCTGGAAACAGAGTTCTGGTAGGTGATGCTTTATTTTTCGGGAGGATTTTCTTGCTCTCGGAATTATATCTAATGTATAACAAGGTAAAATACAGCAAGGTAACAAATATCATTAAAACACACAGTTGGAAGTCAGTAGTTTTATTTAAAAGTTGTTTTTTCCCCTCAGCCCAATGAGCGTAAGTGGTACTGTTGTCACACCCGATGTCCTGCTTGTTTGTCCATCTGTCCGCTGTTACATTCTGCACACTAAGTCACAAACGCCATCACTGATCATCACCATTTGTGATATGGATGTTGGGACCGGGTAACTACACAAACCTAAAGATTTTCGTTGTGGTCCAATAACCAATGTGGCTGCCGCAGCTGCCATCTTGAATATGCATTTTGCGCTCTTGCTCAGAAATTCCATCACCGATCATCACCATTTTAGGTGCGGGTGTTGGAACTGTGTAACTGTAAGCCTTTCGAGTTTCGCTGTGGTCTGCTATCCAGCATGGCTGCCGCAGCTGCCATGTTGAATTTGCTCAAAGTACACTCTCTGAACAATGCCTTTATACCATTTATAATGTGGCTGAGGGGTAGTGCCTGCTTTTAAATAGTTAGATTTTTTTTAATTAAAAGTCTCAATCTGCTGAAGTATTAATTGCAGAGCAATTTTTAAATCAAAACATTACTTTATGATGATGACAATTTAAAACATTTTTTTTTTAATTTGACAGGTGTATGATACAGCTGATGGAACTCTTATACAGCCACTGAAAGGACATAAAGACACGGTGTACTGTGTGGCTTATGCTAAAGATGGTGTGTGATTTAATTATGGACTTTGTTTTTGATTTAACATGAAGTTTTTAAAATGTGCAACATAAAGTGAACATATGCAAAACATGCGGAATTATTTATGTAGTTACGCTTATTATAGTAATTAGCTATAGTTACGGGTGGCATCATGGCGTAGCAGTTAGCATGTCCGCCTCAGAGCAAGAAACTCCTGGGTTTGAATCCTGGGCTCAGGGGTTTCTATGTGGAGTTTGTTCCCTCTGTACTTGTAGGGGTTTCCTCTGGGTACTCTGGTTTCCTCCTACAATTCAAAAACATGGACATTAGGCTAAATGGCTGTTCCAAATTGCTCCTAGGTGTGAATGTAAATGGTTGTGTGTTGGTGGGATCGTGCTGATCAGGCGAGCCGTTCAGGGCACACTTCACCTTCACCTAGTGATGGCTGAGTTAATCTCCTGCAACCCTGCAACCCAAGTTGAAATAAGCAGTTTGGTAAATGAGTGAGTGACTGACAGAGAAGGGCAGTAACGAGTTCTTTCTAATGAATTCCCCTCCTATGATTAACATAACATATATACAAAATGTCAGCTGTTACTTTTATGCTGGTCTCAGTGTGTATTAAAGAAAAAGCAAACCCTTTGTACAGGAAAACGTTTCGCATCAGGATCTGCAGACAAGAGCATCATCATTTGGACGTCTAAACTTGAGGGAATTCTCAAATACACGTGAGTTAATTCCACTTTCTGGACTGTTTGCAGTAATAATGCCAAGAATTCCAACGGAAGCCCATTTTAGCATTTACCTTCTCTGCCATAAAGGATCCAAGCATCAAATCTTATGTACTAGTTTATCGTAATGAGTCTCCAACAGCATCAGGCACAAAAGAAGTCAGACCGTACAGGAGACGTCAGCCAATCGAGAGAGAGAGAGAGAGAGAGAATGTGAGAGAGTAAACAAATGTGAAGGAGAGAACTGTTTCACCAGCAAACATTACTATTATTATTATTTGTTATAATTATTAATAATATTATTTATTTATTTATTATTATTGTTATTATTATCATTGTTATTATCATTACTATTATTGTTATTATCATAATTATTATTTGTCATTACAATTATTAATATTGTTATTATTGTTGTTATCATTATCATTGTTATTATTATTATTTGTTATCATTATTTTTTATTATTTTTAATAATAATAATAATAATAATAATTATTATTATTATAACTATTATAACTATTATTATTGTTATTATTATTATTATTGTCATTATTATTACTATTATTGTTATTATCATAATTATTATTTGTCATTATTATTATTATTATTATTATTATTATTATTATTATTATGTGTTATTATTATTATTTGTTATCATTATTTTTATTATTTATAATAATAATAATAATAATAATAATAATTATTATTATTATTATTATAACGATTATTATTGTTGTTGTTGTTGTTGTCTCTCATAGCCACAATGACTCTATCCAGTGTGTTGCGTACAACCCTGTCACTCATCAGCTGGCATCTTGTTCCTCAGGAGACTTTGGTGAGTGTTTTTGTGTGTGTTGTGGTGTTTTGTGTGACATTCACACCAGACCTCATGGCTGTAGAATGGACTGTTTATATGTGTGTATTTTTGGTTGCAGGTCTTTGGTCTCCAGAACAGAAATCAGTGTCGAAACACAAAGTCAGCAGCAAGATCACTTGTTGTGGGTAAGTAATGACACGCACATGAGGAAGGAAACCTGAACTGGCCTGTAAGTGCAAAACATGTTGGCTGCGTTCATAACTCTGCTGGTCTAAGCATACTAGTCCAGTATACACTGTGTACTGCACATTACTCCTCACTCTACTATACATAACAATTATTCCCCAAAGTTGATATATCCAATTGCAGCAGCTACTGGCTAGCACCAAGGGCAGTGGTGGCTTAATGGTTAAGGCGAAGGGTTACTGATTCGAAGGTCAGCAGTTCACTCCCCACTATAACCACTGTAGGGCCCTTGAGCAAGGCCCTTAACCCTCAATTGCTCAGTTGTACACAAAAAAAAAACCATAACTGTAAGTCGCTCTGGATAAGAGCATCTACCAAATGCTGTAAATGTAAATGTAATACAATATTGAATTAATTTTTTAATATTTTAAATGGATAATAATAGATATTATCCAATCAACCAATCAGGTTGTGCCATCCCTGTATAATAGTATGGTACTGCAGATATAAGATTTCCATGTGGTTGGCTAGATTATAAATAAAAGCTCAATTTTCTTGTCATTGTTGTTGTTATCCACTTCAAATCCGATTTGACTGAGGTCTGTTGTTTGTCTTTGGCCTCAGCTGGACGAACGATGGCCAGTATCTGGCTCTGGGCATGATGAGTGGTGTGGTGAGCATCAGGAACAAGAACGGAGAGGAGAAAGTGAAGATCGAGCGGCCGGGTGGCGCATCATCGCCCATCTGGTCGATCGCATGGAACCCATCCAAGTAAGACTTTGAGTGAGAGAAAGGGAAATAGACTTTTTACACTTTAAACCTTTAATAGCTCTCTGGTTGTCTCTTCCTTAAAGGTTTATGAGGAACCATACAACATTGGCCTAAAATTTACATTAGAATAATTGGCTGCCCTTAATTGACCATAGTTGCGAGAGTGTGAATGGTTGTGTATGCTGGCGCTGCGATGGTCTGGCAAACTGTTCAGGGTGTTGGTTAAGATAGGCTTTAGCCTCGCAGTGATCCTAGTAGGAGTAAGCGGTTTGGAAAATGAGTGAATGAATGAATATTAAGAAATAATGAATACTTTTTGTCATTGTTGAAAATTACCTAGGGATGAAATTTAATTAGCTACCATCGAATTCATAACTTATTCATAATAATATGTGATACTTAAAAGTTAAAGCAAAACACAAAAGCTATTGTTATTACTATCAGTAATAGACTCTACAGTTTTTTATTTGGAAACCAGTCATTGATCTAATCACTGTAAGTTAGCTTGTAGTCATTTATGGTGAGTTGTACTGAATTGTTTTATAGCTAGGGGGCGCTCTTGCATTGTAATGAGACAGCTGAATGATGTATATAATGTATGAGCAGGCAAGTTACTACTGAGCTATCAGTGCTCCAGTACTTTACATTTTCTTTAGTCCAAAATCATTCTTATTTAATAGCAGTAATGAATAATAATCTTAACAATCAGATAACTTTAAAACTAGCTGCCATAATCCCGGCTCAGTTACTCACCCGACTAGGAAAATATAGTGGATAGTATTTACTATAAGTTTACCTTATTTTTCTCATGATTTCTTTTTATTGAAATCATTTGTTTATGTTTAATTCAGTAAGACTCTACAATACACAGCTGTTCCTTAGGTTTAAAGTAGAAGCAGCACCTGTAAAAAGTTCATCTCATTCAAATCTTTAGATTGATTTCTGGGATGGGAGATATGTTGTCAGGGGCATGTTATGCCCCTGGTAGGGTCACCCAAGGCAAACAGGTCATAGGTGAAGGTAAAGACTAAGTGCGGTTCAGAAGACCTCTATGAGCAATATTATTTCAAGGACACAGTTTCCCTTGCCCTGATGCAGGTTATCAGGGTACCCCCCTGGAGCCAGGCCTGGGGGAGGGGCTCGAAGGCAAGCGACTGGTGGTCAGGTTACTGCTCGGCCGGGCCCATCCCGAAGAGGACACATGGGTCCGCCCTCCCATGGGCCCACCACCTGTGGGAGAGGCTATAGGGGTTGGGTGCAGTGTGAGCCGTGTGGCAGCCGAAGGCGAGGGTTCTGCCAGACTGATCCTTGGCTACTGACTCTGGCTTTTGGGACTCGTTTCCAGTGGGGGTTGGACTCCGCCAAAGCTGCCCTTTGTCACCGGTTCTGTTCATGATATTTATGCAGCCAAGGCATTGAGGTGTTCTGGTTTGGTGGCCATAGGATCTCGTCTTTGCTTTTTGCAGACGATGTTGTCCTTTTGGCTTCATTAACCCGGGACCTCCAGCTCTCGCAGGAATGATTTGCAGCTGAGTGTTTAGTGGCCGGGATGAGAATCAGCACCTCCAAGTCTGAGGCAGTGGTTTTCAGCTGGAAAAGGGTGGAATGCACCCTCTGGGTCTGGAATGAGGTCCTGTCCCAAGTGGAGGAGTTTAAGTATCTCAGGGTCTGGTTCACGCATGAGGGAAGGCTGGATCGGGAGATGACAGGCAGATAGGTGCAGCCTCTGCTGTAAAGTGGAGCTTGTACCGGTTCGTTGTGGTGAAGAGGGAGCTGAGGCGGAAGGCAAAGCTCTCAATTTACCAGTTGATTTATGTTCCTACCCTCAACTATGGTCACAAGCTTTGGGTAGTGACTGAAAAAATAAGAGGAATACGCGATGAAGCGCTAATACAAGCGGCTGAAATGAGCTTTCCTTGCAGGGTGGCAGAGCTCTCCCTTAGAGATAGGGTGAGAAGTTGTCACCTGGGAGGAGCTCGGAGTAGTACCGCTGCTCCTCCGCGTTGAGAGGAGCCAGTTGAGGTGGCTCAGCCATCTGATTAGAATGCCTCCCGAATGCCTTCCTGGTGTGGTGTTTTGGGTATGTCCAACCGGGAAGAGACCCTGGGGTTGACCCAGAACATGCTGGAGGAACTACGTCTCTCGACTGATCTGGGAACGCCTCGGTGTCCCCCAGAAGAGCTGGATGAAGTGACTGGGAAGAGGGACGTCTGGACCTCACTGCTTCGGCTGCTGACCCCATGACTCGACCCTGGAACAAGCAGAAGAAGATGACGAAGATTGATTTCTTTCCGTGTGCAAAATTTTAGTCCGATAGCCAGATAGATATGGGCCTCTACTCAAAAAACTGTCCCAGAATGATGATGTCATCAAGGCCCAAGTGAACATGTACAAGTACAGGATTTTGATTCACTCATGCCATTTATTGACAGATTTGTGTTGGAGGTGTGAAAAGGTTTATATTAAAATCATTACCTGTGCAACTGGAAACTATATATACACCAGGATTCATATATTTAATCACAAACTCCTGAAATACTAAAGGAAATGATGTTTACATTCCTCCATGTTAAATTTGGCCTTGATGATGTCATCATTCTGCGATTCAATTTGAAAATAATTACCCATAAAATCATTACAATAGTAGATGTTGGTCTAAGAGTTTCAGTTTTGATTGAGATTAACTTTCAGTTAACTTTCTGACTTCTCCTTTAACAGTGCCTTAGAGTTTTTTGTTAGAACTTGTATCAGCATTCTTGTCTGTAATGTGTTGCCATGACGTTTTGTTTAATACCACGCCTCAAGCAAGGACTCTTTTGTTGTAAAACAGCATCAACTGCTTCACACTTTCACAAAGTTAAAATGATACAAAGCAAGACTTTGTAAAATCCATATATTAGAAATTTTTGTTCTTGTTCTCATCTAGGGGTCCATATGGTCTTCCAAATGTCTGTGAAGCATCGCTTGGCTGTCTGTGGTTCTTTCAGCTTGTTACACTGGTGGAACTATAGATCACACAGCCGGCCATTATCAACATTATTATATTGTTTGCGTTTTAGTTCACTTTTCTATCTGGTCCCTTGGATTAAATTGGGTTAAGCCACAACATCTCAAAAAAAAACCCAAAAAACCCCACACATCTAAATTATGATGATTTTAGTAAAAATGTCTGGTAAGTGTTAAGGTCATGATTAAACAGTTCTATAGCTTTATCCATCCATTTGCCGAACTGCTCAATTTGGTGAGGCTGGAGTCTATCTCAACCGACTTTGGGCAACTTTGGGTACACCCTGAATAGCTCTCCAATTCATGGCTGGGCCAACACACACACACACACTCTCACACACACAACCATTCAGACTCACACTCACACCTAGGGGCAATTTGAAACAGCGAATTAGCTGATTGGATTGTTTGAGTAAACCGGAGTACCTTTAGGAAACCCAGATTTGCATGTAAACAACACGTAAACTCCGCACGGAAACGCCTTAGCCTGGGACTCGACCCAGGATCTTCTCGCTGTAAAGTAGATGTGCTAACTGCTACGCCAGTGTGTTAATGTTTATTACCTGACACTTAAATATTTCATTAGTCTGATTATGTTTATAACACGAATTTGTATTGAGAGGACTTGATTTGTTTATGTGTGTGTCTTAGGGATGAGCACCATGATATCTTGGCTGTGGCTGATTGGGGTCAAAGACTATCCTTCTACCAACTCAGTGGGAAACAGGTACAAGTCTCTCATACCTCTCTTCTCATAGCTGAGGTGCTTGTGTGTTCAGCACTGTCAGAGGTGGACAAATAAAAAAAGAATATAATTTATTAATTAATTTAAAAATAATAAATAAAAGAATAATAAATTCATTATCAAGTCCACCTGGCTAGTGGAAGCTCCAGTGTGCCGCTCAGTCCCATGTTTCTGCTTCTTGGAAACCTAACAGATAACTTGATAGATATGTAAATACACAGGAAGATGAACAAGAATAAGTTTTTCGTCTAATATATTAATACAGCACTGCATTAACACCACCTGACTGGTCTGCAACTATGCAGGTAGGAACCCATGACACTCTTGCCAGTTCACAGGATGTCTTCCCTTGGACCACATTTGATAGGTACTTACTGATGATTACCTGGAAAACCCTACATGACCTACCATTTTTGAGATGAGTAAACCCAATCAAAAAAGTCAACATGAAAAGTCAACATGATGTGGCCCTTATCAAAGTCATTTATCTCCTTACACTTGCCCGTGATTCCTGCTTCCAACACTTGATCTTAGAGAACTCTTCACTTGTGGCCTGAGGCACTATGATATCACTGCACATACCATTAGTAGGAATGTCACCACAGAAAAAACAAAACAAAAAGGGGCTTGCTAATGCTAGCCAGCTAATTCGTTCATTTTCGAAATGAAAGTATTTAATGGTAAGAACATATCAAGAATTAAACATTTTTCCCCATTAAATGCAACTTTATTAGCCTGCTGCAAGGAACAGGCATCCAGGCCTCTGCATTGCCTGATGTCAGTGACCAGTGGGAGGCCATCATGGTCTGTGGCAAGTGGAAGTGCAGCAACTGTGTGGAACTGCACGCTAGGGTAAAAACAAAACAGCATTTCTCTTAAGTATTTGATGGTAAAAAAGTATTCATCCTCCATGGCTTTTTTCCTATTTTATTGTATGACAACATGTAGTCTAAATTAACTTTACTTGAATTTTATGTTATGTAACTACACAAAATAGTAAAAAAAAAAAGGATAAAAAACCCCAAAAGTTGGTGCATGCATAGGTGTTCACCCCCTTTGTTATGAAGCCCCCCTATATAACATCTAGTTCTACTAATTACCTTCAGAAGTCACATAATAAGTTAAATTGGTTCCACCTGTGTGCAGTCTAAATGTCTCCTGATCTCAGTATATACACACTTGTTCTGAAAGGCCCCAGAGTCTGCAACACCACTAATCAAAAGGCACCTCCAAGCAAGGGACACCATGAAGGCCAAGTTTTCCAAACATGTCAGGGACAGGGAAGTTGTGGATAAATACAAATCAGGGTTGGATTTTAAAATATACCTACTTATCCTTGAAGTCCCAGGGAGCATCATTAAATCCATCATCACAAAATGGAAAGGCTATGGCATCAAAATAAACCTGCCTAAACAGAGCTGTCCATCAAAACTCACAGGTTTCAGGTTGAAAGGCAACAAAATAGGAAAAATACTCTTGGGGGGATACTATTGCAAGCCACTTTGTGTTTTCTCACAGTCCCATGGGTTTGAATAGAATAAAGCCATTATTTTACTCATTCTTGTTGCTATATGCTATCCTGGAATATACGTACTCAAGCTTGTAGAATAGCTGTTAATTATTTACTTCTGTCAGTGGTCATAACGTTTTTAATGTTGTGGCTGATCTGTGTATTAAAGCTTTCTGATCATTTATTTATTTTAGTTTTGTCCACATATTTACATGATTGTGAAGTGATCATCTGTCATCTGTCTATGGTAATAAATCTGTAGCAAACAACTAGTTAACAATGTTCTGGCATGAGCCAGATGGCAGCTTGGCTGATGTGTTTAGTGCAGCAGGTGCTGAAAATAAAATGAACAGCATGTACTATTATAGTTAAAACATAAAGGAAAATGTTGCATCACCATGAATTTGAATCATTTTGTTCGAATTTGTTCAATCATTTTGTTCAAATATTACACTTTAAAAGGAAATAGAAGTTTGTAGTAAGAACTATTTATAATAATATTTTAATAATCAGATTTGAATAATAATATTTTTATATTTTAATTGTCATATTTGTATAATAATAAAGGTAATCAAAAAGAATTGCAGATCTCCTGAGTTGAGCCCCTAGGCATGGAATAAGACTTTTGACTTTGGTCTGTGCCTGAGTTGATTCTGATTGGCTGTTAAATATTGCTGATTTACATCATGACGGGAAGAATAAAAAAATAATTTATGCATAATGTAAAAACTGAAATGTACTATATAGAGGCTCCTACACAATCGTTCTGACTTGCACAGAATATAAAAAAACAAAAAACAATCTAACTCAGGTGGGCAGAAAAACTTTCAATAAACATGAACAAGAACACGGAACATGGTATTGTCGTTGGCTTGGCGGCTGGGCTCGGCTCATGTACAGGTTAGCTTTCTTAAATTTTGCATAGCCACTCTCTATGACCTGAACCTGTGCATGAGGTAGCTAATTTGCATATGTGACCTTAAACATGTAAAGCTTCTCCGGGCCATTACTGTTCAGGATGTAATGTGCCTTCGTCCAGTGTCGGCTGAGATAGGCTCCAGCCTCCCTGTGACCCTAATAGTATTAAGTGGTTTAACAAATTAGAGAGAAGACATTAAATTGTCGCAGAATTGAAGCGCATTCAATTTTTATATGTGCACCAATTAAAATCCTTAATTTGCAATAGATCAACATTAATGAGCTGATAAAGGTAATCAAAAACGATAAAGTAATTAGTAATAAAATGATGTACAATAATTTAAATACATTTTTTAAGTCAAAAATATAAATCAAATAATGTAAATAAAGTGTCTGTTGTTGTATGTGTGCATATCTATTACAGGAACCAAGAGTACAGTTATATATTATGTGATTAATGGAAGTTAAATTACTCATTAATATACACACTTAATGTAACCTGTAACTTTGCAGAAGTCAAAAAGGAGTTGAATTCTCTAATTGATTTGGTTGTTAAACCTGAAAAAGTATCCTTAGGTCATCAAATCTGCTTCTGAGCCTCTATTGTGACCCCTGACTGTTTTCTTTTCTTTTCTTTTTTTTAACCTGTTATAGAAATAGCATGCTATGATGCAGTGTACACACTATTGTTTTTAATATATAGATTCCAAAATGATTTATAACACTGATAGTGCAGTCTCTGCTTCTTAGACTTCCAGACCCCCCCCCCCCTCCCCCCTGCTCCACCACCACCACCTTTGTTCCATTGTAATATGACCTTGAGTGTGATAAAGGTGCCGTATAAACAAACCTGTTATAATTCATTCCGATAATGATTCCGATTCACATCAGCGCAGTTGTACCTACGCTGCGATGGCGAGGAGGAAAGAGGAAGCGAATGAAATAAACATGGAACATGATGCTCCGTGCTGATTAAAGTCTTGATTTATTACGGGTTCGACTCCCCAGGCAGGAGCGACTGCTGTTCTGCTGGATCTGGGCACCATCAGCGTCTTCCTGCTTCAACAGCGGTAGGGAAAACAGAACATGAGCTGTTGTTGAGTGGGAGAGGGCGAGAGAGATTTCAAATGTTATTTGGAATGATGACCCAGTACTACATCTCTAACTCCCTGTGCCACTTGCTTTGTGAGTTTCTACAGACACCCCCCCCCCCCCCACCACACACACACACACACACACACACACACCCTCCCTTTCTTCAGCACTCCTGTACAGCTTTCTAATCATAAAACCTGGACGTCTTTTTTTCCCTCCAGGGTATTCATGGGAAGTGTAGTAATTAAGGGCAGATCCGTGCTGGCTGCTCGTTACACCAGTATGAAACATCAGCCTAGACTCAAGCTCTCCCCACTCTCACTCCTTTTCCACACATGTTGTTTGTGTTAGAATACTATTAATACAGGCATATATATATATATATATATATATATATAAAGCATGCCATAATCCAAGGAGGTATTTCAGAGAAAAGGAATGGAAGCCAGCCGACTGGCCTGGGGTTAGCTATGAAGAGAAACAGATGCTCTGTGAAATGTAAGTGTGTGTGTGTTTGTGTGTGCATGTGCATGTACAGGTTGTGAAGGCTTTATAATTCTGACATGACTTTGCACTAACAGACCAACACAATAGGGGCCATTTAGAAAAATGATGGGGGCCAGCCTAGCACAGACGGCGAAATGGCCTTTTGAAGCTTTGATCCGAAGAGAGTGAGTGGGAAGACATGACCCAGACACCGAATCGTACTAAAATATGAAACACGAGCTCTCTCTTTCTCTTCCTCTCTCTATATTTCTTCTTCTCTCCCCCCCCCCACTCCCTTCCACCTAGAGTGAGTTTCACTCCCTCTTTTGCAGCTGGACGCACCTCTGGTTGGTTTATAAGAATTCCGTGAGTTGTCCGACTAAAGAATGCTTATAATGTATGAAAACCCTCAGGGAGCTGACTGTGCGGTTTACCGTCGCTCCACAGTGTATTTTCATGTTCTAGCAACATGTTTGTGATTTATTATGTGCTCTGAGGTCGAGAATGGTAACTTTTTTTTTTTTTTTTATAATTTTTTTTATTTATTACATGTAGAATGACCTGGTTGGTGGGGTAATTTTTAAATTTTTTTTTGTGCTGATCAAGAGGGCACACATGATACCGATCATTATCCAGATTTGAGCTGATCATATTCTGAAGTTAGCCTGATATTTCAGCCGATTTTGTTCCAATATGTACCGATGTTCTCCAAACACACACAACAACCTATGTACCATCGGATTATGACCAGGGAAAAAAAGTATTGTGTGAGGGCACTTTTAGGTGCATGTGCTACATGTCACTTCTATTAAATCATGTGACCCTATAAAATTTATTTCAGCAAACATGGAAATAAGGACAAACAGTGGTGGAAGGAGTACAAAACACCCTGAATTCAGTAAATGTGAATCTACTGTAGTAATAAATCTAATAAAAAATGCTCTACTATACTATATACTATAGAGGAATGTTAACTAACCGGGTGAGTTTTGCTAGAGTGAACAGTTCTGTTGTTAACTGTTTATGAAGAAGTTAAGGTTAGCTTGACTAGCTAAATTAGCCTTATATTGTTTAGCGTTTCATTAGCTTGCTGACTCTTTTTAGCTGGCTCAAGTTCATTTATACAAGTATATATCTGTGTATATAGTTATCAAGCTAATGTATTACTTAGCTATGTAACAAAAATAGAAGCCTGTTTTATATACCATATATATGCATATATTTATATATATTTTTAAACAAATTTTTTTTTTTTTTTTACCAGTTTTTCTCCCCTAATTTAGTCGTATCTAATTAGATGAAAATGGGTTCAAAGGCTGACCTGAGAGCTGTTAACACTGTCTGTCAGTATTAGGTTCACCTGAGCCAAGGTGTGAATTATTTGTAAATCGCTGCCCCATTTGCTGACATGTGTCGAGGTTTGATTGGAGGTTAAATTGCTTAGGAAGGGATATCAAGACTGTGCTGTAGGTGGCTGTAAGTTGATGTCATAGGCCATGACCTCCGTTCCGTCATGGCTGTTCCAGTTGGACATAGCTGGCCTCCTTTACTCCTCTCAAATCATCTGTCTTCTCTGTCCAATATTTTTTTTCGATCATCAAAAGGGTCTCCCTTCTCTTTTAAGTTTTTTAAGTTCAACTAAATACTCATAAGTCAGAATATAGACTGTGACTGGGAAACATGAAAGGAAATGCCCTACAGACTCCGAATTCCTACTTAAAGAGTCAGAATGTTCTGATTCACTCAGAGTTCAGCAATTGCTGTTTAATTGATGTTTAATTTGATTAAGTTTAAGTTGATTTGCAAAAGTAGCACTAAGTTTTTTTTTTTATTGAGTTACGCTGTATATACTAATATTACTTTTAGATCAATGAACATAAGGACATATTTGTTTAAAGTTATCTAAGTATCCAACTAGTATGTGTTTTCTATTATTAGTTCATTTTGGCTGAATGCGAAAGTTCTCTGGTGTGACGACCCTAGCTCATGGGCTTTGTATCTGTTATTCACCTGTTTTACGTCTTGTTGTGGTTCTGTGTGTCTGCTTACAATAACAAGAGGGCGTGACTGAAGGAATGATTTTGAGCATGCAAATTGTAAACTGATTTGTAGAAAAACTGAAAGTTCTGAGGTCAAGTGTTAAGAAATGGAAGAAGGCATATGAATCATGGGAGATAAACTAGGGTAGTGCATTTTACTCTCTCTCTCTCTCTCTCTCTCTCTCTCTCTTTCACTCTTTTACTCTCAATCACTTACACAGATTACATCTGACATGTTTGAAGTTACATAAAACTTACCTGTTTTTCACATTGTGTCGTCTGTGTCTGTGCTGTTGGTCACCACCTAAGTGATGAGATTAATCTGGTCGTGAGAATGCTATGTTTATGTTCTCCCGATCATGGTGCCCGGTGCAGGGGGTCATTGACACTCACGCATAGATGTAAGCACATAGTTTCAGAAAGACACAGCATCCAATTCCATTTTATTTACAAGAGATAACACTGTATTTCATGTTTATTTAATATACCTTAGAAGGGAATGCACACCTTTTAATGTATAATTCTGACTATCCAGTTGATTGTCAAGAAATTAATATATAAGTCATTATAGTAAGCTGGATAAATTGTTGCTAAGAAAATTGAAGCACAAATTTTTGGCCCAAGTTTTTGCCTCCTACATGATGTTTCTTACTTCTAAGGTAAGCTGAACCCAGCATTCTATATTTAACCTTGTAGCTCGTCTCTTGTCTCTCGGCTGCATTCCCAAAATAATTTGTAGAGGAGTCATTCAATGGCTTGGATAGTTGTACTTTGTCCTGTCCGGTGTCCATTTGTGCCCACAACAGGAAACCCCATAAGGCTACTGCCTCGCTGAGTTGATGTTAATTTGCTGTTAGGTCTCACTGACTTGTATCAAGATGTACAGCATTAAAAAATAACAACAGTGGATATTTTATTAATAGCAAAACTGAAACCTAAAAAATTGAGGCTTATACATCACCACTCAGACTCGCACAGACTAAAAAACTCAGGTAGGCAGACAAACTAGCAGCTAAATAAATGTTTTTAGAGCAAACGCCGAAATCAGAAGCTGGACAGTACATAAACTCGTTTAACGGATAATTAAACTAACAAGACAGGCGATGCTAATGAAAGTGGATATTAGCCAATGAAAAGAAAAGTGGTGAAAAGCAAAGCCAGGCATGGACACCTGTCAGAAGAGACTTCTATCGGGAGCTCTGCTTTTAGGCAGTGCCTAAATCTCACTCTTACCTTCTTGCTCTGAGACAGACATGATAACTTCTATGCCAAATGCTTGTGTTTGGGTAAACAGAGGATAATGCTGGTCCATGTTTAAGGTTTTTGAAAAATGTATTTATTTTTATGAGTTCTCAGCACTGCTACAGTATTTTCTACAGCAGACAGTTTTTTTAATGAATGAGAGGAGTTGATGGGATTTAATATCATAGCTTCATGTCTAACCACACCCCTTATTAATGCGTTCACAATAAACTCATATTTTGCAACAGATCTTTTACCCTATCCCCCCCACCCCTTTCCCGGTTGACACCTCTGCCATTTCCACAAATATATCTTCCTCACCCACACATCAAAATCTGTGTGTGTGTTATTTTTGTTCTTGCTTCATGATCATCAAAATGCAGCCCTAAGGAAAATCATGTGCAGTTTGTAGGCGTGGTTCAGACAAGATCTCCAGCATTGCTATATTTGAGCAGAATCCTGATTCTGTAACCCGTTCTTTTTATAGATTGTATATTTTTGCAGCATGCCCACTCACTTTATGTAACTGCTCCAGTTTAGGGCTTGACATTGTGCTTGTCTGTGTTTTTATTTTTTATCAGATTGGGAAGGACAGGCCCTTGAACTTTGACCCTTGCTGTGTGAGGTATTTCTCCAAAGGCGAGTATATCGTTGTGGGAGGCTCGGATAAGCAGGTGTCCCTCTACACTAAAGATGGTGTTCGCCTTGGGACCATCGGAGAGCAGAATTCCTGGGTCTGGACCTGCAGGGTTAAACCAGACTCCAACTATGTGGTATGTGGATTTAAACATTGCAAATGCCAGTCAGTGTATTTGGCTGCTGTAGCGATTTGGAATGAAACCTGGCACATTTAGTAGTTATAGGGTAGCCAGAAAGCCAGAGTTAAAATGCAAATGCATGTGTGGCAGAGCTTGTTTTAAAAATTATGCTGTGTGTGTCTGAGCGAGAGAGAGAGAGAGAGAGAGAGAGAGAGAGAGAGAGAGTCTGACTGACTCGAATGCAAATAATTTTAATTTATGAGGTAGAATGGCATCTTGTGAACATCACAATGGTAATGAGGATGAAAAGCCAGCCTTATCATGCCGGAGCTTATCTCAGCCGACTCTGGGCAAAGGTGGGCAACACTCTAAACAGCTCGCCCCGTCCATCACAAGGCAACACACACAACCATTTACACTCACACCTAGGGGCAATTCGGGACCACCAAATCTTTGGACCGTGGGAGGAGACCGGAGTATCCGGAGGAAATGTACACAAGCATGGGGAGAACATGCAAACTCCACCCAGAAATGCTCTTGCTGAGCCCAGGATTTGACCCCAGGACTTTTTGCTGTGAGGCAGATGTGCCAACCACTATGCGCCAAACCCCAACCCCCTTGGAAAACATATCGCACTTAATGTTCATAAGATGTAGATTCTTGCTTTTCTCCTTTTAATACATTCCTAAGTGTGGCACGGTGGCTTAGTGGTTAGCACGTCCACCTTACAGCAAGAAGGTCCTGGGTTGGAGTCCTGGGCTCGGGCATTTCTGTGTGGAGTTTGCATGTTTTCTCCGTGCTCGCATGGGTTTCCTCCAGGTACTCACTCACTCATTCGCCGAACCAATCAATCTTATTAGGGGCACGGAGAGACTAAAGCCTATCTCAGCCTACATTAGATCAGAAGATGGGGTACACCCTAAACAGCTCATCAGACCTTGGTTTCCTCCCACAGTCCATAGACATGCACTTTAGTCTAATTGGCTGTTCTAAATTGCCTCTAGGTGTGAGTGTGATTGGTTGTGTGTGTGTGTTGCCCTGTGATGGTCTTACGAGCTGTTTATGGTCTACTCGGCCTTCTCCCAATGTTGGCTGAGAGAGTCTTCATTCTCCCCACGACCCTAATAGGATTAAGTGGTTCGGCGAATGAGAGAGAGAGTGAGTGAGTGAGTGAGAGTACATTTCTGGAGAGTATTACTGATAAACAGAGTTTAGCGTTACAGTTTACGGTGTAGTGTAGAGTTCATGCTAACTTTTTTGCTTTTCTGATTTTTCAGGTGGTTGGTTGTCAGGATGGCACTATAGCATTCTTCCAGCTGATTTTCAGCACAGTGCACGGTCTCTATAAGGACCGCTACGCCTACAGAGATAGCATGACTGATGTCATTGTCCAACACCTCATCACTGAGCAGAAAGGTGCTTCCATACAGTCAATCCCACACTGCACTGAAAAGTATTTATTTGAACTTTTCTTTCTTGCTTGTATTTCAATCCAAACTGAAGTTAGAACATAAAGATTCAATGGGAAATTAGTTCTAACTTTGATTAGCATCATACAGTAAAATGCATCGTCTCTGGGTCATCACTTCAGGTTAAAGTCACTCATTGTCATCTCCACTCGATTGACCGCTGGGGAAGTAATCGCTCATTAATCCCGTCCCTTCTGTTCTGTTGGTGGGATTATAAATGTCTTCATCGGCGGCACGGTGGGGCAGTGGTTACCCTCTGCCTCACAGCAAGAAGACCTGGGTTCGATTCCCAGGCTCAGGCTTTTCTGTGAGGAGTTTGCATGTTCTGCCCATGCTTGGGTAGGTTTCTTTCAAGTACTTCGGTTTCTTAGCCAGGGTAGCCTCCCCGGCGAACCTAATTAGGATTAAGCAGCTTACAAAATGAATGAATGAATAAAAAATAGAAACATTTAAAAACATTGTCCTCTGTACAGAAGTCTCTATACTTTTATCTCTGTTTTGATGCTGACTGCTTATGAATAACTTATTAGACTTGTTTAGTTCTATTTAGTTCTTGTTTAGTTAATTAGTTCTTGATTCTGGCATGATAAAAAAAAAAGTAATCAATCGTGACATTCACTGCGATGGCCTGATGTGCTGTCCAGGGTGTACTCTGCCCCCTCCCAGAATTGGCTGAGATAGGCACCAGCCTCCCCACAACCTTAATTAGGATAATAGTGACATTCATTGCGTGTTCAAATCTCACTTAGCCAGAAAGGTTTTCGACATCTTACAGGTGCCTTCGTTCAACTGGCCTATCTCAGCCGACACTGGATGGAGGTGGGGTACACCCTGAATAGCTTGCTGACCATTGCAGGGCCAACACTTAACATTCACACTTAGATGCACACCTAGAGGCAATTTGAAACAGCCAATTAACCTAATGTGCATGGTTTTGGACTGTGGGAAGAAACCGGAGTTCCCGGAGGAAACCCACGCAAGCACTGGGAGAGCATGCAAATCCAGGACCTTCTTTCTGTGAGGCAGACGTGATAACCACTACGTCACTGTGCCGCCCATGGTAAAAATATACTTATATTTTATTTTATATACAAGTTTCGATTAAAAGAAAAATAGCCAGGCTAGCTAGTAATATCTGATGAGCGTTCATGGGATAACTGTTTTATTCTAGCCACACTTGGTGGCTGGTGAGAAATAAAGCTTTTTTATTAATTTATTATAATTCTTGAAAATTAAAAGAAAAAAGTGTGTGTGTGTGTGTGTGTGTGTGTGTGTGTATGTGTATATGTATGTATATATATATATATATATATATATACACACACACACTCACCGGCCACTTTATTAGGTACACCTGTCCAACTGCTCATTAACACTTAATTTCTAATCAGC
>JAQMYF010000012.1:14264276-14279909 GCA_030014195.1 Neosilurus mollespiculum | reverse complement strand
CCCTATCTCTAAGGGAAAGCCCCGCCACCCTGCGAAGAAAGCTCATTTCAGCCGATTGTATCTTGTTCTTTATACTTCCTCAACCTTGTTCTATATATACAATACAATTTACAATATATACAATTTTGTTGCTTTTCATGGAATATATGTAGTTTTCTTTTTTATTGTGTGTGTGTGTGTGTGTGTGTGTGTGTAAGAGAGAGGGAGAATAAACTTCTTTCAAACAGTGAATGATACTTAAGGTGAAACGAAAGGAAAGGCTTCCAAACTGTCCTGTTACACATGAACATGTGTATATTTTCATCATCAGGTGGTTTTAATTAATTAATGTAGTTTAATAATGAACATTAATATTTACAGCAGATCAATAGCTACTTTGTTTGGTTTATTTCCAGTCTCCAGTCTTCACGGAATCTGTACGTTCTGTGTAGTCTAGACTCAGATCAGCTTTTTCTGGACTACTGGACAAACTGACAAACAAGATGAATGAGCATGTGTATAGGGTTTGTATACAGGTCTTTCTCTTTGTGTCTTACTAATGTATTTTTTTCTCTCTCCCTCTCCGTCACCCATTCAGTGCGGATAAAGTGTCGCGAGCTAGTGAAAAAGATCGCCATTTACCGAAGCCGTCTAGCCATTCAGCTACCAGAGAAGATCCTAATTTATGAGCTGAGTTCAGACGACTCTTCTGACATGCACTACCGTGTCAAAGAGAAAATCTGCCGGCGTTTTGAGTGTAACCTGCTCGTCGTCTGCTCCCAACACATCATCTTGTGTCAGGTATGGAGTACAGCTTGTGAGTAGGTGTGGAATGAATGCAGTATGCTGTGTGAATTTAGTATTATTTCTTTTTTTTTAAAGAGAAGACTCCAGCAAATAACAGCACTTGGAGAGTGCAAACCTCTGCCAAACCCAGCAATCCCCCATATAAACCAAAATGTCAAAAGCTGCCCTATTTCGATCCCAAGTGGCACATCAACGACTATCAGCGACTATCTATAATATAGCTATTAGCGACTATCAACCCGGAGATCGCAAGTTCGAATCCAGGTTGATGTCACAGCCATCCGTGACCGGGAGTTCATGGGAGCTAATTGGCCGAGCTCTCACAGGAGGGAGGGATGGCGTACGCTCACTTCCCTGCCACTCACCTGCCAATCATGGGCATCTGTGAGCTCATTTGTATGAGGTGGCCGATAGCGCTTTCCCTCTGAGTGTGTGAGACCACCCCCAAAAAACGCATGTGCAGCAGTTCGAAAAGAGACGGGTGGTGGTATCACATGTCACGGAGGGGGCATGTGCCTGTCTACGCTCCTCCCTGGTTGGTGGTGGTTGTGTGATAGGGAAGGCAATAGTTGAAGGGTGGGAATTGGATACAACCAAATTAGGGGAGAAATATTTGTGTGTGTGTGTGTGTGTGTGTGTGTGTGTGGTTGTGGTGTCACTGTCCTATTTCGCAATGTTAAAATATCCTTTAAAAAATTCCTGGATCCAGACATTGATCCAGATCATCTCCAAAATCGAATGCCTCCCCATGACTCTAGTAGTAATGCAATTCAGCAAATCAGTAAGTGATTGAGAAAATACATAGCACCCCTTGTTGGACCCAATGTGACACCACACTTCCAAGAAATTGTCGATTTTACAGTGTTAAAGGATATTTTAAAAATTCCCGGCTCCAGAATTTGATCCGGAACATCTTTAAAATTTAATATCTTACCTTGTCCAAAGTAGAAATTTCATGAAAGTCGACTCATAAGTATTCGTATAATCCTGCTGCGTGCCAGAGAGAGCGAGTGTGAATGTGTGTGTGTGTGTGTGTGTGTGTGTGCACTGTGATGATGGAAGATACTGAGACAGGGTCTTGACCGTTGTCTGCTTTAAATGGCTGATCGTCTCTGCTTTCAGCCTGTGGTTTATGTCATACAGACAGTGAGAATGATTCACTTGCTGATTCCCCCCGAAGCCTTTTTTACCAGCCTGATGATCTCTTAAATCTCTCTCCCTAAAGACAAAAGGTGTTTTCTTCTACTTAAAGTGCGTCGACGCTAACTGCTTAATGTCAAAGCCAGGCACCTTTGCTTTCCCTCCTAATCCCAGCATGCTGTTTCATTTCATTCTGGCCGGCTCGTAATTGCCGTGGCATTATACTTGTGGTCTGTTTTCACTGTGCGTCTGAATGTTTTATCTACTGTGGACTGAAGAAAGATACTTAACACCTGCGTACATGTTTGTTTTTTTGTGTGTAGGAGAAGAGACTACAGTGTTTGTCATTTAGTAGTGTGAAAGAGAAGGAATGGATCATGGAGTCTCTGATTCGCTACATCAAAGTGATTGGTGGTCCACCAGGAAGGGAGGGGCTTCTGGTCGGTCTCAAAAATGGAGCAGTAAGTTTTCAAAATAGCGTAGCACATAACCTAGCTTTTATATAAACATTAACCAGTCTTCCTTTTCATTCTTTGTCACAATAAAGTTGTAGGCAGTTCTTTTTATACCTACTTCTAATTAGGGCCATATTTAAAGGTGCAGTTCCATTATAAATATTTACACAATTCTGCTATTGATTTAAGAAAACCATGTTTTTTGGGGGGCTCCCAAGGTGTGCGATTATCATCCTGGAGATCGCAAGTGCGAATCCAGGTTGATGCACGCAGTCATCCGTGGCCAGGAGTCCATGGGAAAATTAATTAATGGTTTAACAATTAAATTAATGTTTTTTTTCTTTGGGGAGGAGTGGGTGGGACGGGGTAGGGTTGGGGAGGAGTGGGTGGGACGGGGTAGGGTTGGGGAGTAGTCATAAATTTCACTGTATGAAATTGTATGTCCTATGTAAGTCACTTTGTGCTACATTTAATAGCATAAAAGTGATATACAAGTAATTGATTGATTGATTGAAGGGTTGAAAGTGCAAAATCAGAGAATAAAGACAGGCAAAATGAAAATGCAATCCCACATTTAGGTGATCTAAATTCATTTCTATCCTTCTATATGTCTGTTTGTATAAATTATTCATTTATTTATATGAATGTACATTAATTAATTTCAGACCTATTTCATGTACGCTAGATACAAAAATCAGTTTAATGACTTATATTTCCTCCTAAATGTGTGAATGTATTGATATTTCTCCAAACGCTGCTCTCAATTTAGAGTCTGTACCCTTCGAGGGCTGCATTCAGTGACTGTATATGTCAAGGTAGTGCGACTAGGCTGTCCCATTTTGAAAAATGTTTCATATCCCAACCTATCCCAAGATTCATTGTGCGCTGCTGGTGATCCCATTAAATTTTATTCAGAGTGTCACAGCTGTGAAAGTTGCTAGGTGACTGGAGGCTTATATGTCGATAAAATTAAGCAAGGTGTCTATTCAGACCACATGGTAACTCCGGCAGTAGAATGGGTTGTGCTGAAGAACTCAGTGACATTAAGCATGGCGCTGTCAGAGAATGCCACCTTCGCCAAAGGATCTGGTGCTAGATCAGCTTCAGTCAGCTGTGAAATGGAAGTGTGAAGGAGCAACAACAGCTTAGACCACACAAATTCATATTGCCCATTGCATCACACACTACAGAGTTCCAAACTGCCTCTGGAAGCAACATCAGCTCAAGAACTGTGCATCAGGAGCTTCATGGTCTACATTACTATGGCTGTGTAGATGCACACGTGATGCCTGGGGTCACAATGTAAAGCGTCAAGCACTCCGTCAATGAAATGTCAAACCTCTGGAGTGATGAGTTACGCTTGCCAGTTTGATGGACGAATCTGGGTTTGGTTGACTGTAAGATTTAGTGAAGCTGAAGGGATAACAATCAAGGGCTAGTTTTCAGGCTTCCACATAGGCACCTCAGTTCCAGTTGGTAATAATTCTACAGTATACAAGGACATTTTAGACAGTTAGAGGTTTCCACTTTGTGGTAACTGCTTGGGGAAGGTTATTTCCTGTTTTAGCATGACTATACCCCGTGCACCCAGTGAGGTCTGTAACGACCTTTCACAGAACCATGACCTCAACCCTGCTGAGATAAATTGCAACATTGTTTTCAAGCCAAGACTTCTTGTCTAGTATCAGTGCCTGACCTCACAAACACTCCTTTGACTGAATGACCACAACTTCCTCTAGACACACTCCAAAATCATGGAGTAAACCCTCTAAGATGGCTCTTATAGGCACAAACCGAATGGCTGGTTGGACAATCCCTATGATTGCCATTGGTTTGGCATGTGATTGCTGTCGTGGTTGAGTGCCATCCGTCTACTTTGGACCATATACACTACCCGGACAAAAAAGGTTTTTGGAGCGCCTTTATCCTTGATTACCGCGTGAAATCTCAATGGCATTCTTGCTTCAGCTGGTCAAGTCAAGGCTCAGCAACATTAATGACGCAATAAAATGAAATCAGCTGATGACCAGAGTGTACTGAATAATCACCATCAGTGCACATCACTGATGGCACGGATATAAAATTGGGGCTCAAATGGTGAAAGAGTGATTCAGGGAGCATGAGAAATCATTTTAACACATTAACTGGCGTCTCAGAGTCCTGACCTTAACCCTATTGAGAGTGTTTGGGATGTGCTGGGGAAGACTTTATGGAGTGGTTAAATTTTCCCGTCATCATTTCTGGATGTATAAATGTGATGTTTAAGTTTGTCAGCGCGATGCCATGACGATTATGTGCTGTGATCAAGGCTAAAGGCGGTCCAACAAAATATTAGATAAAGGGAGTTTTGGCAGGGCAGAATATATGCAGTACATAAAGCATTGCATACTTGCGTGAGAGTTCACAGACAAATCTTTAATGATGTTAATCTTTTTAGTGAGGCGTCGCACCCTGTGGATGGGGGCGGGGTCATCCCGGAATTTAATCGCACCACCTATTCTAACGTTACTAGTCCTGCAAATTTCCATGATGTAATGGCTGCTGCTTCACCAAATACATCATAATAAAAAGACAGATTTCAAATCTTTATTAGGTTCACCTACTTTATTTGTACCTAGAGGGGCATTAGTTATTGTAGCCATTCAGTCTCTGCATGGCTTGTTTTAACAGGTTGCAGCTGTTTGAGTGTACACTCAGTCAGCGAGTCTATATATGTAATTAATAGGTTAGCATGCCTTCTTTATAGTTAATTGCAAACAGTACGACACACATCTTTAATGCATTTATTAGTTAGCTTTCCTGTTGCACTGGAGGTTTGTCATCGTTTATTGGGCTCTTTTATGAAAGGTTTTGGCTTCATCATTCATTGTGACACTAAAGAGAGGCATGCTGGCATTCTCTTAATGACACACAGTCTTAAATCGAGCAGCTATACTGATTTACATATTATACTCTATATACACTGATCAGCCATAGCATTACCAACACATGACTGGTCTGTTGCTAGGCAGCCATATACACAGCAAGCTGCAATGCTCTATTGGGTTTCTACTTTGCAGTGAAGCACTCCGTACCCTGTCACTTACTTGAAGCTCATTCGCCGTTATGTATAGCTTGCACATGATTGGTTGTTATGTATAGCTCGTGCAGTAACGAAACTGAAACTTAAAAAATACAGGTTGCTACACCACTGCTCAGACTCACACAAAATTATAAAAACAGAATTCAACTTAGGTGGCAGACAAACTTTTATCGAGCAAAACAACACAGAACATGGACGGTGACATGGAACATGAACTTGTTATACGGATAATTAAACTAATAAGACAGGTAATACAGATGAGTGTGAAAATAAGCGAGTGAAAAGTGATGAAAGGAAAACTCAGTGTTAACCTTTACTGCTTTCGCTTCAGACTGTATTTGGGAAGCGTAGGGAAGTTTAATTATTTTCTCCCGGGCTAAAGTTGATTTAGCCCTTAAAGGAGCCACACTACTTTTATAACACCAGCCTAAATCTATATATTACTGTAACCAGCGTTGACAGTTTCAGCAGTTTGTAGCTCTTCTGTGGGAGCAAACCAGATATCCAAGTCTTACCTCCTCATTCGCATCAGTGAGCTTTGGTCACTCAGAACCCCCATTGGTAGGTACTTACCACTGCTTAGAGGAATACCCCACAAGACCTGTCGTTTTGGTTCACTTTTTACCTCGCTTCTTCACTGTACAGCAAGAAGGTCCTGGATTCTAGTCCTGGGCTCAGGCGTTTTTGTGTGGAGTTTACTTGATCTCCCTGTGCTTGCGTGGGTTTCCTCTGGGTACTTCGGTTTCCTCCCACAGTCCAAAGACATGCACATTAGGATAATTGGCTGTTCCAAATTGCCCCTAGGTGTGAATGGGAGTGTAAATGGTTGTGTGTGTTGGCCCTGCAATGTTCTGGTGAGCTGTTTAGGGTGTTCCCTGGCTTTGCTTAGTGTTGGCTGAGATCCAGCCTCCCTGTGAGTGTAGTTGGGTTATGCGGTTAAGCAAATGAGTGAGTGAGATGGGTATACATTTACCACCATTACTGTATTAAAACATTGATTGCTTTAGCTTTATTTATAAAATGTACTCACTGGGAGTATTACGAATAACGTTCACTTGCATATTCATGTCATTTTCCAATCAGCCAATCATGTGGCACCAGTCCAGACATGTTTCTAGTCTTTAGCTGTTTCAGTGTGGTCTTTTGCTTTTGTAGACAATATGTGTCAGCTTTCATTGTGTTGTGTTTTTAGATACTTTTCTGCTCACTGTGGTTGTAAACAGTGGTTATTTGAGTTATTCTAGTCTTTCTGTTAGTGGGCACCAGCCTATCTATTCTTCTCTGGCCTCGTTCATTAACGACATGTTTTCACCTGCTGAAGTGCCACTTACTTGTTGTTCTTTTTTTTCTCTCACCATTTTGTGTAAACTCTAGAGACTGTTGTGTGTGAAAATCTCAGGAGATCAGCAGGTTCTGAAATACTGTCTGGCATCAACAACCATGTCACAGTCACAGTCGCTGAGCTTACATTTCCCTCGCATGCCCTGTATCTGTAACAACATTATTGGCTGATGAGAAGTGCATGAATCAGTGGGTTTACTTTCGGCCTAGTAAAGTAGCTGGGAGTGTACTGTTGAATATTTTAATTTAGATGCAAAGTGGCCGTTTATAAGTGAGTTCTGTGAGAGAACCAGCTGTAAACTGTTTCACGGTGTGTGTATATAGCAGAGCTCTGGAGGCTATAAGATAAGGAATAGTAGTTGCACGATAATTAGTTGTTGCTACCCCTCTGGCAAATTCCGTTTCTTTTTTGTCCATCAGTAATGTTTATATAATGCAGGTATAAAACTGTCCTCCTATGTTTCCTATCTACTGTTAAGACTTCCTGTTATTTTGTCATGTTGGTTCATTTGGGCTATCAGTCAGTGCGCAGTACATTTTTTAAGGAAATCAGTCCTTAACCTTGCACGAACGCTAAAAACCAAACCAAACCATACCATAGTCAATCACAGCACACATTTACCAGAGCAACGTATCTACACGGATTTCCCTAGGTCCCGCAGAAATCGCACATGGAATATGTGTGATGCCCTATGTAACACCACCCAAGGTCAGCCTCTCTCCCAAATAAGGTAAAGGTCCCTGGTGCTTGTCTTTCAATGTGGCCACGACACTGATTTACTCACTCAATCATTTGCCGAACTGCTTAGTCCTACTATCAGGGTCGTGGGGAGAAAAACTGGAGTACCCAGAGGAAACCCACACAACCACTAACAACTACACCACCATTTAGTTAGTTAAAATCATTGTTGATGTGGATGAGTTAACGCAGCAGAGTCTTAGGAAAACTTGAGGGGATCATTTTAATTCAGATTACAGTTTAAAATAACAGAATCTTTAGAATTTTATGGCTGAATTTCCTTTAAGAAATTTTGTACATTTTAAATACATTATTTATTAGCCTGACACTAATATATGTTCTTTGATTGGGCAGATTTTGAAGATCTTTGTGGATAACCCATTCCCTATCACCCTGCTGAAGCAGAACACATCCGTGCGCTGCCTGGACATGAGCACATCTCGCAGTAAGCTGGCCGTGGTGGACGAGCACAACACCTGCCTGGTCTACGACATCCAGACCAAAGAACTGCTTTTCCAGGTCAGGCTCTGATCCAGACTGATCACAGAACCACTTCCGCATGTTTCCTGTTTATCAGAGAGATGCAGATGTTGGCTGTTGGGCCTGGTTTGCCAGTTTTACAGCACAAAATTACGCTTCCAATTTTGCAGTAGTCCAGTTCACAAGCCATTCAAGCCAGCTTCAGGAGTTTTGAGACAAGACTGTGGCATTAAAGGAGTCGTGTCATGATTTTAAACCAAAATTCAATTCAAAACAAAAAAATCGTGTAAATATGCAATGAATGTCCAAATATTACCGGTAGTCTATATTTGTTAAATAGCCTTTCAGCTTGCAAATCAAAAGGATTTTAAAGTTTTTGAAACTGACATGGAGCAGATAAGAATGGATTTGCAACCTGAACTTTTTGAAATCTTATCTTTTTGAGTCCTAGTAAATTGGTTGCATGAACCAAATGAATTTCTGTTAGCCTTCACAAACCAAATTTGCATTTATTTAAATTGTTTTGTTTGGTTATTGAGGCTACTTTCATCAAACGACTATGACACTCCCCCTTTAATTAGACTACACAAATGTCTAATTCAAAGACAAATTTTAGTTTTTGACCATGACAAAAGGAATGCTTTGTCGTGCTCTATTCTACGGACCCCTTAATCCGATGTGCATTCGTACCCCTCGTACTGGTCTCTTGAGATAACTGGAGAATTATGTTGATTTCACAGGAAAACGAAAGTCGTATTCTTGACTAATTTTATTTGTTTTCCTGTGAGCTCCAGTTATCTGTCGTTTTCTTGGGATAACTGGATCATTTTCACAATATCTCAGGATAACAAAACTTTATTTTTCGGTGATAATGATATAATTAACATGAGATCTATTCACTCTGATTCACTCATTTGCCAAAGTGCTTAATCTTATTAGGCTCGCCAATTACCTTAATGTACATGCGTCATTCTCTGAAACTGGTACTATAAAGTGTGACATTCACAATCCCCAAATTTCAATGTAGTCCTGCTTATTTTGTTAGCATTGTTACCATTGTTATTCAGCCAGTGAGGGAACTACTTCATGCACATAACTGAACTTTTATTAGTAACAAACAGGAATAAATCTGGATGTAACGCAAAATTCATATTCAAATTTATTCATGAATAGTCACGAAATTCATCCCATTTGTTTTTGGTGAATAAATTAATTACCGCGTTACTACGTGTGAAGTAAATACACTTCAGGAGGAACTCAGTTGTACAGTGATGGTCGTAACATGTAACCTCACCCCTCAAAGGAAAAATGGGTCGGTTCCGTATGTAACTGGTGTGGACACAACTGTTTACACGTGGAACTATTTGCTACTACTATTTGCACTTTGTGTTGATACTACTGCATGAAACATAAGGAACAAATAAAGTCACAATTTTTGTCCACACATCGCAGCTAATTTTGCAGAAAAATGTAAAAATTTTTTGGGATCTGAATTATTTTGTCTGACATGTTGTGTCCAGGGGTAGTGGTGGCCTGGTGGTAGGGTGCTGGCTTTCGTAAAGAGTAGGCCATTGGATTGCCGTCAGCATGTTCCTGCCTTGCGATGGCCTGGCGAGCTGTCCAAGGTGTACTGTGCCCTCACCCAGGGTCCCCGCGACCCTAATTAAGATTAAGCGGTTCAGAAAATTAATGAATGAATGTTTTGTCCATGTGGTATATTTTGGCAGGGATTGCTCTTTAAATTCTTTATAGTTTTTGTGAATCATTAAATTTGACCCAGTTTCAGAGAATGACCCCTATGTCTTTACCCTGTGGGAGGAAACCCGAGCACCCAGAGGAAACCACCACAAGCACGGGGAGAACATGCCAACTCCGCACAAAAACGCCCTTGCAAAGACTGGGACTCGAACCCAGCACTTTCTTGTTGTGAGACGGAGTGTATGAATGCATGTCCGCGTTGGGCTTCCATACTATTCACACCAACAGGAATGTTACAGGAATTCCTGAACTTTATTTATTTATAAAACTCATATTAAATCATTCTTTCCTTTGTTCCACTTCTCTAATTTCTTTTAATTGTCTCGTGGTAAAGACAGCCCTAAGAAGATGAGATATGACTCAAAGCAAATGTATTTTTCAGACATGGTTCAAAAGCACCCACCATTTTGTACCAAAATTGTTTCAGCAGACCTCTTCAATCTCTGCAGTCTTTCTGCAAAAGCTCCAAGATGGTAATCTTGACAGCTTCAATCTGTCCACCTTTAGATTTAATGAAAAGCAGTAATTATTTTGGGTTTAGTATTGGAGGGACTAAAACACTGGCATTGCCATTTCAGATAGAAAAGAAATGGCAAGGTAGTAAAGCCTGTATCTCACGGAGTGGCGAATTTTGGATTCTGCAACTTTTCTGACGATTGTTGACATTGCGACATTTAGTGATGTTTCGTGACAATTATTAACATTCGCGTGAATGTTTTTGCAAAAGTCTTTACATTTCCGACATAAGCGACAGAGCTAGCGATGATTAGCATCTATTAGCAACACGTTTACAACTGTTTGTGAACGTTTTGGGACTTTACTCCAACTCCGGGATAAATACCAGGAGAATGTCAGATGAATCATGGAATTGAATCACCCAACCCTATAAAAAGGAGGCACAAACCCTCCCCAAATATAGGAGATGGACGTCCAGAATATGGAAATGGATTCCTCTCAGACAGAAACCCAGTGTGCTGCTTCCCTTGAGGAAGAATTGCTTGGTCTCGCTGCTGCTGCAGCTATCCTGTGGCAAAAGAGAGAAAGAAAGAAGAAACAGAATGATTACTGAACCCAGCCCTATAATAAAGGTGAGCAAACCCTCCCTAGCATTGTGTTCACTACTTAGCGAACCAAAAAGAACTTTAGCGTCTTGTCTTGCAACCGTTTGCAAATGCTTACAACTGTTTGTTGAAAAATAAATTTGCAAAGAAATTTTGAACATGTTTGCTGACTGTTTAGCAATCTTTACGCACCCTGACGCAACCCAAAAATCGCTACCTTCATCACCATTCGCCGCTCCGTGAGATAAAGGCTTAAGAGACTGAATTACTTTACTCAGTAATTTCACCTGAATAAGGCTTTATTCCTATCATATATCTCCAGATTCATATTTTTGGTAATGTTTTTATATTTTGCGCACATGTGTATTCAGGAGCCCAATGCGAACAGCGTGGCCTGGAACACACAGTGTGAGGACATGCTGTGTTTCTCAGGCAGCGGCTATCTTAACATCAAGGCCAGCAATTTCCCTGTCCACCAGCAGAAGCTTCAGGGCTTTGTCGTAGGCTACAATGGCTCAAAGATCTTCTGCCTACATGTCTACTCCATGGCTGCGGTGGAGGTGCCTCAGGTGTGTATGTGTGTAACTCACTAAGTTGTAAGTCATTATGTCACATGACTTTGTGCTGTAATCATCGGGACCTGTGTAACATGCATTTTTCAGAAACTAGCAGGTACACATTTGCCAGCGTCAGCATTGAGGAAACAGGAAAAATTTGAAGTGACATCAGTACATGCCGGTAATGATCAGTGTAACACTGATATTAAATTTTTAAAAAATGGAAGCAACATCAAGAGACATTCCTGTAAATTTGCACATTTTTAATACAATATCTGCAACACATCGGAACAACATCTATACAAATCGGAGTGACATCGGTATAGATAATAATAACATCATATAAAATATCAGAATAACATTGGAATCACATCAAGTAACAGTTGGAAAACATCGTCCATATTGGAACAAAATTTGCTGGATCATCAGAATAACATCAGAATATGATTGGCTCAAATCAGGATCATAATCATATCATGTGAGCGCATTTTAAAGCATTTCAAGGTTCTCCACTGACAATTTTTTTTTGACGTTCAAAAGAAAAAAAGTTGAGGTTTGGTCTGCGACTTTGGTCAGTGTAAATTTGCAAACGTGTTCATTTGAGTACAAAATTAAGTAATTCATTTTTAATTCAGTTCATATTTATTTGTGTAGTGCTTTTAACAATGGTATGAAGTTGTAACTGTTTATTGATGGAGATTTATTGACTTTTGAAGTCTTGTAACAGTCGGGGCAATTATACTATAGTCCTACGCCATTCTAGTAAAACTTTTTGTATGAAGTCTAGCTATGAGAGCATAACGTAAAGGCAGAACCAGAACATAACAGAGCTACTTCTCATCCCTGGTGCAGGTCCCTGACTTTTTCATCGCACCTCGTGTGTATATAACAGTGATGGTCGAATTTGCATAAGGTGCAATCAGTTGCAATCAGTATGCTAAATATGGCAGTTTGCTAAAAGTGTCTTCAATGCCTCCACAGTCAGCACCGATGTACCAGTATCTGGAGAGGCGGATGTTTAAGGAAGCTTATCAGATCGCTTGCCTGGGTGTGACGGACAGTGACTGGAGGGATTTGGCTACAGAAGCGCTGGAAGGACTGGACTTTGACACAGCCAAAAAGGTTTTTTTAGTAAACACAGACCATTCCGTTTGATTTTGGGTTCTTACAGGAATATTGCATCACATAACTCATGAAAGGAGCATATGGTGCTTCCTGATGCTGGCAAATTCAAGCACCTTTTATAATATCAGAAGAGAAATTAATTACTATTCACAAGAACCACTGTTCATCGCTTTCCAAAATGTCCAATGTCCAAATCTGTCTCATGCTCTCTGATTTTTCTAGGCATTTATCAGGGTCCGAGACCTGCGCTACCTTGAGCTCATCAACAGCATTGAAGTAAGTTCTCAGGATTTTTTTATAATTCTTCCCTGATTTTCTCCCTATCACATGATCACTGCTAACCAGGTAGGGCTAAGGCAATCATGTTCCTCCTCCGAGGCATGTGAAGCCAGGTGACTGCATTTTTTTTCGAAAGGCTGAGCATCTATAGTCAGAAGCAGAGGAGCACACTCAGTGGAAAACACTATTCACCCCCTCTTGCATGACCCCACAGACACAATTCTACATATCAAGTGAGTGACAGGGAAGAGATTGTATGCTATCCTTCCCACCCTCAGCCAGTTAGTTCTCATTGGCTCCCGGCGTCCATTATCCGGGGCTCGAACTCACAAACTCTTGGTTGATAGTGGTACATCTTGCTGCGCTACTGGGGAGCCACTCTCATGTGTTTAGTCACTTTCAAAACCTACTTTATTTTACAACCAATCATTACTAAACCATAGCTAAGAGAAAGGCTGCACGGTAACGTAGTAGTTGGCATGTCCGCATCACAGCATAGAAGGTCCTGGGTTCTAGGCCCAGGCTCAGTCGTTCTCCCTGTGCTTGTGTGGGTTTCCTCGGGGTACTCTGATAGTCTGGCAAGCTGTTCAGGGTACACCCTGCCTTTGCCCAAGATGGGCTCCAGCCTCCTCGTGACCCTAATATTCTAACTTTTATTGACTGTGTCAGATTTTTGTTCTCTCATACTGTTTGTTAGTATTTGGCGACGCTCCCTTTTAACTGCCTAAATTAAATCAAACACTTTTGCTTATTCCTCCTGACAGGACTGGTGTAACTCACTCAGGTTTGTAGGTCTCCTTGCTCTGACATGCTTTTTTAGTTCCGTCTACATATTTCCAGTAGGATTCAGGTCAGGGTTTTGTTATGGCCTCTGGAGTACTTAAAGGCCATCATTTTTATAACTAATATAAAGATAGAATAAATAGAATGATCTAAATAGAGAGCAAGAAGGTCCTGGGTGCCAGAACCGGTTTCGAGTTGAAGGTGTTTCTGTGTGGAGTTTGCAAGTTCACCCTCTGTTTGTGTGGGTTTCCTCTGGGTACTCCGGTTTCCTCCCACAGTTCAAAGACATGCACATTAGATTAATTTGCAGCTCCAAATTGCTCCTAGATGTGAGTGTGAATGGTTGTGTGTGTGTGTGTGTGTGTGTGTGTGTGTTGGTTTTGTGATGGTCTGGCGAGCTGTTCTGGTTGTTCCCTACCTTTGCCCAGTATCAGCTGCTGCCTCCCCATGACCCTAATAGGATTAAACATTTTGGCTAATGAATGAATGAATGCTTTAAATCACTGTCCTGCTGGAAGACCCATCTGTGACCAAGTTTTAACATTCTATCTGATGTCTTAAGGTGCTGCTCCAATATTTCCATACAATCCTTCTTCCTCACAGTGCCATCTACTGTACTTTCTGAAACCCCTTTTCCAGCACTCCCCACAGCATGATGCTTCCACCCCCATGCTTCACAGTTGGGATAATGTTCTTCAGATTAAATCCTTCACTCTTTTATATAAGCTCCGGCCTGATGAGCCAGAAGGCTTGGCTGTAAAAGGCTGAACAGACTTACTTTACCTTCCGAGCAATATACCTTGTGTATATCTAACATATACATATAAGATTTCTATATTTTCATACAAGTATTTGTACTGATTCTCCTTTAGTTTAGTGGAAATTCCATCTCGAGCAGGACTGGCCTTGGGGAGGTCCACTTTTTTTTTAAGTTTCCTTAACCTTTACAGTAGTAGGTACACCCAGGCCATCACAGAGTAAACAGAGGAATTTAAATATTTGAATATTAATATTAATTAAACATTATTTCCACAAGAAATTGTAAGCTGAATGTGCCATGGCAACAAGTAATACGGTGATCTTTTCTGTGAGATGTTTCGTTAGCATAAAAAAAAGAAATTTCAGTCCCAGTACTTTGATACTTCATAAAAATGGAAAAGCTTTTTTTGGCTACTAAAGTTATAGTCATTTAATATAATTATAAACTGATAAAACATACAATTTGTCATTTATTTTAAAATAAAAAGTGACTTCAGGAGATTAACCTCGGGGTGGTATCCGTAACTCACACCAGGACGCAGCACACCATCACGTGCATAGTGACTATTTTTCTAAGAGCACACCCGTCATGTTTTATTCTATAAATAATCAAACTTCCTCTGGTTTTCTCTAAAAGCTTTAGAGCTCAGATGAAATGGATCCGGGCTTCTGTGAACAAGAAGGCAACTTTTCAAATCTGAATGCATTTCTGTGGGTTTTAGTGTGTACGTGATAAAACCCTGCTCCCCTCCAGGTAACATTTTGAAAAGGGCTGGCCTTTGTTTACCAGAAACGCTTTTGATGTCAGGAATGCTGTATAGAAAGAAGGAATTATTGAATTTCAGTGGATCATACAACAGGAGGTCGTCAACCACTACAAAAAAAAGCTTTGCATAATCTCGTAGATTCGAGGGTGTGTGCATTTTTGTTTGTGTGTGTAAACATGTTTGGTATTTCTTATTGAATTTTACATGTAACCCTGGGTTTATGCTGGGGCCATTATGTCCACGATCTCCACGATTTATGACAATGCCTGGAGCACAATTGTGGTATAAAAAGGAGGCAGGGTGCATCCAAGAGATGAAACTTGAAGGAATTGTGTCATTATTGTGTTTTTTCCACGTTCTATCACGATTGGTGTCAAATAATAATAATAATAATTGTGGCAAACTTTTTGTCAGTCAAAAATTTTTTCATGATCATCACGATTTCACCAAGTTCCCTCAAGATCATCGCGATTCCACCAAGTTCCCTCAAGATCATCGCGATTCCACCAAGTTCCCTCAAG
>JAQMYF010000012.1:14250610-14264176 GCA_030014195.1 Neosilurus mollespiculum | reverse complement strand
AGTTCCCTCAAGATCATCGCGATTCCACCAAGTTCCCTCAAGATCATCGCGATTCCACCAAGTTCCCTCAAGATCATTATGATTCCACCAAGTTCCTTCAAAATATCACGATTCCACCAAGTTCCCTCAAGATCATCGCGATTCCACAAAGTTCCCTCAAGATCATCGCGATTCCACCAAGTTCCCTCAAGATCATTATGATTCCACCAAGTTCCTTCAAAATATCACGATTCCACCAAGTTCCCTCAAGATCAAAACAATTCCACCAAGTTCCCTCTAAATAATTGCGATTCCACCAAGCTCCTTCAAGATCATCACGATCCCACCAAGTTCTCTCAAGATCATCACGATCCCACCAAGTTCTCGCAAGATCATCACGATTCCACCAAGTTCTCTCAAGATCATCATGATCCCACAAAGTTCTCTCAAGATCATCATGATTCCCCCAAGTTCTCTTAAGATCATCACAATTCTACCAAGTTCTCTCATGATCATCGCGATTCCACCAAGTTCTCTCAAGATCATCACGATTCCACCAACTTCTCTCAAGATCATCGCGATTCCACCAACTTCCCTCAAGATCATCACGATTCCACCAACTTCTCTCAAGATCATCGTGATTCTACAAAGTTCTCTCAAGGTCATCACGATTCCATCGACTTCCCTCAAGATCATCGCGATTCCACAAAGTTCTCTCAAGATCATCACGATTCCACCAACTTCCCTCAAGATCATCACGATTCCACCAAGTTCTCTCAAGATCATAATGATTCCACCAAGTTCTCTCAAGATTATCGTGATTCCACCAACTTCCCTCAAGATCATCACGATTCCACCAACTTCTCTCAAGATTATCGCGATTCCACCAAGTTCTATGAAGATTATCTCGATTCCACCAAGTTCTCTGAAGATCATTGCAATTCAACCAAGTTCCCACAAGATCATTGCGATTCCACAAAGTTCTGTCAAGATCATCACGATTCCGACAACTTCCCTCAAGATCATCACAATTCCGCCAAGTTCCCTCAAGATCATCATGATTCCACCAACTTCACTCAAGATCATCACAATTCCACCAAGTTCCCTCAAGATCATCATGATTCGATCCCATGACCCCCCATGTTCATCACGATTCCTTCCAATTGTAGACATCGTGGCCCCTGTGTAAAACTAGGTTAAGTGAAAGAAATGTGTTTAGACGAGGATGTTACGAAAATTTAGCATAAAGTGATGGTGATAAACTGATCATTTGCAACTATACAGCAAAGGTGAGGTGGATGTCACTGTTCTGTTGATGGGAGTATTCAGTTCAGTGACCCTGAGGAGTATAACTGTTTTAGTGAATACTACATGAGAACATAAGCCAAAAGCACACCTAAACAAGCTTTTTACAGTTTATTTCTTACATTTTTAAAAATGATGATGGATACAGGTGAGGTATGAGCAGGCGTTAAGGTGCGTTCACACGATTCCCTTCAATGCCATAACAGGGATATACACAGGTTATTTAAATTCTGAATTTTTTCCAGCCATAAGTAATTTTTTTTTAAATCCTTTTTTTTTTTTTTAAATGATCCATGCTTGACTTTTGATATCTGTTTTGCTCGCTCAGTCCCAATTTTAGAATCGGGAGCAAATAAGAATAGAAATTAGCCTTAATCCGAAATGGCAAGGGTGAAGATGAACTTTACTCTTGTGAGCTGCTCGCTTGTCTTCTATTTTTGCTCTGTTTCTCATGGACCCATGAGAACGTGAAAAATGTGTGCTTTCTGTTTGCACGCACGTGTGTGATTCATCATTTGCACAAACACATACTCAATTTACATTCTGCCGTGCTAGTTTTCCTTGCATGTGCTAATCGAATTGCGTGTCGTGTGTGTATTTTACACAGGAGAGAAAGAAGAGAGGTGAGAACAACAGCGATCTCTTTCAAGCTGACGTCTACGCTTACCAGGGCAAATTCCATGAGGCTGCCAAACTATATAAGAAAAGTGGGCATGACAACAGAGCGCTCGCCATGTATACAGACCTGCGCCTGTTTGAGTATGCCAAGGTGTGTGTGTGTGTGTGTGTTTATGGTCATTTTTAACTGTATGTTCGATCATTATAAGCAGTCTCTTGTGTGTGTGTATGTTTATGTTCATTTTTAACTATGTTTGATCGTTCAAAGCAGCATCTTGTGTGTGTGTGTGTGTGTGTGTGTGTTTAACATTCATTTTTAACTGTATGTTCGATCATTAGAAGCAGTCCCTTGTCCCTGTCGTATGTGTGTGTTCTGAATCATGTCTGCATTTCTGCTGTATATATTTGTTTTCCTTTCCAGCAGTTCTTGTGTATGTATGTTCTCATGTCCTGACATCTGTGTATTTACACGGGGCCCCTGCACTTCAGATGGATTTTCTGTGAAAGAAGACAGACCTGTCCTAATTGTGGCACTGCTCTCTTCTCTCACTTCCTCCACTTCACTCGACCCTTAAGCTCTAGATGTTTGCAATGAATAATTAAGACTACTTCAAGCACTTTAGGTTCCTTTCGGATATTTTTGCAATCACACCGTGTGCCTTGACAGTACTGTGTGTGTATGTGTCTATGAATGTGTGTGTTTTCATGTGAGAGAGTGATTTTTTTTTTTTTTCTTTCTTCTTCAAATTCCTCCATATTTTGATTTGTTGAACTTGGAAATGTTTGTCTTGGGGGTTTTTCTGCATATTAAAAAGAATGATCCTGTTTGTGTTCACATTCCAGAACTTCCTGGCCTCGACAGACCCTAAAGACACGAAGCTACTGATGCGGAAGCAGGCAGACTGGGCTAAGAACAGTAAAGAGCCACGCGCTGCTGCAGACATGTATCTGAGTGCAGGAGAGAACATGAAGGCCATTGAGATCATTGGAGAGCATGGCTGGGTGGACATGTGAGACACACACATGTACACACACTTTAGATTGAACTTACATTGAAAACATTTTTTAATTTCTTTGCCATTTTTGGCACTAATTTGGTCAAGCACTTAATTCACTCAAGTCACATGACTGCTTCCAATCAGGAGGCATGAGTGAGTCTCAGGGGCAGTGGTGGCCCACTGGTTAAGGCTCTGTGTTGTTGACCCAAAGGTCAAGAGGTTCCATTGTATAAAAAAAAGTATGTCACTCTTAATAAGGCTGTCTGCCAAGTGCCATAAATGTCACACAGGTCGCCTGCATTTTTTCCCCAAACATTTGCTCCTGCACTTTTCCAAGGCAGTGTAACACACTAAGAAGAAAGTGCTATCTATGTGGCACATCAACATGCTGCGAGACTATCAACCTGGAGATTGCTGTTTCAAATTCAGGTTGATGCTGCAACCATCTGTGGCCAGGAGTCAATGGGAGCTAATTGGTCGAGCTCTCACGGGAGGCATGGCATACGCTCACATTGTCACTTACATCATCCATATAAGGGGGTAGACAGTGTGTTAGGCTGCCCTGAATGCACATGCACAGCAGTTTGTAAAGATGCTGGTGACGGCATCACTCCGGTTTCCTCCTGCAGTCCAAAGACATGCACATTAGGCTAATGGGCTGTTTCAAATTGTTTGTTTGTGTGTGTGTGTGTGTGTGTGTTGGCCCGGTGATGGTCCTTAGCCCACTGTCGGCTGAGATAGGCTCCAGCTTCCATGTTACCCTGGTAGGATTAAGCAGTTCGGCAAACGAGTTACTGAGTATATTAGGGGAGAAAAACGTGCCATCCGCCCTCTTCCTCATACATTGAACAAGGATTGTTAAGAGATCGGTATGCACATTTGCTTTCTTTCCTGGCCACTAATGTCACACTAAGAGTCATTGTTAGGGTTCCAGCTCGTGATATCCCAAAGAGACCAAATGCTATCCTGTTGTGTCTCTCCAGAGCCCGAAAGCATAACTTCTTTCAGAGCTGCAACAAAATGAGAAACACTTCTTGAAATCAAACCAAAAAAAAAGTGTTTCATAGTTGAACCATATCAACGCCACTGTTCGAAATCTCTCCAAAACTTTGCAACTGAACTCTGCTTTAAATTTGGGTCTAAATGAAGAGATTGCTGTCTTGCAGTTTTTTATGCCTCCTGTTTCTAAATCTGATATTGGAAATCTTACCTGGCACTGGCTCTGGAACATGCATCAGATTTTCCCACGCGTCGCCAAATAACCGCTCCAATTGGGTCAATATTTAGGCACCATATTCATCCTGAAAAGAAGTTTTGCCTACCTTTTGCTACTGTTTGCCTTCGTCTTTAGTTCATGTTCTCATGCTTCCTTGGAGTTAGTTTTCGCTTGTCCTGTTTACACTCACTCGCCTTTCGAAAAGCGGTGAGGAATATTAAAGACTATAGCCTCACATCAAACAGATAATAACAATGTAGAGGACAACATATAATTAAAACCACTGGCAGGAAAAGAGGAAAACAATCAAATGGAACTAATTTCATGGGTCGTTGCCCACACATAATGTGCAAAATGAACCTCCATTGTTTGAGCAACTCTCCTATTATATTATTGCTATCTTTATATCAGATAAGAAAAGTTCATCTTGAATCAAACAACTCGCTCTTTCCTCTCACTCTCCTTCCGCAGGTTGATAGATTTGGCACGGAAGCTCGATAAAGCGGAGCGCGAGCCATTGGCCAGGTGTGCTGAATTCTTCCAGAAGTTGAATCACCATGGTTACGCGGCTGAGACCTACTCCAAAATGGGCGACCTGAAAGCCTTGGTGCAGCTCCATGTAGAGGCGAGACACTGGGAAGAGGTGTGTGTGGGCGGACGGGTGACAGCTGGTCCAATAAATTTCCCTTTGTCAGCCGCTGAATGTGTTTTATAACATGTAGTTTGAATTTCTGCTGTTGCTGTGCTACAATTACGGGCTGCTAATTACAAACTACTCAACTGGTAAATAACGAACTTACCCACTAATTAACCGCTGCTGTTACCCACATGGCCAAAGGTGGCCATGACTGAAAGTTCTCTAATATTGTGATTACGATTCAAAGCACATCACCGATGTTCTGCTGTACTGAAAGAACACGTCATTATCAAAAGTTCTTAAAAGTTCTTGTTTCTATAGTAACATCCTAAACAAGACCTCTGTGGCAGATGCACATGAACACATACATGTTTTAACTACGTATAATATGGTGGTGTAGTGGTTAGCACATTCGCCTCACAGCAATAAGGTCCTGGTTTCGAGTCCTGGGCTTGGAGAGGACGTTTCTCTGTGGAGTTTGCATGTTTGTGTGGGTTTTCTCCGGGTACTTCAGTTTTCTCCTACAGTCCAAAGACCTCCATGTTAGGCTAATTGGCTGTTGCCTCTAGGTGTAAGTGTGAGCATTATTTTTTGTGTGTGTTGGCCCTGTGAATAACTGCTGAGCTGTTCAGGGTGTCGTCTTTGTCCAGGGTTGGCTGAGATAGGCTCAGTAATCCCCGCAACCCAAGTAGGATTACGCGATTTGGCAAATGAGATGAGATGATGATGATATCGTGAATGTAATGTGGGCGGCACGATGACGTAGTTGTTAGCACGTCTGTCTCACAGCAGGACAGTCCTGGGTTCGAGTCCCATGTTTTGCGAGGTTGATTCTGTGTGTAGTTTGCATGTTCTCCCCATGCTTGTGTGGGTTTCCTCCCGCAGTCCCAAGACATACAAATTAGGCTAATTGGCTGTTCCAAATTGCCCCTAGGTGTGAGTGTGAGCATTAATGGTTGTGTGTGTGTTGGTCCTGTGATGGATTGGTCAGCTTTTCAGGGTGTAAACTCCTTTTGACCGGAGTCGGCTGAGATAGGCTCCAGCCTCCTTGCATCACTAGTAGAATTAAGCAGTTTGGTGAATGAATGAGTTTAATGTTGTATGTGACATTTTTTTGGAAGGAGATTCTGGGGTCAGCACTTTGTTAGAGCGGGAGCTGTAAGTTTGACCACACGTCTTCAGAATGGAAGGATTTTCAGTATGTGGGTACTCTGTACACAGCGTAAATACACCGAGAAGTCTCTGTGTTTTATTTAAAATGAAAATCTCAAGTCTTAACCTCAAGTTAAGCTCGAGTCTTCATTCTCGTTAGCATGACAACCTGTGTTTTTTTTTCATCCTCCGTCAACACGGAGTGCTTGAATTAAAACGTCAGACACTCATGGTTTGTAATGGGCGCTTGGAGCAGGCAGTGTCGTTATAAGGAAAAGTAAACCATGAAATTCTTGTTTTAGTGCTCTTCTTGTCTTTCTGTGTAGTATATACTAAAACTTTGGATGAGTTTAAAAAGACAGAGCGTGCGGAGCTCACCTGACCTGCCTCTGTCATGGTTCAAGTTTATGAATCTAAACTATAAAATCTCATTTTAGTTTGCTTTTTATGTTCCCGTGTAGTGTATATTTCAAATGATTTGGCTCAGATTTGGGGAATGTCACTGTATTAATATACTCATTCATTCATTCATCTTTCTGGCTCCTCTCAACGCGAAGGAGCAGCGGTTCTACTCTGAGTTCCTTCCGGATGACAGAACTTCTCACCCTATCTCTAAGGGAGAAACCTGCCACCCTGTGAAGGAAGCTCATTTCAGCCGCTTGTATATCGTTCTTTCAGTCACCACCCAAAGCTCGTGACCATAGGTGAAAATACTATTCAGTATTATTTGCTATTCATCCACCTTGCTTTTGGTGAATTCTTGTTAAATGTAACATGGGTGAAAATAATAATAATTAAACATTTTCTGGCAAGAATTATGTTAATAAAATAATATTAAATAAGAAAATTATGTGGAATTTGTGCTGTTTTAATGACTTAAACTCAATTACACATCAAGGGCTGTAATGTGGAAAAAAATGGCTTGATTCCATGATGGTGTTGTGAAGTAAATCAGAATAATGTTGCCTAAACCTGTCAGGAGTGAACCAGTTTTGTGTAATAAAACAATTGGACGCATGTTTTATAATGATTACTGAATGAAACTTAGGCATGCTTTACTCGGTGAGGGGTAGACATTTTCATTAGTAGTTGTATTAGAGCGTTATATTAGTTGCATTAGGCCCTTTCTTTAATTTTAATGTGGCAATAATGTCAGATACCATGAAGTTTGAGGAGTCCACCACGCTTCATTAACTCGATCGTTACTTTCTCTTGTAATGTCTTACCTTCTATCTTTCTGTTTTTCAGTTGTGCATGGTAGCCTCTTATAAGCAGTCAGAATGAAACAAGCTTTGTCCTGCTGCATGCCTGTTATACACTCCAGCAACCAGCACCATTACCTGTATACCAATTCACCAGAAATATGCTAGAATTTTATCACTTGAAGAACACTCATTTGGGAAGACTTGGTCTCTGTGGAATCATAAGAAATTGCTGTTAAAATGCTATGATTTATTTTTAAGCTTTGTGTTGTACAATGAAGTCATAAAATATATATATAACTCATATAAGTATGTCACTATATAACCTATATGACCATATTATTATATAACTCATATAAGTATGTAACTATATAACCCATATGACTATATTATTATATAACCCATAAAAGTATGTAACTGTATAACCCAAATGACTATATAAATGTATTAAGCTTATAAATATACAATGAATTTAACTACATAACCCATAAGGCTATATAATTATAACCCATTTAACTATATAACTCAAATAACTAAAAAAACGATATAACCCCTAAATGTATGAAACTGTATAACCCAAAAACCTATATACATTTTTTACCATTATAACTATAAAAATCATAACTATATAACCAATAAAGCTATATAACTATTTAACCCAAATAACTATAAAACTATATAACTGTATAAATATATAATCCAAATAACTATATAACTATATAACCCATATAACTATATAACCTATGAAACTATATAACTATATGACCCACATATCTATATAACCCATATAACTTTATAGCTGTATAACCCTATATATTATAACCAGTATAACTACATACATATGACTCATGAAACTATATAACTATACAACCCATATAACTATATATCTCGTATAACTATAAAACTATATAACCCATACAACTATAAAACCATATAACCCATATAACTATATAACTATACAACTATTAAACTCTTATAACTATTAAACCCATATAACTATATAACTATTTACCCATATAATTATAGCCCATGTAACTATATATCTATAGTAAGTTTTTTCCCCATTTAATAGGTAATTGCTGACATCAGGTCCATTTCCTCAATCTGCTCTGTGACATCCTACAGCTGTGTTACATGGTTGCCCTACCTTAAACCTATAGAACTTCCTTATATACCTCATATATTGTACAACATTTTAAAGACAGTTTTAGGTTGAGCGTAACATACATACATCGTACATTAACCGAGTATCACAGAACATTCAAACTCGAAAACAAGCCCAGGACTTGAAACCACAACCTTCTTGCTGTGAAGTGCTTACCACTACACCACTGTTCCACTGTGGAAACTAATTCTCTAGTTCAATTCAAACAAACTGAAATAATTTGGACAGTATGAAAAACTAGTAAAGTGGTTAATCTGTGTTTTTATTATCGGACCACAGGCTTTCTCTCTGGTCGAGAAGCATCCTCAGTACAAGGACGAAGTGTATGTTCCGTATGCACAGTGGCTTGCTGAGAACGACCGTTTCGAGGAGGCCCAGAAAGGTGAGTCAACCACTTCCGCTTGTTCCTCCAGACAGCATTTTTTTCCTTCTTTACATATTTGCAGCCTATTCAGCAAACGCTGTGGATTATAATTACATGTCCATATTACAGTTATGAAAAAAAGCCTGTGTGGGAGCTTGGGAAGTTCTTGTTCCTATATTGTTATGGAAAGAAATGTGGATTGTTCTATGCAGCACTGATTATCTTTCTGGTCGTAATCCACCATTGTGCTTCGGCTGATTATAATTGGCAGCAGGAGACGCTTTACAAGCCTGACGAGGAAGAGGTGTCTTCAGACTCTACACCACACACACATTTCATTTCATTAACCCAGGAATTCTTCTCTTCACTCCTCAGCTACTCCAACCCATTGTCTGTGTTTATCATAGACTCTCCTCTAAACCTTTGGAGTTGAGCTGCACTCCAGCCACGTCAAATCTCCTGTGATTAATGGCCAGCTAAAGCACTTCGACCCTAAAATGTGGCTAATGGAGTCCTGACCCTTAAAAAGGCTTCCTACATGAGGTCATGGCAGGGGTTGTGTTGCTGTAAAGCTGTGTTTCATTAGGCTGAGATAGTAAGGAGGGGAACATCGGTGCTCAATCCTGCTCGGGTTTCTCAGTGCAACTCTGTTTGACATCTGCTAATAGCCTCTCATTTTCTCAGCGCACTGACTTGCAGCAGAGATTAGGCTTTAAGAGTGGAGGTTTGTACAACTAGTGTGTATTAAATACAAATTGCTTTTGGCATGTGGGTGAGGTAGAGAGGTCTGGCCTGCTTCCCTGTGTGTAACGCCTGGCAGCTGGAAGACAAGAATGGAATTTATTACTTACATAGACAAACTCTCGAAGATTTTGGTCAAATATGAATCTAATGCCAGATGATTTAACTGTGCAAATGACTAAATCCCTGTTTCAACTGATTAATAAAGGTATTATGTCCAAGGATTGATGGCTGAACTGAACGGAGTTGCTTCTTGGCTGGAGGTTCTGAAATTAATGATCATGTGATCTGAGTTTTTAAGTGGTTTCTAAGTCTTTTTTGCAGACGGTTTGTCAAATTAAAGCTGACGTCTGATGCTAAACAGCTTAAACGTCAGCTCAGGCCGGATTTAAATAAGTAGGCACATACTGGTATGAAGAATGACGTGATGTATATGATGTATCGTTATAGGAAAGTGGATTTTGTCCTTAATCAGGAATATTGGCACAGCTTGTTTTTAATGCTGCATTCCATCATTTTGATTGATGTTTCTTCTATTTTTATATAACCTATGGAATACTGTATATACGGAGGGCATCTGGGCTTAGCATTAGAGATAAGGTGACGAGCTCAGACATCCGGGGGAACATACATAGGGGTACAGCCGTTGCTCCTCCGCATTGAAAGGAGTCAGCTAAGGTGGTTCGGACCTCTGATTTGAATGCCACCTAGTTGCTTCCCTTTAGAGGTGTTCATCGTACGTCCAACTGAGAAGAGGCCCTGGGGGTAGACCCAGAACTCTCTGGAGGGATTGTTTATTTTTGTCTGGTCTGGGGATCCCCCAGGAGGATCTGGAGAATGTCGCCGGGGAGAGGGATGCCTGGGTTTCACTCCAAGACCTGTTGCTGGATATGTTCAACTGCAAAGGAGCCCCGGGGTAGACCCAGAACTCCCTGGAGGGATTATATATCCCGTCTGGGCTGGTAACGCCTCTGGATCCCCAGAAGGAGCTAGAGAGTGTTGCTGGGGAGAGGGATGCTTGGGTTTCCCTCTTAGACCTGTTGCCTCCATGACCCGACCTCAGAGAAGCGGAGAAAGATAGATGGATAGCTGGATGGATAATATAGCATAAAGTATTCCTGAATTTGGAGCCAGAGTTCCTTTTTGAAAAAGTCCCATTTTAATGACATTTAATTTAATGGTGGCTCATTAAATTAAATTTTGGCACTAATTGGTAAATAAGGAGTGAAAGATTTTGCCTAGTATGTTATTGTGTTTAGTCCCTTGAGTCGCTCTTCTAACTTGTTTTGTATTGATTTTTTCCCCCCGTCTGGATTATATGATGAGCTCTGAATTTGTTTTGACTGGTTCTTCAGCAGTTTTGATTAAAGGCGAAGGTACTCAAAGTAAACTAAGTAGATTATAAATTGACATAAACCACTTGAATCACCATGTTCACCATGTTTTCATAATCTTTCAGCTAATGTAAGAATATTTGCCAGGCGTTCCACAAATGTTATTCGTATTGAAGGGTTTCTGTTGTTGTTAAATATAATGAATATTAATTTAAATGTTAACTTTAGCCTGCTGTGTTTTACTGTGATCTGCCTTAACATCATTGTATACTCACTCAGTCATTTTCTGAACCACTTAATCTTTACTACTAGGGTTGTGGGGAGGCCAACTCTCAGCCAACACTGGGCGATGGTGGGGTACACCCTGAACAGCTTGCCAGATCATTGCAGGGCAACACACACAACTATTCACACTCGCATTCACACCTAGGGTCAATTTGGAACAGCCAATTAGCCTAATGTACATGTCTCCCTGTGTGGGAGGAAACCGGAGTACCCGGAGGAAGCTCACGCAAGCAAGGGGACAACATATAATCTCCACACAGAAACGCCAAAGCTCAGGAATTGAACCCAAGAGCTTTTTGCTGTGAGGCAGATGTGCTAATCACTATGCCATCGTGCCCCCACTTCATTGTATACCTGTACAAATATTAGTGGAAAAACTGTTAAATATCATAATTGTTGTTTTAGTTAACAAATTAGCATGTTCTAGTAGCGTAGCAGGTTCCGTAGTAAGAATCACACAGAATTCTGTCTGACTATTCCCTTTGTAAAACATCAGAAAACATCCTGTGATTATATGCATTACACACTTCCTGTGGAGAAAAGAAAGGTGGGTGTAGAAACAGTCTTTTATTTTTTTTTTTTTCAGCTTCCCTACAGATACTGAGGTAAAGACACACAGATGGATCTCTTGAGGGATCCTTTCTTTTTTTTGATGTGGTTGCTTAAAATGTCGGATTGCATTGATTGATTTACGGAGGGATATCTGTGACGCATTCAGATACGGCTGCATAGATGGTAATGCAAATAATTCCGTTTCTGTTTTGTAAATCAGAAATCTGGTTAGATAGGATTTTCATCAGGTCATCTAGTTTAAGCTTGCACAGTTTTATGCAATTTCAGTCAGTACAGAGGAGAAGGACTTTGAAATTATTTGACTGTGAGGTCCTGATTCTACATCCATGTCGAAAAGTGAAAAATCTGACCTTGCAGAATTGTTAGCATTTGTTGTGTAGCATAATGTTGCCCAATTTCATTCGATTCTGTCCACGCCTCATGGAGCAGTTGGACTTTTTTTTAGTTATGACTTCATAATTATGTTCCCAGTTTGAAAATCCATAAACTTGCTCCATGGAATCCTAGCTACTGTCCACAAGAACAAGTTTAATCTAGCACTCATCACTCACTCGAACTGCTTAATCCCACTAGGGCCGAGGCCGGAGACCATTCCAGTTTACATTGAGCGAAAGCGGGATACTCCCTGAACAGCTTACCAGACCACTGCAGGGCCAACGCACACATACAACTACTTACACTCAAACCTAGGGGCAATCTGGAACAGCCAATTAGCCTAATGTGCCTGTTATTGGACTGTGGGAGGAAACTGAAGTACCCGGAGGAAACCCACACAAGCAAAGGGAGACCATTTAAACTATACAGAGAAACACCCTCACCGAGCCTGTGACTCGAACCCAGGACCTTGTTATTGTGAAGTGGATAACCACTATGCTAAGCTAAAAAAAACAACAACAATTAATCCTGTTCGTCGACATATCAGCTCACTTTCCTGATGATGTTCTTTATTTCTTAAAATTTGTCCAGAAATAAGGTCAGAAGTGCTGCATGCTACTTCCCTGTCTGTTGATGTAAGCCTCACATGCGTAGTAATGTCCAGGCACAGTAATGGCAGCACTATACATGCAATATCCTAAATGCTAGCGAATAGGAGGAGGCCAATCTAGTAATGAAGCTCCATGATTGAAATGTATGACCCTTTAGCGCTTGCCAGTTCTAGTGTTCTAACTCATTATCAGACCGACAGAATTTTTAAGTGTTGATGTCACGTTGTTATGACAACAAAATTCCAAGTTCTAAACAAAAGAAAGATGGCATCAAAGGTGGTGTGTTGTATTGTTTATCCGTATTGAAGTCTTCAGGAATACTCATGAGATAAAGAACTTTAAAGACGGCGGCACTTGAATTCTTCACTACGACCTTCAGCTTCTGTTTTCTTTATCTGAAAACTGTTGTCTTGGTAAAACTCCAGTGCCAAAAGTAAAAATAGAAAGATTAATTTTCAAGTTTACGTTTGTGTGTGTAATCTCTACACACAAAAATGTTTCTTAACAAGGAAAGCATGTGTTGCGATCTTTGTTGAAAGATCTGTGACTTATTGTGACCTTGTAGGTCTTACAGGCACAAACTTTTCAGACAGGCACAAACTTCACCACATATAACTCCTGGAGAGGAAGTAAAAGTGTACAATATTAGATTCGAAGTGGTTTTCATTACGATCCATACATTTATACTCTCCGGAACAGAAAAAACATCATTGCGCCCATCTCAGCTGACTCTCGGCGAGGGCAGGGTACACCCTGGACAGCTCGCCAGGCCAACACATTGCCCCTAGGTGTGAGTGCGAGTGTGTGTGTGTGTGTGTGTGTGTGTGTTGGCCCTGTATATGCTAATCTGCTTAATTCTACTTGGGTCATGGGGAGGCTAGAGTCTGTCTCAGCCAACTCTGGGCGCAGGTGGGATACAATCCATTGCACAGCCAACACATACAACCATTCACACTCACACCTAGGGGTGATTTGGAACAGCCAATTAGCCTACTGTGCATGTTTTTGGAC
>JAQMYF010000012.1:14213478-14248561 GCA_030014195.1 Neosilurus mollespiculum | reverse complement strand
TGATTGGCTGATTAGAAATTAAGTGTTAATGAGCAGTTGGACAGGTGTACCTAATAAAGTGGCCGGTGAGTGTATATCATGTAGTTTTATATTTTAACATCTACATGGAACATGTTTAGTTTTTCTTCATTTGTTTTTTCATTGTTCTAAGTAGTGTTACAAGCTACAAACCTCTTAACCTCTGCAACTATAACTAGCCACTGAGCAAATTCCTGAAAATCACTAAAAAGTCAATAACGAACTGCAGAAAAAACAATATTTCTTCACTTTTTGTGTAATAATTAAGGTATGGGTCTCAGCCTTTGATGTAGCAAACATGGCCATGATCAAGTTATAACTCATCAATTGAGAATAATTTACAAAATTAAAACTGCGAAAAACATAATGTGAGTAATGCTAGCATTGCCCCAGCTCTGGGGCTTAGTATCTCTTATTCGCCTGTTTTAAGCTCCTGCCCATAAAGTGGCTCGCGAGCTATAGGAATGGGTTCCGTCCGTCCGTCACACTTTAGTTTCTGGACATTTACTTGCCGTACGCTGAAGCTGGGGCTTTGACACTTGGTATGCTGGCTCACTACTATAAGTGCTAGGATGAGTTTTTGTGTGAGTGACCTTGACCTACTTTTCAAGGTCACAGAGGCAAAACTGTATATTAGGTTTCCCGACATTTACTTGCCATGCGCTGAAGTGGGGCCTTTCAAACTTGCTATGCTTGTTCTATACTGGCATAGAATGAAATGGTCTTTTCAGTGGAAGCCTGTGGTCTATTTTACATCTTTTTTGATTCTGTGTCTGACTACAATAACAATAACAAGACCACATGACCAGAGGAATGATCTTGAGTCACAGAGGAGTGATTTTTCATTGCTTGTGTTGTCTGTGTCTGTGCTGACGGCCGCCATCTTGTGTTATAATGACAGTTCTACACTGTACTTTTGCCTCAAGACGGTGAGGTTTACTAATATCACCATGTCCAGTGCAAGGGTCATTGATTCAAGAAAAGGCAAATGGTTTCAGAAAGACACTGTGGCTGTGTATTTTTCCAGTCTTAAGCTGAAGTCAGGCGAATTCTCAGCTGATGAACAGCCAGCAGAGTTTGTTTTGCTGCCTGGGTGACTACAGAGAAAACTCTTGATGAATGTTTTCTTGTGTCTTGAGGGATGATGGTGACTTGATCTGTTTTTATGGCTCAAGGGAATGTGACAGAGAACAAGATATAAAAAAGGTGTTTGATTAGGTTGGGGTTTGTTTATGGCTTGGTAGGCAAAATTTAGTGTTTTAGATATACACACACACACCTATAACTTTTTGGGTGGAGTAGTGGTTAGCAGGTCTGCCTCACACCAGGAGGGTCCACGGTTCGGGTCCATCTCTCTATAGAGTTTAGATGTTCTCCCTATGCTTGTGTGGGTTTCCTTTGAGTACTCCAGTTTCCTCCCACAGTCCAAAGACATGCACATTAGGCTAATTGGCTGTAGCCCCTGGTGTGATTGTGAATAGTTGTGTGTAGGACCTGTGATGGTCTGGCAAGCTGTTCAGGGTGTACTTTGCCTTCGCCCAGTGTTGGCTGAGATAGGCTCCAGCTCCCTGCGACCCTAATAGTAGGAGTAAGCGGTTCAGCAATTGAGTGAGAGTAAGTTTCAGCTTGTTATTGACCTGTCTTATCCTACTGCCTGTCAGTGTTTTGTGATTTCCGCTCTTGTTTTTTTTTTTTGCCTCGCTGTTTACCAGCTTTCCACAAGGCTGGCCAGCAAGCCGAGGCTGTGAGGGTTTTGGAGCAGCTTACCCACAATGCCGTTGTGGAGAGCAGATTCAACGATGCATCATACTACTACTGGATGATCTCCATGCAGTGTCTGGATATAGCACGAGGTGTGTGTGTGTGTGTGTGTGTGTGTGTTATATCAGTAGACCTCATTCACCAGTATATTTTGTGCTTAATTGTTTCCATTTTACTCTAATTGTGGTGTGTGTGTGTGTGTGTTTGCTTTTGTGTTATTTTATTTCTTTAGATAATGGGGAGAAGAGGGAGGAGATGTTGAAGAAGTTCCACAGTTTTCAGCATTTGGCTGAGCTCTACCATGTCTACCACTCTATCCATCGCTACATGGTGAGGATCCTCCGTGTCCCAATCACTTCTTTCTAGTTTTTTTTATTAGCTGTAAGGTATAGTTTGATTGATAGAAAATGAAATTTATTTTTAATGCAGTGTAAGCCACCTCTGTGGTTTTTACCTCTATGAGTGGGTGGATCATGTGTTCCAGCTTGACCGTAATGAGCCTGAGTGTATTCCAAGATTCCATCAAAGCCAACAGTACTCAGCAACACATTTATTTTTAGTAATTTCAATGTTTTGTGTTATTGTATTCTGACTTTATGTGCACAAGAGACCTAGTAGAGCATGGTCGTAAGTTGGGATGTAAATTAAAGAAATTATCTACAATAGAACATGGAAACATATAATTTGTTAAAAGTGAAACTATTTCATGAAAAATATCAGGGCAGCATGGTGGCATCGAGGTTGGCACATCCGCCTCACAGCAAGAAGGTCCTGGGTTCGAGTTCCAGGCTCGGCGAGGGTGTTTCTGTGTGGAGTTTGCATTCTCTCCCCGTGCTTGTGTGGGTTTCCTCCAGGTACTCTGGATTCCTCTAACAGTCCAAAGACATGCAAATTAGGCTAATTGGCTGTTCCAAATTGCCGCTAGGTGTGAGTGTGACTGGTTATATGTGTAGGCCCTGCAATGAATTGTATCCCACCTGTGCCCAGAGTTGGCTGAGATAGACTCTAGCCTCCCCATGACCGAAGTAGAATTAAGCAGATCAGCATATACAGGGCCAACACACACACGCACACACATTCGCACTCACACCTAGGGGCAATGTGAAACAGCCAACTGTGTATGTTTTTGGACTGTGGGAGGAAACTGGAGTACCTGGAGGAAACCAGTGTAAGCACTGGGAAAACATCTAAATTCCATACAGAAACGCAGAGCCGGACTCATAACTCGAACTCAGAACCAGCACGTGCTAACCGCTACACCACCAGGATTGCTTATTGTATGTTTATACAGGTTGACCCAGAAAACCTTCCACGTTCAGATTTCATTTCCCTTTGAAATGTGGGAGGTCTTTTTGGGTCACTGTGTCTAACTGGAAGTGTACAGTTTTATCAGCACTGATTGACTCGCGTTGTTTCAAACTTTGTGTGACTTTCTTTTCAGGTTGAGCCCTTCAGTTCAAACATGCCAGAGACTCTTTTCAACCTCTCGAGATTCCTGTTCCACAACTTGACCAAAGATATTCCACTGGGCATCTCCAAAGTGTATCCTTTATTAAAACAGACGTTCGGACCGGGCGACCCTGGGAGTGCTTGATCATGTACCGACCTTTTAATAAGTGCTCACTTGAATCAAGGGTATTCAAGTATTTAGAATACTCTGCTCCTTTCTGTATGTGTATGTCAGAGAGAGAGAGAGAGAGAGAGAGAGTTGATTGAGTCGTGAAATTAATGCATATTAAATCTTCTCACATCATCTTTATATTGAAGAATTCAGATGAAGTGATATAAGTGATGAAACACTTCAGGAAAGTGCCTCTCTCTCTTACCCTCTCTGTGGATCTGACTGACAGAGGAAGAGTGAGAGAAGTAAGGAGAAAACGCAAGTGAGCGTTATGGCGTGAAGGCGAAAGATGAATTTAGATCTACAATTTTGTTGCCACTTTTATTTAATTGGCATGTGGACTTGTCTTCAGTATCTCACATTGTCTCCGTCTCGTTCACACGCCCTTCCCACTTTTATCTGTCGGAATCTCAGATGCACATCCTAAATGTACATGTGCCCCCCCCCCCTCTCTCTCGCTCTCTCTCGCTCGCTCTTTCTTATTTATTGATGTTTCCCGACTCTCTTCTCGGGAGTTACCAGATGTTCCTGATGCTCAGAGAATGAACATATGGCAGCTGCTCCCTATCTGACAATGTAGAGAATGAGAGAAACGGTTTGAGAGGAAAAGAGATACGAACCATTCTTTCTTCACCGTCCTACCCCGAGTATGTGAGTGGCGTGAAGCAAAATAATTAGTGAAATTTTTTTAATGAAATGTCAACTTTTTTGGGTTTATGACCCTCCAGTCAATTGGCAGGATTTTAGCTCAGACAGATCCACCAGGAATATTGTTAACCTGTCCTTTCCTTTAGTCTCAGAACAAGAAGACTCACCAGACACTTTAGTAGGACCATCATGCTATCATCCAATCAAAGTCTTCCAATGTTCAACCATCAATCACATTTGGGCGAGTCTGCAATCAGTGTATCTTCAGATTCCAATTCTTGCTTGACAGAAGTGGAACCTAATATGGTCTTATCTTAGCATAAGCATGAAATATGACTTGGATGGTTGTCCCGTGTCCACTGTGCCCACCACAGGAAACACAATAACGCTGAGTTGATGCTAATTGGCTTTTGTGTAGCGCTGACTTGCATGATGACAGGCAGCAATAGAAGCTAGAAGGTCCTGGGTTCAAATCCTGGGCTCAGTAAGGAACTTACTGTGTGGAGTTTGCATGTTCCGCCTGTGCTTGCATGGGTTTCCTCCGGGTACTCTGGTTTCCTCCCACAGTCCAAAGACATGCATATTAGACTAATTAGCTCTTCCAAACTTCCCCCTAGGTGTGAATGTGAATGTGTTGATACTGTGATGGACTGGCGAGTTGTTCAGGGTGCACCCCGCGTACACCCAGACTCGTCAGAGGTAGGCTCCAGCCTCCCCACGACCCAAGTATGATTAAGCAGTCTGGTGAATGAATGAATGAATGAAGACTGAATCACAACAGTGAACTGAACAAGCAGTGAAAAGAAAACTCAGTGTTAAAATTTCCTTCTTTTGCTTCAGATCGTAGTCAGAAAACTTAGGGGAGATTTATTTATAAATTTATTTCCTCCAGGGCTGACGCTGATGCTAACGCACACATAATCAGAAGCTGTTCAGCCCGTAAAGAAGCTGTGCTACTCTTATTACACCAGCCTCAGTTAACTTTGTTAATAAACTGTGTGTGAAAATCACAGGCTGTATTTAAAATACTCAGTCTGGCTCATCTGGCACCAGAATCCATGCCAAGGCTTGCATCATCGATATCATATTTTCTCCTTCATTCTGATGTTTGCTGTAAATATCATCTCCAGCTTTTGACTTGTTTCGGCATGACTTTATTCATGGCTCTGCTTCCACATAATTGTCTGATTGGATAATTGCATAGGAGTGCAGATGTACAGGTGTTCCTTATAAAGTGGCCAATGAGTGTATGCACAAATTGGAAAATATGGTGCGCTGTGTCTTAAAAAAGAACCCATACCATCTGGTTGCTTTAGCAAATGTCACAGGAATTGGGAACAAACTGAAACAGTCGAATAGGACTGGATTATACCAAAGGATTGGAGCAGACAGGGGTCCTCAAAGATGGGTTTGTACTAATGGACAGCTTTCCACAAAGGCTTCACCAGTTGTGGGTCTTGGGCCAATGAAGAACTGATAAAATTTTGGGTGTGATCTGGAGGGTTTTGAAGAGTTTTTTTTAACATTGCACGATAGGGCAAGGAGGCAGAAATAACCCAGAATGTCATGGGAGAAAAAAATACAGAGCTCAAAAATAATTGCAGAACAGGCCACACAGGGGGCACCATAATTCTACATCATACACCAGTAATAAAGGCTTGATTAAAAAGTTTAGAGATTGCACTACTTTGGTAGAGGTCTGCACTCTGAGTGCATTTCTAGTCTCGCAGTGTTCACAGATTATAGCATTTTACTACATATGTGTTCCATAACCAAGGGTTATGATCTGTTAGACATTTCTGCCTCCATCTATTTGTATAATGCTTGAGTTTATGACAGATATGAATATTTAGAATGACATGGATGGCTGAAATCAAAGCTTAGCATGTTGGTTGGCTGTGAAAACTCAGTGATTGGTGCTTTGATCCTTGACGTTCAGATCAGCTATACTCTGTATGCATTGGCTAAACAGAGTAAGGCACTGGGAGCTTATAAGGTGGCACGACATGCCTTTGAGAAACTCCAGGGCCTGAAGATTCCAGCTCAATTCCAGGAGAGCATGGAGCTCAGCTCGCTCACTGTCCGCTCCAAACCCTACCACGACAGTGAGGTGTGTGTGTGTATGTTTTTAATATCTGATGTTCTGGCTATGTATATTTAATTTAAATATCCTACGTGTGTCTGAATGTGTTATTTTTTCCTTAAAGTAAAATTATGTCGATGGAAAGAAGAATTCTTCATTTAGGGCTTTTTTTATTTTGACATATTTGTAAATTATGTTTCATCATTTTTATAACTGAATATAAAACATTTGATGTTAGACACATTTTTTTCTGTCACTGAATCTCCAGTATTGTTGGTTATTATGGCAATATGTACTGATTATACCATATATGTACTACAAGAATGATTTTAGTATATTCTACATGGAAACAAAAGCAAAAGGCACACTAAAATGAGATTTTTATGGCTTATTGTATCGCCCGCGAAGCATAGAGGATGCTATGTTTGGCTGTCTGTATCCGCCGCCGCTGCAGACACTTCCTGTTAACACTCCAATAGTGCCGGTTCTTTATTGATTTATTTTATATTTGTGCTCAATGATTCTTACGGCCCATTGAAACTGAGTCACCTTGACTTATTTTTTAAGGTCACAGAGGTCACATCATAAATGCCTGGTAACACTCTGGGGGCTGATGTTGACCACGCAGGGGATTCAGCTAGCATTCTGTGACAAGAACACATTTCTACTTAAAAAAAATAAATCATGACAGACCCAGGAGCTCCAAACACACGCAAAAGCACGTAAATAAGAGCTGTGTAATGGCCAGCGGTGATACAGAGGGGGTGGACCCAGCATGTTTTCAAGTATTATTATTTTCTTTTTAAACAATGGTTAAATCTTTAATAAAAATACATTTACAGTGGTAAATGTTTCATGTTATGTTATTAGGATTGCTGGCAAAGCCTAATAATGTTTGTTAAAGCATAATAATAATAAAACTGGTGCTGGTGCGACGTACTGAATATTGTTAGGATCCACCCCTAACAGTGTATTAGTATATATTATACAGAAACATGAAGAAAATCAAACTAAAATTATATTTATATAGTTTATTTGTACATATTTTTACCATTTCAGAGGCGGGTCAGATGATCTCCATGCACTCCAATAGGAAGTACTGGTTAAACCCTGTGTAGCGATTGGCATCTGTTAAGCCTATTCATTCAGAGTTTAGTATATACTACGCAGAAATGTAAGTAAATCACACTCTGTAAAGGTTTTTAGTATATACAACACAGAAACATGAGAAAAACTAACTAAAACAAGATTTTGTGGTTCATTTTTATATTTTAATGCTTGATTATGGTGACACCACTGAGTGACCTTGACAAACAGTGAATGTTTGTTGTGATTCAAGCATTATCTACCCGGAGTGATGTTTTTACCGCAGCGGATAGCAGACCAGTCAGATCACACTGTTTCCATGTAGTATATACTGATATATAGGTGTTTTTTTTGTTTTTTTGTTTTTGTTTTTTCAGGATTTAATTCCAATGTGTTACCGCTGCTCCACCCACAATCCTCTGTTGAACAACCAGGGCAATGCTTGCGTCAACTGCAGACAACCTTTTATATACTCTGCATCTTCTTACGGTGAGTGGCCAGCTTGCCTGTCAATTACATGGAAGGGCCTTTGCCAAAGCATTTAATATTTAAATGGATTGCTTAATCCATTTGAATCCTTATGAAATAGGATTTGAGTCTTTGAGGCCACTAAATATAATTGTGTGTGTATGTGTGTGTATGTGTGTGTATAGAAGTCCTTCCGTTGGTGGAGTTCTATCTTGAGGAGGGAATCACAGATGAGGAAGCAGTGTCTCTGATTGACCTGGAAGTTCCTCGTGCGGAGAAGAAGACAACCCGCTGGCAGGAGATGAACAGAGGCAATATCCTTTTACTGCACACACACACACACACACACACACACACACACACACACACACACACACAGTGTTTGTGGAATTTGTGTAGCTAGAGGGCATTTAAATAAGTAGTATGCAGAAGCGTGTATGTGCGGTTATAGCTAACTGAATTAAGATCCCTGGCGCTGGATTAGCTCTGCTTATGAATTCTTACCTAAGCAGAAGAAGGACATCAAATGTGACCCATGTGACACTTCAGCGGTAAAAGGATTTAGATAATTGCAATGCATTATTCATAATTTATAATTTCATTATTCGATTTTGTTCCCTCTATTGAGAAAGTCACAGAATGTACTGTACAATCTTTAGAAATAATAAACAGTTTTGTTAAAGATCACATATTTCCCCTCATTTTCAGACCTTTATTTTTTTCCTAATCCAAAAAACTTCACAAAGTTCTTCAAGGTAGCTGCTTTCCCACCTCTCCCTGAAACAGTGATTTTGAGTGTGCGTGCACTATTTGGCTTCCGCCTCCCTTTTGTGATCTTTCCACTCTTTTGAATACTCTGCTCTGATTGGTTGCCTGAAAGCTTCACGCTCAGTACACTGTGAGGCAGACTGGGATGGGCAGAGAATAATACCATTGTGCATTTGGTAGAGGTTTGGGAGGTGAAAGGCCAACCAATCAGAATTCCCAGTATGCGATGATACACTAGTGTGCACAAAAGAAAAAATTGGTGAAAATCTTGTGTTTACGTACAGCACAAACAGCCCAGAGACAAACCTTATACATGCGCTAACCTCGTTATTTGACACTCTGGCTATTCAACACTGTAACAATATTTTTGGGTGGAAAAAGCATCCCATTTCTGCTTTAAACACAGGTGTTTAAAAAAAGCAAGCGAGAATAAGTGTGAATCAAAAGCAGAGCAGTTTTAGGACAATGTGTCTTACCCAAAGGAAACAGGTGGCAACTGAAAGGCATGTGTGTAATTGTGTAGTTCTTCTTAACTGCGTTTGTAGCAGATAGTCAGTCTCTAAGGCTGGATGATGATGTCGAACATCCTGAAGAAGATCCCTTTATGGCCAAACTAACTTTTGAGGTGAGATGAAGATGCATTATGGTAAACGTGGATAAAACCTTCATTCAGTTTTCACTTGGCATGTCCTCTCAGTGTGGTATATGAATTGGCTTCCTTAATGATCGGGGTGTAATGCAATGACAAAATTTGAATCAGTATAGTTTTCCAAATATTCAGACCCCCAGCCTGTGTTCAGATTTAAACCTGAAGTGGGTGTGGCTTCAACTCTTCGTCCCTCTCTCTTCCATTTTTTTAATATCCTCATTCCTGTCCCCACCTGCCCCATCTTGCCCTGTCCTGTCCCCTCTGCTAGAATGGGATGCCCCTAGAAAACACTGAGATATAATCCATAAGTTGAAATGTTAGCATGGGCTGTCAACTTTGGCTCTGATGTCCTCAGCGGGCAGCATGGTGGCATAACGGTTAGCACGTCCACCTCACAGCAAAAAGTTCCTGGGTTTGAGTTCCAGGCTCGGTGAGGGTGTTCCTATAAACAGTTTGCATGTTCTACTCCTGCTTGCGTGGGTTTCATCTGGGTTCTCCGGTTTCCTCCCAAGTGAAGACATGCACATTAGGCTAGCTGGTTGTTCCAAATTAACCATAGGTGTGAGAGTGTGAGTGTGAATTTTTGTGTGTGTTGGCCCAGCAATTGTCTGGTGAGCTGTTCAGGGTGTACCCCACCTTTGCCCCGTGTTGACGGAGATAGACTCCAGCCCATGTAGGATTAAGCGGTTTAGCAAATAAGTAAATGAGTGAGTGATGCTGATAATATGCCTGCTCTTCATATCTGTATGTATCTATTTGGAATATACTCTATCACATTCCAGATATGAGCTCGATTCTCCCTTTATTTTGTGTGTGCGCATCCAGTCCCACACATACTTTAGTTATAGTTATTCGCCCCTGCATGGTCCAGTGAACGTAAGTTCAGCGTGAAGGTGGCCTCACGAATGAAGGCGTGATTTATTTTAAAAGAAAAACAGATTGAGTCCAACCCTTGTGTATTTTTGCTTCTCATCTCAGGAAAAATATGCAACATGGACTTTCCCATTTAAACATGATTGAAATCCTTCCAAACCCTAAACCAGACTCTTGATATTGAAAATAAAGGGAGTGTCACACAGTCCACTTGGGTGTGACATCATTCCCAGCTCGGACTTCTGAGGTAAATGGAATTCAATATAAGAATCACTCTGAGGGAGATATTAGTTTCCATCTATGACGCAAACACCAAAATAAAGTCAATATAGCCTACCAATGACGCGTATCCTGGGCCTATGAATGTCATTCAGAGAAATATCAAAAGTAGCTAGACCCCCACTTACTGAGTTCTATCTGTGAAACTCATTTAATCAAAGTTGTTAATACAGGGCGACCAAAAAACCCTCCCACATTTCAATAGTAAATAAATGAGGTTAAAGATAATCAAAATATTATTTACACGCATGAAACATAGTGATGCAGGAGAGGTGGTGCTGAGGCTTGTCGGTATCCCAACCCCAACTGTGTGAATTCAGTAAGATGGAGCTACAGCACACACAGCTCGAAGCTCACTGGAAGTGCTGAGGGAACTGCTACCAGATCGAGTGATCTTGGTGATGTTGGGTGGCCAGCACGTTCCCCTGATCTCACCCCTTGTAATTTATTTTTTCCATAGGGCTACCATAAATCACAAAGTGTATACTCGTCAACCCCGAACTCTTGAAGTTCTTAAGGTTGTTATTCAGCAGGAGATCAGCAGTGTTCCACCTGACATGATCTGTCGATCCATGACAGCCTTCAGAAATCACCTCCTAGCATGCACAGATAATGACGGATTTGGTTTACCTTTAAAATGTGGGTGGTTTTATTGGGTCACAGTATACAGTAGTATATTATTATTTTTAGCTCCCGCCCATCAGGAGCTATAGGAATTGGTTCCGTCCATCCGTCTGTCCGTCACACTTTAGTTTCCGGATGTTTACTTATAGATGTCTATCTATATAGAAATCTTTCAAAAATGATGGGGTCTGTTTACTTTTGATATGTCTCTTGAAGAGTCATTAATAACAATGCGTTTTGGTGTGGACCAAAAGGGTATGCATGCACTTACTGTTTGCACAAGGTGGAAATACTGGTGGCTATCTTCTTTACGCTTGGAGAGCACTGCTTCTTCTTTCCCACTCTCTCAGGAGCACAGGCAAAGTGCAAAGTCAGCATTTTGGCTTAGGATAAATGCATGCCAAAAGGCTGGTGCTATTTATACTCATCTTAAGTGATAATTCTGTGTTTGAATAAAACTAATTATTTAACAGACTTGTTTACTACAATGTGTGATGCAATTTTTGTTGTAATGTTATTGTATTTTAAAACAAATATCACACATTTTTAACTTTATTTGTGCATGAATAATAATGTAACAAGGAGGCCTACAGCGGAGAAATTCAGTGTGATGGGTTACCACATATCGTCACTTGATTTACAACAGTCCTCAGAGGAGTGCAGCTAAGGACGTGCTTAAGTCAAGGGCAGATTCCACATAGATCGCATTTACATAAGAGGCACCCGGATTTTGACTTGACATCACCTCAGGCACTTAACTCCCTACATGGTGGATAAGCCATTGATGTATGTCAACTAAAACTAAAATTGCATAGCTGCACACTTCAGAATCAGAATACTTTATTGATCCGGTGTATTGTGTAACTTCTGGAAGAATCAAGCCCAGTGGTACATCTCTGTGTCACTACTGACAGTGGTCACTGGTATGTCTACGCATGTGTGTCTTGCAGCAAGGGGGCAGTGAATTTGTTCCAGTCGTGGTCAGTCATGCAGTTTTGAGCTCCATGTCGAGAAGAGATGTTTTGATAAAACGCTGGCCGAAGCCTCTGCGGTGGCAGTACTACCGCTCTCTACTGCCCGATGTCAGCATTACCATGTGTCCCTCATGTTTTCAGGTACACACACACACTTTGTGTTTACGTGCTTATTTAATTTATACTACAAGGGCTGGTCAGCATTAAGCAAATCAGATCCTGCTATCTGATCTCTCTCAACTACTTTCATTCATTGTTCATTTTTGTCCTTTGTGCACTCTTATTCCGCACTTCCTGTCTGTCCCACAGATGTTCCACAGTGAGGACTACGAACTATTGGTTCTCCAGCACAACTGTTGTCCTTACTGTCGCAGACCCATCGATGAGCCCAACTAACTTACCCCAGTGGACTTAAAGCATTATAGCCCGTGTATTTATTGGGCCAAGGGATTAGCCTGAGCTGAATAACTGTGAGCCTTCACTAGAGATTTGGATCAGTAATGGTAAGTGTGTGTGCGTGTGTGCATTGGCAGCATTAACGTGGCGATGATCCTCAACCCATAAGAAAAGCGCCATCTCAGCCGATAGCTCTGATAGGATTAAAGAGATCAGGATACTCCGCCGGTGAAAGGCGATTACAGCGTTTGGAAATGGCTGGACTGCAAGATGACACTAACAAACCGTAACATCACTGTTTTATTTATTAGTAAAAAAAAAACAATACACAAGATGTCTCATATATTTTATTATCAGACTAAGAAATGGATTGTTTTTATATAATCACTGTAATATTTTCATGATTTATTCATTTGCAATAAATGTTTTCACATATATGTATATGAGTACTGTTATTTATTTTTCATTCATTCGTGCATTCATTGACCAAACTTTTTAATCCTAATAGGGTCATGGGGAGGCTGGAGCCAGAGGTGAATCCATCACAGGGCCAGCACACACACAACTATTCAAACTCACCTTCACACCTAGAGACAATTTGGAACTGCTAATTAGCTTACTGTGCATGTCTTTGGACGATCAGAGGAAACTGGAGTTACCCAGAGGAATCCCACGCAAGCACATTAAGGACATGAAAACGCCATACAGGTACACCCAAGGTCAGGACTAGAACCCAGGACCTAGTTATGTATTCATTGCTATAGTGCTATTGCTAGTTATGCGCTATCAGTTATGTATTCATTCATTCATTCATTCATTCATATACTCATTCATTTCCTAAACTGCTTAACCATAATTAGGGTCGTGGGGAGGCTGGTGCCCATCTCTGCCAACTCTGGGTGAGGGCAGGGTACTACCTGGACACTTTGCCAGGCCATTGCAGAGCCCCAGTCATTTATTATAGAAATTCGATAATGATGTATAGATATTTAATAATACATAAATTAAAAGTTTCATGATTGTTATGGCACTAGGGTGAAGTCTGTAATAGGGCTAGTGGTTGTTTATTTGGTCAGATTATTTGGGAGAGATCTTCATTTCAGATGTCAATACAGAAATAAAGAAACCTACAATAAAGAAGGTCCTGGGCTACTCGGGCGTTTCTGTGTGGAGTTTGCTTGTGCGGGTTTCCTCCGGATATTTCAGTTACCTCCAACAGTCTGAAGGCATGCACATCATGCTAAATGGCATTTCCAAATTGCCCCTAGGTGTGGATGTCAGTGTATATGGTTGTGGGTGTGTGTGTGTGTGTGTGTGCACCCTGCCTCGCCCAATGTTGGCTGAAGCAGGCTCCAGCCTCCTTGCGACCCTTATAGTGAGCTAATTATTATTATTACAGAAAACACACTAGAAAGGTACTCGGAGTGCGTCAACCTTCACCATGAGCAATAGTGGACTGCACTGATATGCAAGCTTGCACCAGCAACCACTTTATATGTTCAGATGGAATATATTTCCAAATCTATACTTCCACCAAGGCCAAATGCTCGATCGTGCAAATCGAAACTCAATTTGTGAATCCGTCCCGTAGTTCAGATCTGCTCCAAAAATGTAAAGCATTCTTCTCCAGCCTAGCTTCACCCTTCCACCAAGTTTTGTGGAAGTCGGGTTGGTAGGTTTTTGCTTAATCCTGCTTAAAGGCAAACAAACAAACCACGCCAATAACGTAATATAACCTCCTTGGGAAAGCTAAAAATATGGAAGATAAGAAAGTCTTCAAATGCTCGTCCTTGTCCTCCAGTGTATCTTAAGGATTATCACTTTCTTTCTGTCCCTGCGCCCTCTTTTACCAAATGACACTAATCTCCAACTTTTACTGCGCTTAATCCCTCAGGAGGGTGGCATATAAGAGACTTGCTCAGTGTCCTGCAGAGTTGATCACTTGCTCTCAGGGACTGACGCTTTCTCCACATTATCAAGGATTTTTGTTTTGTTTTGTTTTCCCTCGTGTATTTGAGTCAGTGCAGTCATCATGAATGGGACAGAGGGTCCAAACTTCTATGTCCCTATGTCCAACAAGTCAGGCTTGGTACGCAGTCCGTTCGAGGAGCCGCAGTACTACCTAGCTGAGCCGTGGAAGTATTCGCTGTTAGCTGCTTACATGCTCTTCCTCATGATCACTGCCTTCCCGATCAACTTTCTCACTCTCTACGTCACCGTGAAACACAAGAAACTCCGCACGCCCCTCAATTACATTCTTCTGAACCTGGCTGTTGCTGGCTTGTTCATGGTCTTTGGAGGCTTCACGGTTACTCTCTACACCGCCCTGCACGGCTATTTTGTCCTGGGTGTAACTGGGTGCAATATTGAGGGCTTTTTTGCCACCATGGGAGGTGAGTCAATGATGAAAAGTATGCACTATTGGTGGGTTTGCATTTCAGTCAATGTATGTTTGGAAATGTCGTTGATAGTTTTATCTAAAGTTATGATTGACAGATTGAAATCTTTTTAGGTGAGATTGGCCTGTGGTCCCTGGTAGTTTTGGCTATTGAGCGCTACATTGTGGTGTGTAAGCCTGTGTCCACATTTCGTTTCGGAGAGAAACATGCCATCGTTGGAGTTGGCTTCACTTGGGTCATGGCACTCACCTGTGCTGGCCCCCCACTACTTGGCTGGTCCAGGTAAGGATATAATTTCATCTTAGATGAAAGGATAAAGAGTAAATGGAGAGTATTAGTTGTTGTTAGTGGAACATGGAATAGGCATGAAAGATGACTTGACTGGTTGTCCCGTTTCCATGCCCCCACAGGAAACCTAATAAGGCTGACAATAAAAAAACAACAAAAAAAAAAAAAACAGATTTAGGGAAAAGAAAATAGAGGCTCATACACCACTGTTCACACACCCACAGAATAAAAAAAAACCAACATAACTCGGTTGGCAGACAAACATCAGACATGAACGGGAACACGGGACATGAACTCATTAAATGGATAATTTAACTAACAAGACTTGGTGATACCAATGAATCCAGAGATTTATTTATGTATTTCCTCCAGAGCGGAAGGTGATTCAGCCCTTAAAGGAGCCATGCTGCTCTTATAACACCAGCCTCGGACCCCTATCCATAGAGATATTTGCCGGCAGTGCCTAAATCCCTATATTAAAATGAGTTTACATTGGGGCATCATCTATATGATAACAGGATATTAATAGCACCATCATTTTTTTAATAAAAGCTCATAGATTGATAAAAAGCCCTTTTCATGCAGTATATGCTGCGTTTTATGATTTGTGTATTTATGTGTACTCCTCCTGCTCATGCAGGTATATTCCAGAAGGGATGCAGTGTTCGTGTGGAATAGATTACTACACCCCAAAGCCTGAATACAACAACACCTCGTTTGTCATCTACATGTTCATCCTCCATTTCTCTATTCCGCTCCTGGTCATCTTCTTTTGTTACAGCCGTCTTCTCTGTGCTGTTCGTGCGGTGAGAAACACACACACACACACACACACACACACACACACACACACACACTCGTTCAATGTGTTAGTCATCATAAAAAGGACTGTTTAGTAATAAATAAATGGAGCAAGTGTTTGTTTTTATGCATTTGTAAGTTACACATTTGTAAATTTGTAAGTATTTGTAAGGAAAGCTAATATTGTTTTCATAACGAGATAATGTGATAATGATAATGAATATGAAATAATACATTGTATGAGGTAGTCCTGGCATTTCCGTCACACATGACTGATGTATGCCTTAAACACTAATGTAGGTAAGATGGATTTTGTAATTGTATGCTTTCTGTTCTATTTACAGACAGTCCAATTTCCATGCAGGGAGCGTATCAGTCTGCATCTTACTCAGTTTATTAAGAAACTAGACACAGATAGCTCAGAGGTCACAGGAAAACTAATACAATTAACTAATTATCATGGAAAACATAGAAAATAAAATGTATGAAAGCATGTCTGCTAAGGGCTTCCATACATTGGACACGTTGGTAACATTGGTACAACTTGTTTATTTCTTTATTTACTTATTTATTATTTTTACCTCTGCTGCTTGATAGGGAGGGTTAAGCTTCTGTTTGTTTTTTGCATGTTAGCAGGATTGCACAAAAACTACTGAACCGATTTTCACTAAACTTGTTGGGACGATGGGGTACGGGCCTGGCAAGAACTCATAATATTTTGATCCGCATCACAATCCAGATCCAAGAATTTATTAAAGGCTTTTTAACAAGCATTGATTTTTTTTCTGTTGGCAGGATTATGCAAAAGCTGCTGATCTGATTTTTATCGAACTTGGTAGAGGGGTGGGATCTGGGCCTGGAAAATACCCATTAAATTTTGGAGATGATGCGTGCATTGGATCTTGTTGAAAAGTCCTGAAATCCTGAAAAATCTCTATCTTTAATTTACATGAAGCAAATCGTTCATCCGACACCCACTAGGGGGAGACATTTCATTATAACTGCTCCAAGTTATAATAATCCATTTGTGGCTCGCAGAGGTACCTTGCACTTTGAGTGCCTCTCCTAGTTTTTTGTTTTTGTTTTGGGCATTTCTGTGAACAGTTTGCATATTCTTCCTGTGCTTGAATGCGTTTCCTCCAGGTACTCCAGTACCCTCCGCCAGTCCAAATGCATACACATTAGGCTAACTGGCTGCTCCAAATTGACCCTAGGTGTGAGTATAAATGGTTATGTGTGCTGTGTTCTCCGTTGTCGCCCAGTGTCGGCTGAAATAGGCTCCAGCCTCTCTGTGATCCTAGTAGGATAAAGCGGTTCAGCGAATGAATGAATTAATTTTTAGATATTAGTCTCCACCCACTTTTGAGCACTGCATTGTTTAGCTTGGACAACAAATTCCTTTTTGTTATGAGATGAATAAATCATTTGTCTGTCTGTCAGTATAGTCTTAGTGTCATCTAATAAATCGTTATTCAGCACAACAATCAGACTAATCTTTTTTTGTGCTTTTTCCTCCTCTCTGTGCTGTATTACCAGGCAGCAGCTCAGCAACAGGAGTCAGAGACCACTCAGAGGGCAGAGAAGGAAGTCACCCGGATTGTGGTCGTTATGGTGATTGCATTCCTGGTGTGCTGGTTGCCGTATGCTAGTGTTGCATGGTACATTTTTGCCAACCAGGGCACCGAGTTCGGACCTGTTTTCATGACCGTGCCAGCGTTCTTTGCTAAGAGCTCGGCCTTTTACAACCCCGTTATCTACATCTTCCTCAACAGACAGGTACAGCAGCATGAGCAGAAAGTGTGACTATAATGCTGTTGTTTTTATTTGCCCTGAATGCTCAGATAGCATCTTGTGTGTGTTTAATAGGTATGTTTTCATAGTTCACCTGTACAGGTAATGGAATTGTTATAGATGCAGTACATGATATGCACTATTTCATGGTCAAGGACAAATATTAAAGATAAAAACATGTACACTTGAGGGTACCAACCAGGTGAGAAGGAAAAGATAGTTTCGTACCCTTATTTTTGGGGGTGTATTGTACACAACGGTCCATTTTTACTATGCTGTGTATTGTTTATGTTGTGTATTGTTTATGTTGTGTATACAGCATTTATCTAAATGATGTAGTGATGATAAATGCTCCAAGGGCAGCACGGTGAAGTAGTGGTTAGCACGTCCACCGCACAGCAGGAAGGTCCCAGCCTTGGACGTTTCTGTGTGGAGTCTCCCCTTGCTTACGTGGGTTTCCTCTGGGTACTCCGATTTCTTCCAACAGTATAAAAACATACAGATTAAGCTAATTTTCTGTTTCAGATTGCCCCTAGGTGTGAGCATAGTCAAGAATGGAAAAGCTGTATTCAAAATGTAATTATAAATAATTTAATTTAGTCTATTCCCACTGCACAGGAGCAATTGTGCATTCTGATCAGCTAGTCTACTACAGGGATATCACTTCATATAACATTAGCAGGTATGTTGTCATCGACGCCCCAAAAAAAAAAAAAAAAGAAAAAAGTAAGCGGTCGTGACTTGTGCCAAGTTAACAACTAATACTGGACTTATTAAAAAATAAAAATAAAGCGAAACTACATTTAGATTGAAAGTGTTTGATTGTAAGATTTTTTTATTTCAAGAATTAGAGGTTTTTCCACAAAATATGACTTGCTGTGAGAAACCGGCCTCCAGTCCTTGGTAACTCCTGATGTCGGTAACTGGGGAGGAGAGCACTATAACCAGTCTGGTGCAAATGGAAATGTGGCTATAGGTGAGACTGCTTAGGTTTAGCATGCTAACACCAGGAAGACGACTTTTCTGCTCATGCTAGACCATGAAAAACAACAAGATTCAGAATAAATGTATTTGATTGTAAGAACATTTTTTTATCAAATTTTTTTATTTTCAAAAACCAAACGCGTCTTTGTGGGTTCTGTGCCAACCGGCTTTGACTTTTTGGGAATTTAATGAAGATAATAAAAATGCTTATTACTCACAAGCCAGTGAGTGTGGATAGAATAAAACAGTTATTCCACTTAGTCGTGTTGGATATGACTGATTGCCAGCTGAGCTATCAGTTAATATCCGATTCACAGTGCTGGCAAGAGTGCTAAAAAAAAAAAGCAGGTGCTGCATTAGAAATACATATGTGATTATATTTGTGGTGGCGTGACAAACTCTGACTTGTCTTCTTTAAGAAATCTTAAAATACGTTTGACCAAAACAGTAAAGAAATGTTTTTCTATTTAGGCTTTAACCTTTTCTAACTTTGTCTCACGTTGGATGGTGTGATTTTTCTGGCTTAAGGAAACTCCCACTGCGGTCATGTTGTTATACAGCAGTGTTAGACCCGTTACAGTGATATAGGTGTGAACTGAATCAAATCAGTATGTGATCAGACAGCAACTGACAAAATATCCGCGATGTATCAGCGGCATCACATTATCAAAACCGAGAGTGTCGCCCAGTGTTGGTAGAGATGACCCTAATAGGATTAAGCCGTTCGGAAAATAAGTGAGTGAGTGAGCGTTATAGTGCTTTATATATTTAATAAGTACTTTTGTTCCTTGTTCCAGTTCAGGAACTATATCCTGATCACTCTGTGCTGTGGAAAGAACCCGCTCGGTGAGGATGAGACCAGCACAACGTCCTCTGCAAAAACCCAGTCTTCAGTGGTCACCTCCAGCCAGGTGGCCCCTGCCTGAACCTGTGCCCTCTGACCTCCAGCCCCCAGTGCACCTGGAACACCATCAGCGAAGTAGCCTCCTATCAAGCAGTTACTTCTGTACAGTTCCCTTCTGGATTCCTGTTGTGTGATTGTAATCTACACACTGGAGCATGGCATGTCGTCTAGTGTAGCTTTTAATGGGAACATGTTCAGATGAATTATGCAGAGCTTTTATACTTTCCATTTTGTTTTCATGATCATTAGCCCCCTGGACCTCCTCCCTCATTGTGCTTATTAAAACAAATAAATAAATAACTGATCGGGTTATTACATAAATCTGTAGTTTACACTTCTGGAGTGAACGTTGAGACCATGCTCCTTATCCATTGCTCACTGTGTGTTGTGGCGTGTGATGGGTGAATTATGCGACGAATGAGTAGAACAGCAGACAGATGTGAGTCAGGAAAAACATCTGGAGTCTCAGGTTCGTGGATGTCTCATTCAGCCTTTTGGGATTCTATTTGTGTCTGGTGCGTTTGGCTCATTGTTAGAGCAAGTGTTAGGATGTGACTGTTACCATGTGAACTCTCGTGCAGCATGAAATTAAAAAAATTGAACAAAAAACCCCCCAAAACCCTCTGTTTTGTTCTCATACAGCTTACTTTTATATCTATCTTTAACACAGACCAATTATTTACTTATTAGGTCTAATATGATTGTATAAATAAAGAAAAAAATTAAATAAATAGACAGTGTGTATTGAGGGCAGCATGGTGGTGTAATGCTTAGCACACCCGCCTTACAGCGAGTAGGTCCTGGGGTCAAGTCCTGGGCTTGGCGAGGGTGTTTCTGTGTGGAGTTTGCATGTTCTCCCCGTGCCTGCATAGGCTTCCTCCAGGCACCCCGGTTTCCTCCAACAGTCCAAAGACATACGCATTTGGCTAACTGGCTGTTCCAAATTGCCCCCATATGTCAGTATTTAGTGTTAATGAGGGTGTGGGTTGCCCTATGATGGTATGGCAAGCTGTTCGGGGTGTACCCTGTCTTCGCCCAGTGTCGGCTGAGATGGGCTCCAGCCTCCCAATAACCGTAATAGCATTAAGTGGTTTGGCAAATGAGTGAGTGAGTGAGTGAGTGTGGGTTTAATGAAAAATAATACACTAATACACTATTCTCTCATCGCTTATTTGCCAAACCGCTTAATCATATTAGGGTTGGGGGAGGCCGACACTAGGCGAAGGCAGGGTAAACCATGAACAGCTTGCCTTACCATCATAGGGCAACAAATACAGATCCAGTCGCACTCACCCTTATACCCAGGGTCAATTTGGAACAGCCACTTCTTTGCACTGTTGGAGGAAACCGGAGTACCCTGCGGAAACCCACGCAAGCACAGGGAGAACATGCAAACTCTGCACAGAAACGCCCTAGCTGAGTCCGGGAGTCGAACCCAGGACCTTCTTTCTCTGAGGTGGACGTGCTAACTATACCACCAGGCCGCCCTAATAAATGAATACAAAATTCCAATATAAAGACAGAATGCATAGTCAAGGTCATAGGTTTATTTGATAAAATTTCCCTCTTTTTCCATGAAAGACACACATTAAACAACTGCATCAGGCAGACTATCCAATACAATTAACCATACTAGTACATTTGTAGTACATTTGTTTTGGTTTAGATTCAACCTAAACCTCTCATTCAAATTCTAGCCTGCAGCTTCGTCCTCATGGCCATAAATCACAGGGACGCTGATTGATTTGTATTTAAAAACTCTTACTGTCATGGTTACATTCTACAACCCATCAAACCTGATGTTTTCATTCGGAATCATCCCTCAGTAAGATTAGGCACAGGGAAATCAACTGAAAACACACCAGATTGGATCACGACAGCTTGAAGTAACCGAAGCCAGCTTGGAGGACATTCCCATGATCGGCTTCCTCTCACATTCGAATTATTACGCTATAAAAATCATACAGAAAGCTATAAATATTGCTATGGAAATTTTTTTACTATACAGTCCAGTGCATCATTGGCTCTTCCCCAGAGCGGGGTCAGTGCGTGAAGTAACCACAGGAACTCCTGGTTCCATAAGTCCACATTTAAACAGCCTCCCAACACGACGTCAAGTGAAATCCCATCAGTCCCCGTCTTGTTAACAGGCATAATGTGTTTGGATTGCATATCAATTAAAAACAAAAACAAAAAAATAACCTCTTACAAGCCAGCCATAGAAAGAGCAGGAGTAACCAACGGAATTTGGCAACAGAACGTTTTTGTTTTGATACAAGTTTCAGTTATGTGTCCGTCTTTTTTTTTTCTTTTTTCTTTTTTTCTTTCTTTCTTTTTTTTTTTGATCACCGGTTACTGTAGGTTCGATCAGCGGAATGTATTGTAGCCATGTAGAGGCAGTGTTTTCATTGGCTCAGGACCTGTGGAGAATACATTTGGATTGGCTGGAGTTCAGGCTTCACTGCTGCACTCATAAATGTTATCCTCCACCAGGGCGATGACCTGCTCAAACTTGTGCTGTAGTTGAGTGCGTCTAGCAGTCGGGTTTGAGTCCAAAGCAGTCACCACCTGTCCAAAAAGACAGACACGAACATATTTCAGGTAAATACACAAGTATTGGTATATTGTAATGTTTACATGAAGGAGAACAGTATAGTACCTAGGGCTCTCGTATTGGCCGCATTTGGTCTCTTGATCAAGAACCTTTTCTCTTTAGCAACTTTATTTCAATAATGGAGTTTAACGACAAATCTAACGAGAAGCTGTTAGCGATTGTCCTGCACCTGATATGGTTCTCTACCTCACATCCCAGATTCTGCAGGATCCACGAGTTAAGATACCGAGCTTCAGTAATTCATCACCGCTGTTTAAAGCCTGACTGAGTTGCACTTGCAGGGGCTAAAACTTCCAATGACCAAACACTGATCACCATAGTTTCCTTATTACCAATCGCTGATCACCATTGTTCCCAACATTCATTTAATTATTCCAGGAATCCTAATGACTGATAACTATTGTCCACAATGACCAATCATAATCACCACAGTTCCCTACAACCAATCATTGATCACTCTTGTTCCTAGTAACCAATCAATGATCATTATTCCCATCTTCGAATCAATAATCATCATTCTCCCTAATAACTAATTACAGTTTCCACGATGACCAATCACGTTTCACCGTTTATCCCAATTAACCTGTTAATTACCGTTTCCACTAATGATTAATCACTAATTGTCATGTTCTCCGGTAACCAATCACAATTTCCCTAATAACCAATCGCATTTCCCTAATAACCAATTACTACTCACCATTTTACCAATGACTAATCACTGTTTTAACCAATCACTAATTACCATTTCTCCCCAAAAATCAATCCCTGATCTTGGTTTCCACCAATGACCAATCACTTATCATTTTCCCAAATAACCGATCACAATTTCCCTATTAACCAATCACTAATCACCGTTTCCACCTATCACATCACAATTTTCCAAATAACCAATCATAAATCACCATTTAACCAATGACTAATCACTGTTTTCTCCAATCAGTAATTATCATTTTCCCCAATGACCAGTTGCTAATAACGTATTTTTTTCTCCAACAACCAATCACTAATCACCAGGTTTCCCACAATTTCCTCAAATTCCCAAAGTTCCCCCCAAATTTCCCAAATCTCCAATTACTAATCTCCGTTTTCCCTAATCACTACTCACCATTTTTTCCCCACTACCAATCTCTTATTCTATTCTTCCTCACGAGCAGTGATACTTATTTTTCAACACTGATTTCCCACTCACACAGATTTATTATTCATTTTAAACTTCCGTGTTGGTGAAAATTACAATTCATAAAAGTAACGAATAAAACACGTACATCTTTAAAAGATAATGAATTAATCCAAGCTATAATTAAAAGATAGTGTTCAGAAACATTTTCCTTCATCTCTGTTTCCAGACTTACTACTGAGTGTCATAATTCATATACAGTGATCATCACAATCATTATGCAAATGAGTTAATGATGTAATGTGGGGTGTTTTTCGAGCAAGCTGAAGCTACTTTCTTTTCCCTGAAAGGAGTTCGCAACACTTAAAGTTAATCTTTAAAAGCTCAGCTAAATGCTTACACCAGATTCCGCCTCACTTGTGAGTCGTTTTGATTAAAAGCATCTGCTGAATGTAAACACAAATTTAAGGGGGAAACAAACATTAAAGTCAAAGAAACGCCTCGGAACAAAAGTGCACCAGGGTTTATCTGCTCCATTTATTCACTCCTGACCTTCACCTAGCTTTACAAATCGACTTCACCATCCGGAAATATGGCGAGAGAAAAGAGAAAGTGCAAACAATTTGGCCACTTTACACACACGCCGAGCGTCACAGACAGCGCGCCCTCACAATACTCAGCAGATCCAGCTAAGCTGCTGTTTTCCAAACCCCCATGCAGTTAGTCTTTCATGTCCAGCAGAGCCATTCACGTAGCATTATGCATGTAGAGAATGAGCTCAATCACACACGCCTGCAATCAGCCATGTTTTTCACTGCGACGCTCCGACATGCTGAGGCTAAAGAATGGGTATTAAAACAGCCCCGGGGATTAGCGTCAGGGTGCCAGAACGCACACACATACTCACACGTACACACAGTCATTCAAATGATATACTGCAGGTGGGATGGGAAAAGGCCACTATTATCAGGCATATGGGAGGTGTGTGTGAGAGTGTGTTTAAGGACACATGCATAAGCTTGTTAGGAGAGTTGTATAGATGTGTACTTTTTCTGGATCTGAATCACGGACTGAAACGCAGTCACGGCACGTGAAGACATGTTGGAACCTCTTCTTACCTGAGCGCGGTATCGCTTGGCGTATTTGTAGATCTCGGTCAGTGCCAGGTTGGTGTTGAACTCGTTCCGGTATTTCTATTAATCACACAAAGAAAGCAAATTAGTTTCGTCCAACAATTAATGTTGTGTGAAGGTACAGAGAAGACATGTCATGTGAGAATGTGTTCATCTGTTACATTATGGTGATGTTTTACATTTAGCCGCCCGGGAAAACCCTTCCCATTCTATATGCATAAATTCTATCATAGGTCATTTGATATTAGCAATTGTGTGCTCTGATTGGCTAATCTATTCCTAGGATATCAGCTCATATCCTGTGGCCTAAAATGTCACAGGAATAAAAAATAGACCGCAGGGGTCCAGACATTCCTGATGAAAGGACCATTTCATAATATGCTGATATAAAACTAGCATAGCAAGTTTGAAAGCCCCAGCTTTGGCGTGCAGCAAGTAAATGTCCGGAAACCTAATATACAGTTTTGACTCTGTGACCTTGAAAAGCTGGTCAAGGTCAATCACACAAAAATGCATCCAAGCACTCATAGTAGTGAGCCAGCATAAGAAGTTTGAAAGCCCAGTGGAGAGAATAAAAGTTATTCCCCTCCCTCTCAGCGGGTATGAATAATAGCCTGCTCAGATAAAGCCTTGCAAAGCTATGAGCTCATACCTGACTCCCAGTCATGGAATAACTGTTCCGTATGCATCATGGACATTTTGGCAGTGAGTATCTAATTACAGTATAAATTGCTGAATGAATTTGGCTTATGCCCATTTCACTAGGCCACACAGCTCTCCTACAACTTCATCAAAACATGATATTCACTGTATGAAGAAATCACACTTAGCCAACAAGGTCTTAGACAACTTTTGGCGAACTGACCATTTTTATCACCACCACCACTGTTAAACTGCCTCTTTACCCAAAATAAATATATTTCTACATCATTTGGATGAAATTCGGTATATGGATGGTTTAATAATTTAGCCGTGGCACCGAATTATATATGTATCGCTCTTTTTTAAGCATGTTTTTCCAGAAGTCCACCGCCGTGCCATGCAGTAGGGCAAAGGTCACCAACCCTGTTCCTGAAGATCTACCTTCCCTATCTAACACACCTCTTTTAGCTAATCAAGATCTTCTTATGTCAGTGTTTAGATGGCCATGATTAGGGTTGGAGCCAGGGTCTTCAGAGAATTCAATCTCCAAGAACAGGGCTGATGACCACTGCAGTAGGTTTTCCACCTCAGGGATTCCCACTTACATACATGACATGATTATTAAAACAGAGCTGTTTATGTTTTTAAATGTACAAAATGCTGTGTGTTACACGCAAAACTACTGAGAAAATAAAATGTATTCTTCTATTATGGTAGTAGTGGTTAGCACGTGCACCTCACTGCAAGAAGGTCCTGGGCTCGAGTCCCAGGCTCGGCGAGGGCATTTCTGTAAGGAGTTCCCATGTTCTTCTGGTTCTTGTGTGGGTTTCCTCCTGGTACTCCGGTTTCTTCCCACAGTAGAAAATACATGCACAGTAGGCTAACTGGCTGTCCGTAGGTGTAAATGGGTGTGTGAATGATTGGGTGTGTTGGCCATGCGATGGTCTGGCAAGCTGTTCACCTGCTGTACCCTGCCTTCACCCAGTGTCGGCTGAGACAGGCTCCGACCTCCTAACAACCGTAATAGGATTAAGCTGTTTAGCAAATGAGTGTGTGAGTATTATCAGTGGGTGGAATTATGTTTTTAAGGCCTCCGCAGGAATGTAATTATAGCTAACAGGGAAAACTACTCTCAGGGTAGCATCATACTCCTGTTGTTTAATATTTTTTATTTATATTACAGAAAAAAATTAAAAAGCATAGAAATGGAACTTACGCGTGACTCCTCGGCTAAGTGTGCATTCATCTCCTGTTCGCTGAGTGGTGCCATCTCTTGGATCTGCTTATAATAGGACTGAACCCTCTTCTTGTACTCCGGGATCTCTTTAGCATACAGCAGTTTATTGGTGGGAGAGTCCTGTCAATCAAAAAAAAGGAAGGCGAATAATGAATGACATGCCTGAGATTTTCTCATCTAGTGTGTTTTGTTTCCAGCGCTGTTCTCCGAACTGCAACATGGGCTTCCAGTGGGAAAAGATTAATGCTGAGCAGTGTTGTGTACTGCACAGGTTCTCATTTTCCTCCTCAGGGACTCTAATGCGAGACATTTTTTATTCTGTTCCACTTCTGCACACGCTCAAGTTGAGGCTGGAGGACGATGATAACTTGGTGCAGGTGTGGTACGAGCGGGAAAACATGAAGAATGTGCAGTGGTTCGAGAACCTGCAGGGTAATAAGATTAATTCTAATATACCTGAACAACAGAAGAAAGTGGAATTGGTCCAGGTGAAGAAGCAAAGCATTTATTTAGGGATGCAACCTTAAAATATTTTGCACAGAAAGCTTAGCTTGTGCAAAATTGTCATAGAATGCTTTCTCGCTGGAATATGTAAAAACAACAAAAACAAAAAAAAAAAAACAGTAAAGCAGGAGTACATGGAGTCTGTAGTGAAGTTACTGTTACCATAGCAAAATGTCAGACATTTGTTTATAGCTACATTTAACGTTATACTGTAAACAGATTTTGAAAATTTAGCAAATATATACAACACTTATCCGCCAAAGACAATTTAGATATCGATGAATAGTCCCTGGGTGCATGACAGCGCACTGGTTAGCTTGAAAGCGTCACAGTAAGAAGGTCCGGGGTTCGAGCGCTTCACTGGCTTTTTTCCCCCTGTTTTTTTCCTCCCCTAATTTTAGTCATATCCAATTCCCACCCATCAAGTGTTGCCTCCCGATCAAATACGACCACTACCAACCAGGAGGTGCGTAAGCATGCACATGCCCCCTCCATGACATGTGATGTTGCAACTCACCTCTTTAGGAACTGCTACTCGTGCACATTCAAGGCGGCCTAACACACTCGGAGGGAAAGCGCTTTCCGCCTCTTTTGTACGAATGAGCTCACAGATGCCCATGGACTGGCTGGTGATTGCTGTGAGTGACAGGGGAGTGTATGCTATCCCTCCCTCCTGTGAGAGCTCAGCCACAATTAGCTCCCATGGACTCTCGGTCACAGATGGCTGCAGCATCAAACTAGATTCGAAATTGTGATTCCCAGGTTGATAGTCACACACCTTGTCGAAGCGCCACTTGGGAGCCTAACCCATGACCTTCTTGCAGTGAGGTAGAAGTGCTAACCACTACGTCTTTGTACCGCCACACTCTGATTTGTGAAATATTGTTCGTTTGATTAGGCTATGATTGAGTTATACTTCCTTTGCATTTGTCATACGGGCTTCCTTCCAAGAACGAGAAAGAAGCCTCATGTTCTCGTGTGTGTGTGTGTGTGTGTGTGTGTGTGTGTGAGGTGTGTATTGATATTTGTGTCCATATGTTCCAGTTTTAAACCTGCATTTTTTGCAAAGTTAAATGATGAATCAGATGATATGAATTCTGTAAGTAAGGTATTAGTTTGATTGGATGCTAACAGTCGTCACGGAAACAGAGTGCATCACTCACTGTGTTCACAGTTTCAATGCTTTTATGTTGATAAACAGCACGATAATTACAGTTGAGTCCGATCATTAAAGCAGAATTAATCCATGAAAGAGTAATCAATGTGCAATTGTGTGTAATTACATTATAATATCTCTCTCCCTCTCTCTCTTTCTCCCTCTGTATCACCCTTTTCCAGTCTCACACTTCACTTCCTACATGAACTCCATCTGTCTGGTGGCCCCTGACCTTTAACATCCAACATTTACCTTACTAATTTTTTTTTTTGTTTTTGCTCCTGCCTGCAGTTCAAATGATGGAACACACACACACACACCTACATACCTCACTTTCATTCACCAAGAAAGAGAAAGAGGCATGTTCTCTTTGTGTGTGTGTGTGTGTGTGTTTGTGTGTGTCTGTTTGAAGATGAGATGTTAGATCAGCCGACTCAGAGGTCAGTATGAGAGAGAAAGTGTGTGTGTGTGTGGGGGGGGGGCTTTGGGGTCATATATACTCACTCATCTCACTTATTCGCTGAACCACTTAATCCCATTAGGGTTGCATGGAGGCTGGATCCTGTCTCAGCCAACGCTGGGCAAAGGCGAGGTGCACCCTGAACAGCCCGCCCGGCCATCGCAGGGCAACACACACATGCACAACCATTCACACTCACACCTAGGGGCAATTTGTAACAGCCAGTTAGCATAATGAGCATGTCTTTTGATTATGGGAGGAAACCGGAGTACCTAGAGGAAACCCATGCAAGCACAGGGAGACCATGCAAACTCCACACAGGAACGGCCGGGACTCGAACCCAGGACCTTCTTGCAGTGAGGTGGAGGTGCTAACTACTACGCCACTGTGCCACCCTGGGGCATATATATGTTTCTTTTAAATCCTGGTAGGAACTAAAAGTCCACATGTACTGGACGTTAATAGGAAATCTTTACTAGGGTAGTAAAATATGTGTGTGTGTATTTGAAGCTAGAACAGCTGATGTTTCCATATGTTCCTGAATGAAATGTTAGGAGTGTGTTGACGGAGGACGATGATGAGCTCTGCGGCTCTGGTGGCTGAAAGAACAGGAAGAACGAGGGGTTCACTTCGGGGGTAAAGGAGTGAAAGGGTTACTTAGAGTATGAGGGGTTAGAAGAGCACCCAAACAGACAGACACACACATTCACACACACGTTAGAAGAACGAAAAGATCTGAGATGTTAACAGAGATACCCGGTACTAACTTCACCCAGATGCAGAAACAGACATTTCACTTGTGTGTTGAAAAAAATTTCAAAATGGGTCCCAAAGGAGTTTACTGGTGTAATTTGTAGGGTGTGTGTGTGTGTGTGTGGGTGTGTGTATCCCTTTACCTTCCCCAGCTGTAGGTCAGAGATGGAGCATGCGTCGATAAAAGCCTGAGCTATGACGGACAGACATGCGTCCATGTGATCCGTCTTATCAATGTCAAACACAAACTGTGGATTCTTCAGGATGTTCACCCAGAAACGCAGAGGCAAACTAAACAGAGAGAGAGACAGAGAGATAAATATATACATAGAGGGGTAGAAAGAGACAGATAGAGATAAAAAGAGATAGATAGATAGATAGATAGACAGATAAAGATATAGAGGTAGAAAAAGAGATAAATAGATATATACAAATAAAAAGAATGATAGAGATAAAAAATAGATAGATAGATAGATAGATAGATAGATAGATAGATAGATAGATAGATAGATAGAAAAAGAGAGAGAGCAAGAGATAGATAGATAAAGATATTGAGGTTAAAAAAGAGAGAGGGCAAGAGAAAGCAAAAGATAGATAGATAGATGGATAGATAGATAGAGATGAAGTGATAGAGGTAAAGAGAGCAAGAGTGATAGAAGGAGTAGGAGAGAGATAAATAGACAGAGCAAGAGATAGTGAGAGATTGAGAGAGACAAAGAAAGAAAGTGTGAGACAAGATGTCAGAGATGGAATGAAGGAAAGACGACGATACAGAAATGGAAACAGGAGGATGAAGAGACACCGAGACAGAAGGAGTGAGGTACAAAGGGAGAGAGGGAGTGGGAGAAAAGGATAGAAACTTGCCATCACGAATTACCAATTAAAACACATTATAGTGTCACTGGGGAGACAAAACTTTTCTCCCCACTCCAATTTGTTTCTCCTCGTCATTCTTAATAGCCTTTCGAGCCTTTTGCAACACGTTTAACACAATCATGTTCAGCCCCTGAGCTTTTCGCCTCGTAGCTCATTTCCGTTCAGCTAATGTTGTTTGGCCAAGAAAATAATTAGCCAATGAGAACGCAGCATCTGGAAACTTTAATTCACCGACAACATGACACACCCACATGAATGCATGGACTGTTCTGTATGGATGTGTGGATGAGTGTGAGAGATAAGAATATCAGTCAGTATCAGATCCTGTGAGAATCATCGGCACAGCACAGAATGAAGAATGAGTCACGAATATAATGTAGTTTCCTGGCACACGGCAGGTGAGGCCAGGTCGCTACATAACCACAAGCAAAGCTATGCACTTATCAGATCCGTTATGTAACCAGTGCCAAAAAGTAGACTAAAGTAGAAAGATGGATGGATTTTAGTTTATTGGGCATACTTCTAAAAAAAAAAATATGCACATAGAAAGATTTGGCTGGAGAATCTCCCATGGTGCAGGCAGAAAGTTGGCACAAACTCAACAGGCTGAAAAACAGAAGGCCGTACTGGCATCTGCCACGAGAAAAGACGTTAAAGAATCCCAGCACCGCTGCTATTACAGATTGAGTGGGTGATTGGAGTTCTGGGTCAATATGATGATTTGAAAATATATTCAGATGAAGACCACCACATATCAGCACTAGCCAGCATATTAAAACTTCCATAAAACTCGTATCTCTCTTGCTCGTGTCTCGGTACCTGTTTGTCTTCCAGATGTGCAGCGTGTCTGGGTCTGTGATCCCCCGTTTGTCAGCCTGCTCTTCCAGGAAATCGAAGAAATACTTCACGGCTAGTGGCGGCTTCTCAGGTGGGATGCTGAGGACGGCCTGGAAGAGGTCGTCCAGAAACTTTTGAAGTGTTCCCTGTAAACGGTAAGATCCAGAAATCATGACACTCAGTTCACACTTGTATACTTTATATTTATTCACACTGCAAAAGTTCATTCAGTTGCCAAACCACTTAATACTTCTAGGGTCGTAGGGAAGCTGGTCTATCTCAGCCGACACTATGGGCGAAGACGGGGTGCACCCTGAACAGCTCACCAGACCATCACACACAACCAAGCACACTCGCACTCACATCAAGGGGCAATCTGGGACAGACAAGTAGTGGTGGAAACCCATGCAGGCACAGGGAGAACATGCAAATGCCACACAGTGATGCTCGAGCCCAGGTCTCAAACCCAAGACCTTCTTGCTGTGAGGTGGACGTGTTAACGACTACACCACTGTGCCGCCCTAGCACTATCCTTCCAGGCTTTAATAATGCGATGGACAGATTTTAACCCAGTTGCAATCATTTCAGTGATCTCCTTGTTTCCTTTACTCGACGAAGGTCAGTCAAGGGACCCTTCTTAAACACAGAGACATCTCCGCAATCACAGGATACGGCATCCGACATGGTTGTTTAACAATAGAGAAGCTACTCACTGCATCAGTTAGGGTTAAAAGAATTGTTGCCAGCTGGAACATATTAACCACTAGAGTATTTATCCAATCAAATGCATTGAAGTGTTTGTTTATTTAAAGTCAAATTGACTTTAACAGAGTTTTATAGGACAGGCCTTGTATCTTAAAATAGACAAGAGAAACTGGTGCTTAGCGTGACAGGATACAGGTATTCCAATGTGGCTTAACCATGACGCTGGAATTTTCAAATCCACTGCCAGACAAATGAAAAAAAGGCCAGAGGTTATGCTTTATTATAGTTTAATCATTATTAGTGCCAGAGATGAAACACAAAGGCACAAAATGGCAATTAATAAGAAAAATATACAGCTAATCTTTCCCTAAACACCTAAATCTGTGTTCGGTGATTTATTAACTGGCTGCTTTCAGATCCCAGAGGGACTCGAACTGAGCACTTTATTAAAGGAAGGTGCTGTAGAAGAGGAGAGACGTTAATCCTGCACATTAAAGACTAGCACAGTTCTGAAAGATTCATGTTCATTTTGTTGTGTACAAGTGGCTGATTAGAGGTATTGAGATCCTGGATCTCTTAATTTTTTAATCTGTATTTGATTTAAATATTTAAAAAAAAACCTCAATAACATTACAGTGTGGAGTTTGCGTGTTCTCCCTGTGCTTGCATGGGTTTCCTCTGGGTACTCCGGTTTCCTCCCACAGTCGAAAGACATGCACATTAGGCTAACTGGCTGTTTCAACTTGCCCCTAGGTGTGAGTGTGAATGGTGGTGTGTATATACCCTGCAATGGTGAACATTTAAACTCCACACAGAAACGCCCTCACCGAGTCCGGAACTCGACCCCAGGACCTTCTTGCTGTGAGGTGGCTGTTCGAACCACTAAACCGCCGTCCCACCCTCCTTACATACTGTACCATATTTTTAAAAAGCTATAAAGTGATCCAGTGGCACGAGGGCATTGTGGTTAGCATGTCCATCTCACTGCAATAAGGTCCTGGATTCATGTTCCAGGCTTGGAGAGTGCTTGTGTGGGTTTTCTCCTGGTGCTCCGGTTTCCTCCTACAGTCCAAACTGTTCTGGGTGTACCCCGCCTTCGCCCAGTGTCGGCTGAGATAGGCTCTAGTCTCCCTGTGGCCGTAATAGGACTAAACAGCTCAGCAAATGAGAGAGTGAGTGAGTAAAGTGAGCATCTATGAAGGAAAAGTGTTACCTTAGTGGAGAGCAGGCGGGTCAGATAAATCTCAGGTAACACCTTCTTCCTGTGACTGTGCCTGTGAGACTTCTTCGTCTCCATCAGCTCATCGTGGGGTAGAACCTGAACCCATCATAACAATATAAAGCACAATAAACTGGGCTGCATGCTAGGAATCATTCGCTAAACACTGGAGAGGTCCAGATGATGCCAGTGAATAGTGGAAGTTAATGGAGTCCTGAATGTTTATAGCTGCTTAATGAACATGAAACCTCAGTGAAAGGAAACACACACACACACACCTACACACACACACACACACACACAGGAAAGTTTTCTTTCTCCTCTGAAGCCAACGCATCTGCAACTAATCTGTGTTGTCAGTTTAATTTTGTGAGTTTTATTTTACAGACGGTTTACATGAGCTAAAGCACCGTGTAGCACGTCTCGCTCTCTTTCGCTGCTCGTCACTGCTCTGAGGGTTGTACACACACTGCCATTCCTCCAGACATGGGGAAAACCGGCATAATCATCCACAGACCTCGAGAGTGTGTGTGTTTGTGTGTGTGTATGAAGGAGAAACACACACTTACCAAATGAACGTACTTCTCAGTGTCCAAGTCTTTAGCTGCATTGAACAAAATGAACAATTACTCAGTAAACCAGACGTTAAACATGGAGCCAAAGGTACGAGAGGAAAAAAAAGAAATGACAGAATAATTAAATGAGAGAAATTGCTAACATGCTAAGCTGAAGGAAAGGTTAATGAGAGAAAACCCAAGAAGCAGTGTGTGTGTGTGTGTGTGTGTGTGTGTGTGCGCGCGTGCATGCGTGCATGTGTGTGTGTGTGTGTGTGTGTGTGTGTGTGTGTGTGTGTGTGTTAGCAAGGTCAGGAGAGGATAGAGGAGACGCACTGATTGGTAGTGGAGCCAGCTTAATGAGCTTTAGGACCTCATTGTGATTACAAAAGACATTAACTTTCTCTGGTTTACAAACACGTCCCAACAAGAGCACATACTGTACTGACCCTTACTACCAGGCATCTCGATCTCTCTCTATCTGTCTCTCACTCTTTCTCTCTCTATCTCTTTCTCCATCTCTGTCCTTCTTTCTCTCTCTGTCTCTATCTATCTATCTATCTATCTATCTATCTATCTATCTATCTATCTATCTATCTATCTATCTATCTATCCATCCATCCATCTATCAAGCTATCTATCTATTTTCGAGCTCTAAAATAAATGTAAAAAAAATGTTCAAATCAAATGTTAAGATGAATTCAAAATTGTGTGCTTTTTATGTATACATTTCTGTGTATATTTTTATTTGTGCAGAAAACTGAATTTATTTGTTTATTTATTTAGTTTATCAATTTTTAATTGGTTGATTACAATCTTAACAGACCCCACCAGCTTCTTCCGGTTAGTTTGTAGCTGTAAAAATAAAGTATATCTGAATAGAAGGAGATCTCAGAAAGGTGCACTGTGATGTACTTTATTGCAGTGTTGATATTATTACGTCACATCAGCCCAACCCTGGTGTGTGCAGTGGGCAGTGGTGGCTTAGTGGCGATGGGTTACTGAGCCGAAGGTCAGCGGTTCAATCCCCACTATCACCACTGTTGGGCCCTTGAGCAAGGCCCTTAACCCCCAATTACTCAGTTGGATAAAAATGGTAATTGTAGGTTGCTCTGGATAAGAGCGTCTGCCAGATACTGTAAATGTGAGCGACTTTTGCGTCACGTTGAAACTGATGTTTCAGCAGATATACATTTTCCCTCAATATTACAGTAATGATGGCGATTTGATTGAAAGGGAAGACTCATTTACAATAATTTATTAAATAGAAGTATCTACAGTAGTTCATGCAGAAAGTGAGGTGGACGTCCACCAAGCCTGAGGTGAATCATTGTTTTATATTAAAACTGAAAAAGCTAATGAAAAGATTTTTATTTAAAGAGAGTTTATTTTAACCATGACAGAGGCGGGTCAGGTGAGTTCTGAGTTTAATACATTAGTGAACCTCACTCTGTAACTCGTGTAAAACAAATACATTTTTTTGTATATATTGCACAGGAAAGACGTGATCTGATTGGTTCTTTATCTCAGGATTTTTCATATGTAATGTGCAAAAAAAAAATAAAATAATTAGGGTGTACTCACATACACCTAATTTCGTGATATGGCTGTGAAATAGTGCAACTTTTTTTTCCGGTTGTTTTCGGTTTCGGCTGGCTGAAAAAATGTGCGGCCTCATTGAAAACCTTCAGTATAGATCCTTGAGGATCCGCGACCCTGCACTGGCTGTGTCATGTAGTGAACTTTTTATATTATATATATTAAAATGGAAATAAAACAAAGCCGGCCTGGTGGTAAGGTGCTGGATTACTGATCCCAAGGTCGGGGGTTCAAGCCCCACTATCGACGGGTTCTCACTGCT
>JAQMYF010000012.1:14200221-14213047 GCA_030014195.1 Neosilurus mollespiculum | reverse complement strand
AACTGTATTACAACAACAACCTTTTATTACATGAAGTCCTGGTCTCTTTCTCTCTATATCTCTATGTTTCTCTTTCTGTTTTTCTGTCTCTCTCTCTCTCTCTCTCTCTCTCTCCTCCCTCCTCTCTCTGTCTGTCTCTCTCTCTCTGTGTCTCTCTGTCTGTCTCTCCGCCTGTCTCTTTCTCTCTATATCTCTATGTCTATATGTTTCTCTTTCTGTTTTTCTGTCTGTCTGTCTCTCTCGCCCCCTCAATCTTTCTGTGTGTGTGTGTGTGTGTGTGTGTGTGAGAGAGAGAGAGAGAGAGAGAGAGAGAGAGAAAGTGAATGAGAAGGTGATGTATAAGAGTGTGTGTATGACAGCTTTGATAAACTGCATTCTAATTTTAATTACCTAAAACATTTAACACTTGAATACATTTAAAAATATCATGAAGCAACTTGCATTAACACAAACAGAGGCTCGTTTATCAAACTGCATACAAACAACTTTCTCTGGAAATCATCTGCAAGAGCATTTACACTTCATTCATTCATTATCTGTACCACTTATTCTGTTAGGGTTCAGACGAGAGGCGGGGTGCACCCTGAACAGCTCTCAGGCTAACACAGACACAAACAACCATTCACACCTAGGGGCACCTTGGAACAGCCGGATAACCTAATGTGTATGGCTTTGGACTGTGGGAGGAAACCGGAGTACCTGGAGGAAACCCATGCAAGCATGGGGAAAGTGCAGGGTTTCATCTGGGTACTTTGGTTTTCTCCCACATTCCAAAGATATCCATATTAGGCTAATTGTGTGGATGTGAGTGTAAATGGTTGTGTGTGTTGTTCTACGATGCTCTGGCGGGCTGTTCAGGGTGTGCCCCATCTTTGCCCAGAGTTGGATGAGATAGGCTCCAGTCTCCCTGTGACCTTAGTAGTATTAAGTGGTTTAGCAAATGAATGAATGAATTTAATGCCATCATCAAGATACGATACCACCGTGCTTTTCACGATGGCGGAAAATGATGATACGTTTTTTTTTTTTTAAGCGACAAAGTGGTCACGCTGGAAAAAAAAAGTTGTCTGTAGAACTTAATAATCTAGACACATCAATTTGCATAAGGAGTTGGTTTATATTTGCAGCGTGGAACACTGAATGGAAATTGAATTGGAATTGAGTCGTGAGTTGCCTAATGATTTCCATCCCAGCAGCCGAGCGTAACGTAGCATAAATAAGAGACAGATCTCTGTCTGGTAAAGCAGGTAAAGAAAAATTTAATATGTGAGTCAGCAGAGCGCATCCAACCTACTGGGCCTGACACACACACACACACACACACACACACACACACACACACACACACAAACACGCAGTCATGGTCATTACCTCTGCCCAGTGTGTTCTCTCTCTTGTCTTTCATGCTCATGGCTAGTGATGCCCCCTCAGGGATCTGTAAGGAGCAAGAGTTTAAAGGTCAGAGTTCAGGAGGGTCTGAGGTATTGCGCTGCATTTGAAAGGAGTGAAAGCACTCATTAAATCGAAGAAGTTTACATACTGTGTAATGAGTTAGACAGCCTTTTCACTCAGCCGAGACTGTGGGTTTCAATGCATGCATGAGCACACACCACACATGCACACACACACACACACACACAAACACACACACACACACACACTTCACAGCTCATTCCCTGTGGCACCTCGCAAGCTAAACAGTCACGCTGCTAAGAGCGGAAGGGTCATGACTGTTTGCGCACACATTCCGTCTCATTCCCTTTCTCCCTCTGGCCCTTTTCGTCTCGTTTCACGCTGGGACAGTGTTTAGGAAAAGGGAATTCGGATAGGAAAAGGAGGACACACACCTGGTAATGAAACACAGTGTTGAGCTTCTTTCTGCTGTCCTCCATTATAGAGGTGTTGTCCAGATCCTGAAGTATTCGGCTGCTGCAGCCTCCACCGGGAAACCATTCTGGTGAGAGGATGACAAAAATCATCACTTCATCAAACTCGAGCACCGAAATCCGAACTGTAGCATCTGATTCCAACTCTCTAACTGTTAACTCTGATCCCGATTTGAAACATGATCCTAACATCCCGTGCAGCAGACGATTTAGGGCAAATTAGGGGTCAATAGCGAGTGTGTCACGTACCAGAAGTGGGTCAGGTGTACACCGCGACAGTTAAAGTTTGCTCGACATTTAAAATCTGGGCCAAAACTGTCCCAAATGCAGGAGACCATATATATAAAGACTGTACGGCATTTCAATTCTGGGCCAAAAGTGACCCAATTGTAAGTTCTGTATGAAGTTCCGGTACCATCAGGGGTTAGTTTGTTATTGTGTTTGGCTCAGATTGAGGAGAATTAATCATTGTCAGTCCACCGCCGCATCAGAGCCACATGGAAATGTTAAGCATGGGCTCATTATCTGTCTGGAATAACCCTATTAATGTAATCTTTTATCATATTATCACCGTGCACTGCCTAGCATAAGCACCCCCCCCCTTCCCCGCCCCTTCCCCCAAGTCCACATTCTCTAGTGTTACAGCCTGGAACTGAAATGGATTTAATTGGGATTGTCTCAAATCTACACCCATTAACCCATTACAGTGACGGAAAGAGGGATTACAGTCCAATATTCTTTCATTTGCCGAAAAGCTTAATCCTTATAGGCTTGCAGGGAGGCTGGAGCCTATCTTCGCCGACTCTGGGTGAAGGCGGGGTACACCCTGAACAGCTCCCCAGTCCATCACATACACATACAACCATTCACACTCATCCTTACACCTGGAGGGAATTTGGAACAGCCAATTAGACTAATGTGCATGTCTTTGGACTGTAGGAGGAAACTGGAGAACCCGGAGGAAACCCACACAAACTCCACACAGAAATGCCAAAAATCAAGGAACCCTAAGCCACCTTGTTAGCTTCTATTTCTTATTTTTTGGCTTTTTTGGAAACAAAGGTCGTAATAAGAAAGACAGCGCCTGAGCAGATTGTACACATTGTAATAAGCCACGGCTCTACTGTTGTACTTTTAAAGTTTAAAGTTGTACTTTTTTTGAACTGACCAATCCTGTGTTGACTTACTACAAAGACTGTGCTGGACAACGCTCGTGTGTTGTGTTGGTGTATCTCCCCAGGCCTAATGAGGTGGGTAACCTCTGAGCAGGGGAGTGGGGTGCAAAACCGAGCGCGTGGGATTTTTTTTTTTGTCTGAATTAATATGTGATTGCGTCCTTTCTGTTAATATTCAGTGAACTCAAAAAAGTCCGATAAGCTCCGATAGAATCTGGCATCACTGCATACTATTACTTATTACTATGTGTTTATTACTTGAATGTCTTAATATCTCATATAATTTATAAATTAAAAAACTTGGTGGAAAAAACTGTAACCTGTCTTATTTATTTATTTATTTATTTATTTTTACCTAATTCGACGTCCTCCTCTCGAGGCCACTGGGAATATGGCAGATTCTTATAGAAAGCTTCTAAAATCTTCTCCTTCACCTGACAGATGGTATCTGTGTTCATCACACGCACACTCACTGAATCCATCCCGAAGCCTTGGAACGAGACGTTAATGTTCTGAAACACACACAAATGAGATGTCAACAAAAATAAACATCCTTGAAATTGCTTTTTAAAAATAAATAAATGACTGAATGAATGAATAATTAAATGAATGAATAAATGAATGAATGAATGAATGAATAAATAAATTTTAAAGGGCTGACAGGAGAAGGCGTCAGGACAGGATATAATACAAGCCCACACTTTTAGGCAGCTAGCCTCAAGTTATTTCACTTACATGAGATAATGAGGATCTATAATGAGGGTCATGGATTTTTTTCATGGACACGAAAGTGCTGCCACCCGCATCTTTATGAACCATGTGTGTGCGTATTTGGGAGCAGCCTTACACACTCAGTGGGAAAGCACTATCCGCCATCTTGTATGAATGAGCTCACAGACACCCATGATGGGCTGGTGATCGCTGTGAGTGACAGGGAAGTGAACATATGCCATCCCTCCCTCCCATGAAAGCTTAGCCATTAAGTTCCCATGAACTCCCAGTTTGTTGATAGCTGAGGCATCAACGTGGATTCGAACCTTCAATCTTCAGGTCGACACCTTGTCAAAATGCCAGTCAGGAGCCCAGGGTTTTAGAATAATAAAAATAATATAAAAAAATAAATAAAAAAAAGCTAGAGGCCCCCAATGGGGGAATCGCACTAGCTGTTATCTAGCCATTGTAAACAATTGGTGGCCTTTTTTTTTTTTTTTTTTTTTTACCTTGAACTTGACCTATAAATGACCTTTTCCTAAATTCATTTTAGCATTTGGTCCCAAGCTGCTACACCTAAAATGTGACGGTGATACGTCAAGCAGTTCTTGAGATATAGATATGTATAGCCATAAATAAATAAATAAATAAAGAGAGAAAGAAAGAAAGAAAGAAAGAAAGCAAACACACAAACTGACTGAAGTGAAAACAATACCAGCTACGCTATCACGGCTGGTGAAGGAAGAAAAGAAAGAAAACCTTTTAAGCTGTCAGTCCATTAGCAGTACTTAGCTTTAATGTTGAGCTAACTTCGCCACGTCTCTCAGCAACATTCCTGATAGTTACATGACATGCCTTAAGGAGTGTAGTGGATTTACTGATCAAGCTGCTTTCATCCCATGTTATGACATCTGAAAGTCTTTTTCAGGTTGTTCGAGCTCATTATGATAACTGTACAAGAACATCACATGACTTAAAGCCAGCTATTTTGACAAGTTCCCGAGCGAATGCCTTAATCAGGAACGATGCTGTAAGGCACTTGAACAGACAGCACGTCAGATATATCGGACTGAAACTCACCAGTGGTTTGGCCTCGATGTTTTCTCTCAGGAGCCACTCTTCGTTCAGTGTGTATCTCGCCTTCCCCGTGATAGCATCTATCGAGCCTTTGTTAATCTGCTGTTTGATTGCACACAGTAGCAGGAAGAAAGGCTCACCAACCGTCTCCTGAAAGACAACGTCATGAGAAAGTTTGGGTGTCGTGAGAATCGTGAAAAGTGGTTTGTGTGTTTGTTTTCGGGTATACTTCTGAGCTGTAAATAAACACATGAAAGAATATTTCATGACAGGGTGTGCTGTTATAATATCAAATAACATCGACAGCGTGCTTACTGCTACCAGCAAGTTCTCAATGATTACAATTTTAACATGATAAAAGCACATGCTGCATGTTTTATCCCTTTATAATTATATTATAAGGTGGCAGCAATAAGGACCTGGGTTTAAACCCCATGGGCTCGGCAAAGGCATTTCTGTGTAGAGTTTAAATGTTCTCCCTGTGCTTGTGTGGGTTTCTTCCAGGTACTCCGGTTTCCTCCATCAGCATTAGCTGAGACAGGCTCCAGCCTCCCAGTAGTATTACAGGTTTGAGCAAATGAATAATTTTATCATTTGAAGGTGAGCTGAAAAATTCATAGGCTGACCATGATGCAGTGGATGAATTTGACCATGTGGTTCATTTTTTAACACGGTCTCCCCTGCGGTTTATACACTTCTTCCATCTGTGTTACAGCACTTGGATATCCTTGGTACAGAAGCTGTTATGTTTAATTTCTCTGAAATTACTCCTTCGTACTCAGCCTATGAACTTTTCAGCCCACCCTCGTATTACATTTGTTGCAGCTTGTTGAATTGAATACGCTTTATAAATAAATTCAATTCAATATTAAATACATTTTAATGAGGCAGAATGTTTACAAGACAAGTGACATAATCCCATCACTCTCTCTCCGGTCTCTCTTCTATCTCTTGAACAGCTCACTGGTACAGGCTCTTGTTGATCTACTGATTGGAGGGTCATAAGTTCAAATCCAAGAACCAACAAGCTGCCGCTGTTGGGCTTTTGAGAAAGACCTTTAACCCTCGACTGCTCAAATCTATCCTATCTCAAGTGGACATGCTCTGGATAACAGCATGAGGGACATCTAATACAATAAAATACACAGCGCCACATTTGAGAAAGAAACGTGAAAGCAAAACTTTCTTTATCTTGAAGATTTAAAGAGTAAGTTTTCAAGCATGGGTTACTGATGCCTTCCATGAAGGTAATGTTTATTATCAGTGTTGGTTTATACTTCATGTCTACCAAAAAGTCAGAGCTGATGTTATTGAATATTAGTATATAGTACATGGGAAATGACGCAGTCTGATTGGTCCGCTGATTCGGAGGTTTAAAAAACATAATTCCGAGTGTATAATCCTTGATATGCTTCAATATGGCTGACTCTAGGTTGGTAACGGTCACTTGGAGCAAGCATATTCATTATTGTTCCACTTTAAAATGGAAAAATAAATAATAATCTTATTTTAGAATTCAGGGTTATCTTTTCAGTGTTGACTCGTGTTGGTAAATGAGGAACGAGTGGTAGGTAGAAAGCTAGCCGCACTCCAGCTTGCCGGATACTGCTTTTCATCGTTTCTTCCCCACTCACTGACATGAGTGGACGCTGAGGACAGGAGGGGGAAAGGGGGGGGGGGGGGGGGGGGGGGGCGGGTTTGGGGGGGGGCCCAAAAATGCCTAATTTTTGGAACTAAAAGAATTCTTACCATCAAATACACAATCGTTCACACTAACGCCTAGGAGCTATTTGGAGAAGCCAATTAGCCTAATGTGCATGTCTTTGGACTGTGGGAGAAAACCAGAGTACCTAGAGGAAACCCACACATGCACTGGGAGAACATGCAAACTCTATACTGAAACACCCTTGTCAAGCTTGGGACTCGAACTCAAGACCTTCTTGCTGTAAGGCGGATGTGCTATCCACTGTGCCACTCTCCCTTAATTTAGTCATAGCCGATTCCCACCTGTCAAGTAAGGCCTCCCTGTCGTGTTACCACCACTTGGAGTGAAAGGTAGGTGAGTGTAAGCCACCCCTTTCCTCTACGAGAGCTCAGCCAATTAGTTCCCATGAACTTCTGCTCCCAAATGGCTGCATCCATCTACCTGGATTCAAACTTGCGATCTCCAGGTTGTCAATGCACCACTCGAGAGCCCTTAAAGCCCCTTAATTTTAATCGTGGGTATCACAGTTTGTATCTCGTCCACTCACTTTGAGGTAGCTGTACATGCAGATGGACATCCAGTTAGTCAGCATCTTCTCCACCACGGACTCCGTACGCCGCAGCATCAGCTTGGGGTTCTTGGAGGCGGACGCGTCAATCAAATCCACCAGCAGCTCCTTCATGATGCTGGTGTAGTATTCCAGTTTGCCATGGAGGGCGATAGTGAGCAGTGAGGCCAGATTACATCTGGACAGATGGAAAGATATCAAAAGGTCGAAGAGGGAAAGAAATGAGAGAAGAAAGAGGAGAGTTGTGTTAATCAATTGAAGCAGCTGTGCGTCCCAATCGGTCCAGAAGAAAAAATGGCTGAATGTACAGGAAGAGGTGAAAGTGCTGGAGTGCGTAGGCAGAGACGACTTTGGGGATTGTGTCAGGACAATGCTTCTTTCAAATGTGTGTGTGTGTGTGTAACCCACAAATCCGGGGATGTGGTTAAATCTGGAGACTCTTTCAGCAGATTCCAAAGCTCCTAATTACATGTGAATATAATGCTGAGACAGCCATGAAGTCTCTGATGTAGCCCAGAATAAAACTCCCAGCATGCAACAGGGTGTCGAAGTATGACAAAGAAAAAGTCATAGACCACTACCACAAACTATTTTTAGAGCAGGATTTCGGAGATGAATGCTTTTCCTCTTCCCGAAGTACTTATTATTCAAGATGGCATCAATGTATAAGAGCTCCTCGGGTTGATGTAATAAAATAAATTATGTAACGCTGTCAGTTTTTAAATTCCTGTCAGTCAGATGGAACGTGTCTAATCCAAGTTGGCATTTAGGCAGTTGATGAAAAGATTACATGATTACAAAACCTATGAACTATTTGATTGGCCACATGAATATTAAATAGGGACCAAGTTTCCAGTCAAGCAGCATAGATAAGCCTTTGGAGTCTATTAAAGTATATTATCTGGGGTTTTTTGTTTGTTTGTTTATTTCTTTCTTTGTTTTGGGCAGTACCTGTCTCGGACAGCGAAGTCCTTCTGCTGTTCCAGCGCATGAACGAAGGTGATGAGGAAGTGCTTGTTATTCAAGAGAGTGGAGAACATGGTGATTCCCTCCTCTACATTGGGCCTGGTGGTGCTGGAGGGCTGAGAGAGAGAGAGAGAGAGAGAGAGAGAGAAGCAAAACAGTAACAAATAAGTAGGACAAAGGATCTTGGATCACACTACTGAGAATTGGGTAACAGGTCATTGAAAAAAAATAAGACTTGCAAAAGTTTTGCAACATCGTTTTGAAATACTTTCTGTATTATATACAGTGCAAACCACTCATCACTCACTCAACCGCTTAATCACATTACGGTCGTGGGGAGGCTGGGGCCTATCTCAGCAGGGTACACCCTGAACAGCTAGCCAGACCATCACGGGGCAACATACATATTAGGGGCAAATTGGAACAGCCAATTAGCCTAATGTACTGTACATGTCTTTGGACTTGCTGTAAGGTGGACGTGCTAACCACTACACCACCATGCCACCCAATCTCACTTTGAGTAACTATATATATATATATATATGTATGAATACATTCAGTAAATTCATTTTGACAAGCAAGTCAGTGTAAAATTTCCTGATGGTGTTCGGCTTAAAAGAGTTAATGCTTTGCAGTAATTCAGCTCTTTACTGACTCATCAATTCTAGGTAAAATAAAGACCCTGGAGGGAAAAAAAAATAATTCAACCTTTTTTCTCTTATAGAAGATAAGGTTGTATCTGAACCTGACAATCTGCTGCTTGATCTGTGCTTTCCAGCAGGATGGTCCAATATGGTGAAATGGCCAATATCATAGTAACCTTGCATACGTGGCAGTTTTAAAAAAGATTAGACAATTACAAAGTCCATCAGTTGCTAAAAAGTTATTCACAGTTTGCCTTACTGCTTCGTTCCGATTGGCTGTAGCACTTCAGAGTACCAGCACTTACTATACCCTGTATGTATGTATAATTTTTTTTTACGTGTTAATTTAATAAGTTGCATTACTGGGCCTGTACATAAACAATTACTTTTTCAACAACATAAAACCAGAATGTCTGTGATGTTCTTATCCGACACCTGTACTTATGAGAGCAAACATGATGCGAATTTCTATAAACATTTTTAATTCTGCAGGTAAAAAAAAAAGAAAAAGGAACACGTGTGTTAAGACCTGTGGGAATAGAAGTGAACAGAAGGACACATGGAGCTGAACACTATAATGGCCCACCGAGATCTATCAGATGAAGCAAACAGAATTCAAATTGGTACAAAAAAAACCAAACAAACAAACAAAACAAACAAACAAAAAAAAACAAAGAGAAGAAGCATTTTTGGTGATTTTAAATATGTTTGCATAGATTTGCATATTTATAGAATTTCCAAATTCTGTGCAGAATTGTAAAAGCCCACACCTCGCGCTATCAGATAAAAACAAACAAAACTGAAATCAATCAAGAAATAAGAGAGAAGAAACATTTTGAAAATTGTGGACAGATGCCAGAGGGACAGAGACGGACAAACAGACGTCGTATCGCCATGGCATCATCTCATTGGGTCTACAGTGCTACAGAAAAAAGTCTTTATCAGTATTAACTGGGGCTGATGCTTTAAAATACTTTAAACCTTGATAGCAAGTGTACATGAGACTATTGATATATTTTGTCATAGCATTTACATTTACATTTGTGGCATGTATGGTAAGTATTTTATTTCATTTAATTTAGTGCTGTTTACAGTTAATTAATGTAGTTTTATTGCAGACAAAAGGTATAATTTTGCTATTTTTGAAGGCATCTTTGGCATCAATTGCTACTTCCTTTCCTCCTTTATTATTAGCCCCATAGTCATGGAAGATGACTTATATGGTTGTCCTGTGTCCGTACATCCACAGGAAACCCAATAAGGCTTCACCAATAAACAACAGCTTTATTAACTGACATCCCCATACAATCTAACCCAGGTAGGCAGGGAATCTTTCGCCAAGAAAAGCACCAAACATGAACGGAAAAACATGGAACATGAACTTGTTAAACAGATAATTCAACTAAGACAGGTGATACAAATGAAGGCAGAAGTCATTGAGTGAAAGGCAGTGAAAAGAAACTTGGTGGGAATCTTGCCTGCTTTCGCTTCTGCATGGTCGAGAAACACAATGGAGATTTTTTTATTTATTTCCTCCAGGGTTGAAGTGCTACTCTTATAATAAGAGCCTCGGACACCTATGAGTAGAGATATCTATCGGGAGTTACGCTTTAAGGCAGGGCTTAAATCTTTATTTATTCATTTTGCTCACTTGCTAGCACTTGTATCATTGTCTGCTTTTTAGTTGTTAGATTGTTGGTGCATGGGCGGAGCTTCTGGTCCATGTTCTCCCCATTCCAAAAGCATGCATGTATGGATAAGCTATGACATATTGCCCCAGATGTAAATGAGAGTGTGAAAGTGTATGCACATGATGCTATGTTATGGACTGACATCTCATCCACCTAACACCAAGTGTTCCTGGGATCCTGGCCACGATAAAGTGCTTACGGATGATAAACAAATGAAAGACGGCAGAAAAACTGCCCCAAATCACATTCTATTGAGGTAGTACACCATTTACTAGTATCCTAACACATAGTGATGTAACTATACTGACAGTCATTAAGAACTTTGAGGACATAATTTTCGATATAATTTTTATTCTGGTACCTAAAACTGGATTTTTGTAATATGGATAATTTGTTTAGCATGTTGGCTTCAAAAAACAAACAAAAATGTCAAGAATAAATTATGCACATCAAAAACAACAAAACAAAATGGCACCTGCCAAAATGAAAGTCACAACAGTCAGTATCAGGTATGGCCTCCATTTGAGTTGATACTGGCGGTGATTTGCGGTTAAACAGCATGGCGAAACCGGTTGTAGCGATACTGTTCTGGACGTGGCCTGTCGTCAACTCACCTGTCAATCAAGTTTGCGATGGTGGGTTGTGTACAGCCCATATGCCTTGATACCTCACTGTAGCTCAACCCGGCTTCCACCATACCCATTGCCCAGAGACGGTGTTTAAGTGACAGACGCGGCATTATGACGTGCACTAGACTAACAATAGTGGACATTTTTGAACCTTTATATAGGCTTTCCAAACCACTCCTCAAATTGTGCAGGTACACATTGTGATTTGCTCAAACTGCATTAGGTCCACTTTTGCAAAGTGCCCTACACATGTGCAATGAAGTGTGACAGAATGACAACTCATCATTTTCTCAAGTGCCCGAGTACTGTCTTCAATAAAACCATAGGGTTTACTCCCACCCACCCCCTTCAAGTACAGATATACAGAAATTTCTCTCTCAAAGTTTTTAATGACTGCCAGTAGATTTCAACATGCACTCACTGTATGTACAATATTTTGAGTGGAGACTACTTTGGGTCTCTCAAGAGGCTTGGACTAACAATAAGCCTTTTCAAGAGAAAGAAAATATACAGGTGATGTTCAAAAATAAATAAATATTAAAAGAAACCCTTAAAAATGACTAAGTGTGCCACAAAATGTTTATAGCTCCTACATATATAGAAGAGAAATAGGTACAACAGTGAAAGACGAGGAAGCTGATATGTAAAAGACTGCGTGACCACACCCGACAAGCGCTCAACTGTTAATCGCCTTAATTCTTTTTGCTCTGTTTGACCCAGCAAACAGACCTGTCACAAGAGAAGCACGGGTGTTTATCTGCGCCGTGATGAAACAGTCCCCATAGAGGCTTTCCATATGTTCTGCATAAAAATAGAGAGGATGTCTGGGGGGTGCGAGAGACAAAGACAAATGCGTATGCGAAGATTTATGCTTGGTGATGGGGGTGGGGGTTGTGATCACTGTAAAGACGTTCGGCTGTGTGAAACACTTAATCACTGTTATAACCCCAACACCCCCCCCCCCCCCAATCTCCTGACCTGAAATCTGTGTTTAACACACATATGCACACACACACTTACATACACAGTGCATATACGTGCGTTCATTAATCATAGCATAATGGAGTGCCGTGTCAAAAGACAACTTTTTTCTTTTTTTTTTGGGAATATGTTCCCCTTTTCACAGCAACCCAGAAACCTGCAGACTCAGCAACATTCATCCCGTCTGCATATGTGTGTTTGTGTGTGTGTGCGTGTCTATGTGTGTGTGCGTGTGTCTCTCTGTCTGTCTGTGTAAATGAAGGGTTTTGTGTTTTACCTGCCAATCCTGCAGCAGAGGGTGGGTTTCTGGTAAGGCACGTGGTCCCAGAGCATCATTTTCATACACCGGCTGAACCAGACTCCTCTCATAGTCTGAACACATCTGAAAACACACACACACACACACACACACATGAAAAAAAATAATAATGTGGTTTAAATGAGATAATGTAACAAGCTTTTCTTGAGTAATAGCTTAATGTGTTTTTGTTAGAGATTTGCAGTGCTTTGTAATATGATTGAAGGGTAAGGAGTAAAGGAATAATGACAGGAGAAAAAAGAAATGGAGGAGAGGAAGAGATGGAAAAGGGTATAGTGGAGGAGAGAAGCACTGAAGGATTGTGTTGCAAGGAGATTAGACTCCCAGTAGGCCAGCTGGGGGAAAAGGAGCGTAGGTCAGAATAAAAGTATTTACTTTTCTGTTCATAATACTTTTCCACACACACACACACACACACACACACACACACACACACACACACACACACACACACACACACACACAGACAGACAG
>JAQMYF010000012.1:14183850-14196410 GCA_030014195.1 Neosilurus mollespiculum | reverse complement strand
CTTGGCTAGATATGTCCCAATCCTTACCAATATCTCTTCCAGTAAATTTGTGTATCAGAGCTAAAATTAAACACCCCCAAACACACACACACACACACACACACACACACACACACAGGTATAACCCTTTTAAACAACTCATGCACAATATCTTGAACATCTTTGTGGAGACATTTTTTTTGACAAAATTTATTCCCCAGTCTCAGACCCTAACCACATATTTTTATTTTCTTTAGTCATTTTATTATTTAATTTTAATTATTTATTTGATTTATTATGTCATTGCTTGTAGTATTTATAAGTACTGTTTCTTGACTACTTTTTTTTTTACATATTCAAAATAAACATCATTCATTCATTCTTTCATTTATTCATTCACTCTTACCCCCAAACAGTTTTTGAAGAAGTGGGGACCAGCCAAAATGTTCTCACTTAAAACCGTATTCTAGTCCTCAATATGTATCAAAACACACACACTTGCACTTCTATCTTTGTTGGGACATTCAGTGATATATAGAGTCCCTAGCCTCTTTCTCTAACCTTAACCATCCCAACTAAATGCTTAAGTCCATACATTACCCTAACCCTAACCTAAACCTAATGCTATACTGAACCCTAAAACCAACTCTTCACCGTCAAGCAGCCCTTTGAAGTAGTGAGGACCAGCCAAAATATCCTGATTCTAAAAATGTCCTTGCTTTGTTTGTTAAAAATGTATTCCATACATAGTAAGTACACACACACACACACACACACTCACTCATTTGCCAAACCTATTGATCCTCTAGGGTCACATAGAGGCTGGAGTCTATCTCAGCCAACACTGGTTGAACAGATCATCATACGGCAAACACACACAACCATTCACACTTACACCTCGGGTCAACTTGGATCACCCAATTAGCATAATGTCTTTGGACTGTGGGAGGAAACCGGAGTACCCGGAGGAAACCCACACAAGTACCATGACTCAACCCAGGATCTTCTTGCTGAGGCCACTGCGCCACCATGCCGCCCGCCCACACACACAAACACACACACACACACACACAAACTAAGCAGTTAAACAAACACAATGGCCCACACAGCTATTAGTCCTACTGTTCAGAGGAAGCCACCGTATGATTAGTGTGACATGAGCTGAATTTCCATCACAAATACTAAACACTGAACAAACATCAGTGTGCTACTGATAAATCCTCTGTATACTAAACAATTCTGAAAAACCCAAAGTAACATTCAGAGAATCACATGACCAAGCTGTTTCACTTCAGCAGCCTGAATGTAGGGAAATGGATTTACTTCCAGCTAAGTAAAACCAAAGCCCATTTTGACCTCTCCTACCTGATCTGGGCTTTCCCCTTAATTCAGTACTTAAGACACATTATTAGGACGAGTGTATCAGATTTAGGGTGTGATAAGCGTGGGTGCTCTTTGTTGGGATGACAGGAAGTGAGAGGCTCCTTGTATTGTTTTCAACACAGGATGTGAGGGAAAAAAGTGTGTGTTTGTGCATGTTTGTGGAGCCGGTCACTGTGGAAACGTGGCTGAGAGGACGATGGGGTTGGGGGGGTTCATCGAGATCATGAGGGAAACATGAGGAATCTCTCTCTCTCTCTCTCTCTTTCTCTCTATCTCTCTATATCCCCCCCCCCTTCCCCCAACACACACACAGGACTGTGGGTGGTCACTGAGTTTGGCCTCACTGTTAAGTATGTTTCGTTTTATTTGTCAGTAACCACTCTGCGCTCTTCTCAGTTTCAATGACCTAGTTCTGCTTCCCTAAACCCAACACACCCCATCACACACTTTCTCATTTACTCCCATCCCTTAGCCCCATCCCACACACACACACACACACACACACACACACACACACACTCATGTGAAACAGCCCATTACTCTAATATACTTTATATTTTTTGATCTTTTACCTCCAGGCTCATGTCCCTGTGGACAGTAGCAAAGGTCAGTTATTATAAATGGCTGTACACGTTGTCTGACTTGAATAGTTTGAGTCTTCCCATAAGTGCCAATCCTACAAACTTACATGCTAAGGTATCAGACAACGGGTTGATACATGAGCACCGTGGCTCGGACTACTGTGTCCATCCTGCCTGATTTTGGGGCAGCAAAATTATGGGCGGAGAAAATATGCACTCGCCTGAGACATCACAGCCGTTATGTCTACCAGTATTAACTGCAATGCATACGTGGCAGTTGCTATTCCAAGAACATTTTTACCCCCCACGGAAAACTACAGTAACATCTGATCGGCCTTGTATGCCTCATGGGTGCCTTAATGGTTGCAAAGGTTGAACTGATCTGGCACTGAACCGCAGTCATTTTAAACACGACAAAATTTGACATGAATGGAAGCCACTCCCTTCCAGTTCCCAGTATAGCACCCCGCCTCTCTTGCATTCTGATGGGAGTCTGCGGAACACTTACAGGATAATGCTGGTTGACTTCCTAAAGGCAAAAAATCAACTATCATGGTCTACCGTGAAGTCATTCTGGCTATGTGAGACGGAGGCTTCAGTAGAGACACAAGGAGTCCAAGCAAATGACAAGATTATCCATCTTATACTATTCATTCATTCATTCTTTTGTTCGTTCGTTCACCAAACCACTATTGTGGTTGTACGGAGGCTGGAGCCTATCTCATCCAACTCAGTCCATCGCAGGGCCAACACACACCTATGGGCAGTTAGAAACAACCAGTGCCCCTAACGTGCATGTCTTTGGACTGTCAGAGGAAACCAGAGTATCCGGAGGAAACCCACACCTTGAATGCACAGGGAGAACATGCAAAATCCACACAGAGACGCCATCATGGAACCTGGCACTCGAACCCAGGACCTTGGATCTTGCTGTGAGGTGGATGTGCTAACCACTATGCCACCGTGCCACCCCTACTTTATACCAGTTGGACAATATTATAATATTCACTCCTACAGCTTTCTCCTTTGACTAGTTGGCTTTATTGGTGGCGGGGGTGGAGGGGGGCAGGGGCTTGGGGGGTCAAACATTCATCCCTATCCCATGATCACCACCAACCAGGGTGGGCGAAGGCATGGACATGCTTGATCCAAGACACATGATGCCTGCCGGCTAGTGGTGTTTAGACAAACAACCATTGTTGACTATTTTTAATAATGACGTAGTACAGTGCAATGTAATTCAGTCATAAACACATAGCATAGGCTTGTTAAATCTGAACATGTGAGTAGATTTAACTAAAGTTGGAGCAGTCTGTGGAAAAATGGAAGTATATCCCAACTGAGATTAGAGATCAGCACTCGGTTTAGTACCCATTCTTCATTCCGCATTATATTAAGTGGGTCACATTTCCGCACTAAGATTTTGATCATGATTGCAGTTCTGCTGATGATATTCAGTCATACCTCAATTTAACCACACATTTGTCTTGCCTTGCTGACACGACAGACCACCACATCCAACTTTGCCTTCCTGAAGATAAAGCTTTTTCTTATCCTGAAGATACACACTACAGCTTTGTCAAGCCCGGCACTTTCCCACTCTCCCGGCTTTGCTCTGGTTAATATCAGGGAAAATGTACTGCACCTGTCAGAACGTGCGACGCACCTCATACTTCAGCCAACCGATATCTCACGGCTCAAATACTCCAATTCCCTGCTGGCTGCTCTACCATTTTGCTCTAGAACAACGCCGCAAATGATCCAAAATATGCAGCATGTCTGGTTTTTAACCATCCTAAATGCTCAGCTACCCTCCCATTTAGTGATACCATCACAGCATTAGAGTCTAAAACCAGAAGTTTATTACTGGTACATCTATGACTGCACTTGATGGCAGTGTAGATCATCTTACAACCTTCAGAGAATATCTAGTAGAACTATGTTGCTTTCACAGTGATTTCTATTATTGATTTCTGGAAGTGTTTCTGAGCCCATGCAGTGGTACCCATGCCAGAACCATGCCTGTTTTTAATGCTGTGCCTCCTGAGCACCCAAAGATCACAGCCATCCAATGTTGTTTTTCGGTTAGGTGCCTTGCTCAAGGGCACTTCAGCCATGAAGGTGGAGGAAGGGAAGGTGTAGCACATTTTTCGGGAGTTGAACCACCGACCTTTCAGTCCCAAAGCCGCTTCTCTAACCATTAGGCTACGGCTGACCTGTTGCCAAGTAACCAAATTAGCTGCCGATTTTTCCACTAGCTATTTCTTTTAAGTACCACTTACTTTTCCAGCTCTTTGTTGCCCCATCCCAACTCTTTTAGACATATTGCTGTCATCACATTTAAAACAAGCTAATATTTCGTGCTTGCGTGGGTTTACGCCAGGTACTCCAGTTTCCTCCCACAAAACATGTCCAAAAACATGCATAGTAGGCTAATTGGCTGTTCCAAATTGCCCCTCGGTGTGAGTGTGAATGGTTGTATGAGTGTTGGCCCCGCACTGGCCTGGTGAGATGTTCAGCGTATACCCTGCCCTCGCCCAGAGTTGGCTGAGATGAGCGCCAGCCTTTGCGCGACCCTTGTTAGGATTATGGCGCTTAGAAAATGAAGGAATGAATAAACTGGGATGTTTGGTAAAGCTGCATATCGCGGGGAGGTCTCAGCCGACTCTGTGCTTTGGTTGGGTACACCCTGAACAGCTTGCCAGACCATTATAGGGCAACACACACAACCGTTCACACTCACACCTAGGGGCAAATAGGAATACTCAGTTAGCCTCTTGTTTATGTGTTTGGACTGTGGAAGGACACCGGAGTACCTGGAGGAAACCCACGCAAGCATGGGGACAACATGCAAACTCCACACAGAAATGCCCTCGCTGAGCCTGGGACTTTTTTGCTGTGAGGGAGACATGCCAACCACTGCACCGCCATGCCGCCCATATATTAATATAGTCTTATTTAATACAACACACACATATTGTATATACTTATACACAAATACTTTTGGCATAGATGTGTATCACTAAATTCAACTGTTGGGGTTTAGTCGCTGCTCTCTCTGTTCTTCCTGTAACTACCTTTCAGTTGGTAGAAATGTATTTTTTGCAGCGCTGCTCTCACTCCTCATATGTCTAGCCTCTTGGAATATATGCTTCCTCACTTGGATGTCACTTTGGGTAAACGCTCCTGCCAAAAAAAAAATAAATTTGGAAGAAGGTCGCTCTCTTTATTCCTACATGCACCTCATGTACTGTACACACCCCCTTCACACCTCCTCCACACACACAGCAAGCTCTCAGTGTGGCCTCGACTCCACTCTGTCCGTCTCGTGGCCTTGGCGTCTCTACACACTCTTTGTCTCTGAGGTCTATAAATCTGTCAAAACACACTGAAACGCTGATACTTAAACAGTCTACCCTCTTAGAAGAAAAAAAAAAAGATGCTAAAACATAGAAAGCTTTTCCTTTTCCATGCCTTTTCACTTTTCTCCACTTACGAGTACAAGGTCTTCTCCTGGACTCTGTTATACACGTACCTCCATGTCCACTCATCTCGCTTGTAAACACATAAGAGCCTCAAATGAGATTTCCACTCTTTTAAGACTCTTTCAGAAGCCTGTTTTTGCACCTGTGACTGTGTGTGTGTGTGTGTGTGTGTGTGTGTGTGTGTGTGTGAGAGTGGGTTACCTTTACGTATCTCTTCTCGGATCTGTGACTCCATTTCCTCCATCTGTAAAAGCGTCTTCTGCCAGTATCGCTCTGCCCTTCGGCTTTTGGTACAATACACAACCAATGCTACACACACACACACACACACACACACACACACACACACACATACACACACAGGAAGAAAATCAATTCTTTTATTATTGTGTCCATCGACTGTACCAGATTCAGAGTCATCCGTGCATTCAGTCCGCTGACTTTTATTTGCTGAGTCTCAGAGATTAAAGATACTATACAGAACAGTGCAGGCTTTGTGTGTCCTCTAAATGTGTGTGTGTGTGTGTGTGTGTATGTGTGTGTCTTCTGTGTATATATTTTTTTGGGTGTGTGAACTGCTGAGAGGAATTTTGACCCCACTACCTCCCTTTTATCTCTCCCACATCTGGTGCATCTGTCTCCATGAAGACAGACTGTCCATCACATCACATGCACACATACACACACTGATTCCTGCTAACACACACACACACACACACTTACCCACTGTACATAGCAGCAGAAGCACACAGCACACCACAACAGTGACAGTGATAGCTAGTTCACTGCCACCCATCTGAACCACAGCGATCACTTTCTGGAAATTTCCAGCATACACCTGAGAGAGAGAGAGAGAGAGAGAGAGAGAGAGAAGTTAATTATGATCAGGAGGGAATCAATAAAACATGAGAGGGTCTGCTGGTATAATTAAGTACTCACTGATAGGGTTGTGGGAATTTCCCCTTTTAACTGTTTAGTTTAATAAAATAATTTAGTAAAGAAAAAAACAATTGTTTAGTAAAAAAAACATCATAGCAGCACTGATCTAAAAAATAAGCAAAAACAAAAAATAAATACATAAGACTTAATCTCGCATCTAGTTTTTGCATGCGGGAAGAGTTGAAGCCATCCTGGCACCATCTTGGTGAGACCTCTTTACTGTTTAGAGATAAACTCAAATAATAAAAAAAGAGGGGAAAAGTGGAAATAACTACACCGGAGATGCACATTTCATTAAAAAATAAATAAATAAATAAAAATTCCAACCAAATTTCAGCTACGCAGGGCTGCTTATATAAAAAAAAAAAAAGCCAAATAAATAGTGATCCCAAGGTCGGGGGTTCAAGCCCCACTATCAACGGGTTGTCACTGCTGTCCCCCAGTGCAGCTAACTGGGTTATCAAATGCCGGTCATGTTTCTCACTGTCTGTGGTGAGAGGCATGTAAAAGAACCATTGCTGACTTTTGTCAAGAATAGGCTGCATAGCCGTCAGCGTGTTTCTGCCCTACGATAGCCTGGTGAGCTGTTCAGGGTGTACTCTGCCCTCGCCCAGAGTCAGCTGATATGAGTGCCAGCCTTCCCTAATTAGGATTAAGCGCTTCAGAAAATGAATGAATGAACCATTTTAACCTTGTACAGTGAAATTTTCCAGGTTTTTTTGAGCTGTACTTCAACTTCCACAGTACTCCAATAGGTCTTATAACAATGTGGTCTCACCAAGAGGACAGCCTTTTGGCTTAAAAATTATATATATATATATATATTATTATATATATATATCAGTGCATAGCAGCTATAAATAGTTATTCTCTATCCACCCTATTCGTCTCTGCCTTGAAATTATTAAAGAGGCGATGACTCACCCTTCCCAGAATACAATTAACAGATTTTATTTATGTTTTGAAAGAACGATGCTGTTACCTCCAACCACTCAGTGCAGAAATACTCCTGTAAATTCACTGTTAGTGATCACTTTAAAGAGATTCTGAGTGAGAGGGTGAGAGTAAAGAATGAGCTAAGTGTTTGATTAGCAAAGGGTTCTTTAGAAACTACTAAATATTAATACTTATTTTGTCAAAAGCAGGAAATCTGTCATTAATTTACTCAAAAATTGAGGAATTTCAGGTTGTTTGACAAACATAACTCATAAATGTGTCTCAGTTTCCACAAAAACCCACAACAACAACTTTGGGGAAATAACTAGATTGACTGGTTCCTGTTTTGTAAAAAATTTTCTCAACAAACTGTAAAAAAGATGATCGTAGCAGCTGAAAATATATCAAAAATAACAAATTTTTGTTCAAATCAGTATTTCTTCGTATAAGATTTACCACAAAGAAATAATTAGATTATTAATCCTACAGCTGTATTTGCAGACTTTTAGAGCTTAAATGGTTAAAAATTGTTCTCTTGGTAGATCAGGTGAAGTGTTGATTTTAATATAATAAAAACAGTTAAAACTTGAAATGAGTAAAATGTCTAGAAATAGCTTTAATAGTCTTATATTTATTTATTTATTTATTTATTTATTTATGAGAAAATGCTACTTATATTCAACTATATTCGATAGTACTGAATGACACTGTCTCATATCCATATGTTATAGTGTGACAGTTATAGATTTTACTTCATGTTTTTTAGAGTAGATATACATCTTGATGCTTTCTGTGTTGAATTGACTAGTTTTGAAGTTTTCTTACTTCTCCAAAACAGGTTGTTTTACCTGCGGTTTGTGGGTTTGTTTGATGGTTATTATGATTATGCGAAACATTGTGTGTGTATTTTCATGCAATTTCTACCAGAGATCAGGTTTTGGACATTAGATTTTGGGAATGATCCGAATCAAATTTTGAATCCAGGAATTTTTTTAAATGATGCTTTATCATTGTGAGATAGGATGATTTTTTGGACGTGTCATATTATAGCAGGCCCAGCATGGGGTGCTGTGTGCTTTCTATTATTTGCTAAAAATTACATACGAATTTTCATGAACTTTCTACCAGACTTAAGGCTTTGGACAAGGAAGACAAAATGAGATTTTAGAGATGATCCAGAGTGAATTTCAGATCCAGGAATTTTTAAAGGATTTTTTGGAGGTCTGCGCTCTATGAGTGCTTTTCTAGTTGATGTTTTTGGTAGTTGCACATGGATTATGTAGATGTAGACTGAAATTATGTTCGAGACATAGAGATATTCATCTAATCTTTTAATTTAAAGTGTACATGTATTTCAGGTCTGCGATGGCCTGGCGATCTGTCCAGGGTGTACCCCGACCTCGCCCAGAGTCGGCTGAGATGGGCGCCAGCCTCCCTGCGACCCTAATTAGGATTAAGCGGTTCAGAAAATGAATGAATGAATGAATGAATGTATTTCAGGTCGTTATTTGTATATTGTATATTGCAGGATTATATAACATTACTATTATATTATAATATGAACTGCTTTTGGAAAATCCCAAAAATTCCACAGCATGTGATACACTGCCGTATTAAGTAGTGTTTCAAAAGAAAACTGTATGGCATTGCGATTGTCAACACACACACACACACACACACACACACACACACACACACACACACACACACAGTAATGTGATGTCGGAAATACTGAGTGTAAGCAGTTTTATTTCTGCTTTTCAGTAATCCTGTTTTGACTGCAGTGATGACTAATGCTCATGTGCCTTATGTCTCCTCCTACACCATCATCCCTGAAGCAATCTTATTTGAAATATTGAAATGCTTTGTTATTCCCTATATAGAAACCCAACCTCCACATCCCCACACCACTGTCCCCCCGACAAATCCAGGGTGTTTCCAGGGGTTCTTTGCCAACAGGTTTACTGTAAAGCGCTCTCCCACATTTTCTCACAGACATTTATATCGTAAGCAAATATATATATATATTATGAAACCTTACACAAGCATCATGAAACTAAACACACATTCGTCTCCCACAATCTGCACCAGTAATGAGTCAGTGGTAAAAGGTGACGTCGAGAGGAATCAGAACCCCCGGACTTTCCCACAATACTGAGCATGTGTGTCAGATGAGTGCTGAGTTAAGAATTCCCGCGAAAAAACAAAACAAAACATACAAGCTTTCTCTTGACCTATGACCCATGACCTGTGACCTTTGCATGTCACTGCAAGTTTCATCGGCCTTGTTTGCTATGGAGAAGGCTGGTCCCCAGGAGTGCGTGGACAAGACTGGAATTCCTTTCTGCTCTCTCTCTCTCTCTCTCTCTCTCTCTCTCTCTCTCTCTCTCTCTGCTTCAGTGACTGTATCAGTGACCAAAGGGTCATTAGTAGGCGACGGCGTGAGTGAGGTTAAAGATAGCTGTTTTTCTTTGTTTAAGAAGACTAAACAAAAGGAAAGGCATGCACAACACACACACACACACACACACACACACACACACACACACACACACACACACGTGCACACACAAACACACACTCACATTTAGAAAAGGGTTTGATATCATGCCAGGCCTTGATTAGCTTTTATTTTGCTGCTGAAATGATCAAGTCAAAACAGTGATACAGGAGACAGGGCTGAGCTGGGCGTGTGCTGTCCACCGTGTCACTAGGGCATGATGGGACATGTTGATTCTGCTGCGCATTTGTGTGACTGTAAGCCTCTGAAGATTGTTTTTTTTTCAGCTTGATGCGGGTTTGTTACTTTCATCATCTCGCTGTAATGAGCTGGATGGCTGATGTTGAGGTCTTTTTGGTCGAAAAAATAAAAAGAGAGACGACTCATGATCCTCCACTGACTGCAAACTCTATTTTTCACATGACTGATGCAATCTGCATTCCGATTATTTACGATGAAGAAGTCTATCGCTGCTTTTCTAAGTGGCTTTTCTAAAATGTTTTTTTTTTGGGGGGGGTGGGGGAGGGTGGGGGTGTATATGGGGTATGAAATAACTCCTCTCTCTTCTTTTACCATTATGGCTGTTTAATCAAATGAAATTGTGCTGGGTAATGTTATTCATCAAGAGAACTTGTGCGGAGCGCGGTGTAAGAAAAACGCTCATCAGCAGGACGAGCAGATGGTGTATTTTTTTGGAGCACGGAAGCGCTTGGTGATGTGGTTGCAGGAAAGGCTTTTGGGTAATGAAGCCGAACTCACTGTGACAGGCAGCTCTCTGCTCCCGGAGCTCAGCGTTCTGTTGATGGTGCAGTGGAACATCTGCTTGTTGTCAAAGCTGATGTCACATCGTTCGGAGCCAATCATGACTGAGTATTCGTCTTGAGTCAGGTCCAACTCGCTTGGCCCTTTCTGTTGGCAAAATAAGAAAACAAAGACCACCAGGAATCATTGAACAGGAAACACTAATGGAGATGACAACAAATAAACCTTTAGTCACTTATTTCACTTAATTCTATTAGGGTCACAGGGAGGATGGAGCCTATCTCGGCCAAAACTGAGCGAAGACTGGGTACACCCTGAACAGCTCACCAGACCATTGCAGGGCCAACACACACAACCACTCACACCTAGTGGCAATTTGGAACAGCCAGTAAGCCTAATGCGCATGTATTTGGACTGTGGGAGGAAACCAGAGTACCCGGAGGAAACTCGTACAAGCACAGGGACAACATGCAAACTCCACACAAAATCACCCAAGCCTGGGACTTGAATCCAGGACTCGAACCTTCTTGCTGTGAGGCAGTTGTACTAACCACTACACTACTGTGCCTCCTAAGTAAACAGACAAAAAACATGAATAAATAATAAAACATAATGAATAATATCCTCAACCAGAAAACAGATCATACAGTACTTCTTTTTATTATGATGATTCGGAGGAAAATCATGTTTTTTTTTCTGATTCAGTCGAAATCATTAATACATTAATATTGGAATTGTTGTAAAAATCTACACCAGAAACGACTCTAAGCTGTGATTATAAAATGTTCATCACGAAATGAATTTGTCCTGAAGATTTATTTAAGATTGTGTACACAATAATAAATTGTAATTTACTAAACAAACACACAGAGTTAATGTTACTCTAAACTGGCGGGTGATGCGTTACACATAGAACATGTTTCATTTTCAGCTGTAACTGGTGTGAGAGCTAATCCTGCCAGAAGAACACACACGAGTAATTATTTCAGCAGCTGTTGAGATCTCTGGTTCTCTTTAAGAGGGGACGCTGCGTGTTTATCATAACAGTACTGTGGAATAAACACATCATTTTCTCAATCATTTCAATAACTGCCATTTTCTCCTAAAGCAATCTGAGCTTTTGTGTGTGTGTGTGTGTGTGTGTGTGTGTGTGTGTGTGGGGTCTAGATAGATGGATAAATAGTTCTAAAAATATTTCTAGAAATGTCTATAAACAAACAAATAAATAAATCTTAAACTAGCTATATATACAAATAAAAACAAACAAACAAACAAAGTAAGAAACAAACAATCAATTAAACAAACAAACATGAACAAAAACAAACAAACAAACAAATAAATAAAGAGAAAGCTAGCTACCTAGCTAGATAAACAAGCAAACTAACAAACATAAAATTAAAAACAAACAAGTAAATACTGCGATGGCCTGGCGAACTGTCCAGGGTGTACTCTGCCCTCACCCAGAGCTGAGATGGGCGCCAGCCTCCCCGCGACCCTAATTAGAATTAAGTGGTTCAGAAAATGAATGAATGAATGAATGACAAACAAGTAAATGGGTGCCCTTGGGTGCATGTTGAGTGTTTGGGTGTGTGTTTGTGCCCCCGCGACCCTATTTTTGTTATGATTTGTTAATTATAAATAACAAATAATTTGAAAACTATCTAGATAAACAAACAAATAAATAATTAAACGAACAAACTAATATACAAACAAATAAATAAATAGGGCTTGTGGTGTGAATTTTAAGTGAATGAAATATGTGTCCTCTTATTAAAAAATTTTCATTTGGTGAAAATAAATAAATAAATAATCCGAATAATTTCAGTCGTATTAATACCCTGTAATAACATTAATGAGGATCAGTATCGTATCAGTCGTATTAATACCCTGTGAAAACATTAATGAGGATCAGTATCGTATCAGTCGTATTAATACCCTGTAATAACATTAATGAGGATCAGTATCGTATCAGTCGTATTAATACCCTGTAATAAC
>JAQMYF010000012.1:14137475-14155456 GCA_030014195.1 Neosilurus mollespiculum | reverse complement strand
CAACTATATCTAGTTGGTATCTCTCAACCTCACGCACCAGCTCAGGCTCCTTCCCCGCCAGAGAGGTGACATTCCAAACACTAAACATATTCAGGTATATCATTCATCCTTCTTCCTTTCTTCTTCTGTCTGTTTGTTTTGTGTCCATCTGACACATGCATCCGTGTGTATATGTGTGTGTGTGTGTGTTGTGTGTGTGTGTGTGTGTGTGTGGCCCTCATTGGGCCTTGCGCTGGCCGAAAACCAAAGAGGAAATGAAAGGGAAGAAAGGTTGTGGAAGAGTGACAGTGGTCTGGGTCTCATATCCATGACTTTGAATTCATTAGCATCGGAAACAGCGGGATTAGAAGCGCGGGTGCTCTTTTGCTGGCATATACAAAGCTATTTGCATTTTCACACAAAACGTCCAAAAAAAAAAAGGCAGAAAAAATGACAAGAGCAATTTATCCTTTTCTTGGAGCAGACAAAGACACAGAGCGAGGTGGAGAAGGGGTGAGAAAGAGTGTGACAAAGCAAGCGAGAGAGAGAACGAGAGAGAGAGAGAGAGAGAGAGAGAGAGAGAGAGAGAGAGAGAGGCACAAAGAAAAGTTATAGAGCTGGACTGAAATTTTTGTACCAGCAGCCAGACGTATGTGTGTGTGTGTGTGTGTGTGTGTGTGCGCTGATGACTCATAAGCAAGTAGACAGCCTCTGGGTTTGTGTGTGTGTTTCACAATCTCCCACATGCTGTTCAATGCTGTATTTATGTTGTTCTCTTCTGTTCCCTGGTGTGTGTGTGTGTGTGTGTGTGTGTGTGTGTGTAATTACCTCTAACTGACTCAGGACTGTCTATGTATTTATGTTGTCCTCTCCGTCGCAGGTCGAGGCGGAACATCTCACTGCTTTTTGTGGTGCTCAGCTTCATAAGAAAAAATACAAATTCTCAGTCAGTGGACTTTAGTGTCTGAGGAGAGACAGTCTGTGATTGGATTATTTTGTGCCATGTATGCAAGCGACATGATTGGATTGGCTGCCCTTACTGTCACTCCTCTGCAAATAACAGCTGATTGTCCATCCAGCCACTCTGCTTCATATGACGGTCCATTTTTAAACTCACAGTTCAGCTCAGTGCCCTACACACACACACACATACACACACACACATAGAAAGAGAGAGGGAAAGAGAGACACAGAGAGATTATTAAACTGTATTGATCTGTCATGATGTTACTTTTCATAACATCAGGTTTGTTTAGACTCTAAGCCCCACCCACACTAGCTTCAGCATCTAAAAAGCTCTTAGCAAGGTCTTTATCACAAAAAAAAAAAGAAAAAAACCCAGTTGCACTTTGAATACTCACTCCATCAATCACTCATTTGCTGACCCACTTAATCCTACTACTAGAGTTGTGGGGAGGCTGTGCCCATCTCAGCTGACACCGGGCAAAGGCGGGGTGACACACGTTCATTTGTTCAGTCAAGACAGTCATGCCCGATTATTAAAGGTATAATGTACACTGATCTGCTCATTATTTCAAGATAAACCCTGACAGGGCCATCAGTTCCCAAATGTGCAGGCCTGAAGGTGTAATCTACCCCCTCAAGGTGTTTATTTCGCAGTGTAAATATATATAAAAATAAAAATAATAAAATATATATTTTTCAATAAAAATAATTATCAAAAAAATATTTTAAATGATTTTATTGCTCCTGCTAATGACATGCTCCATATTAAAGCCCTGTCATTTCAAAAAGAAAAAACAGGGCTGAATACCATTACTGACCAATCAGGATTGAGTATTCAAATGAGCAGTGCAATAATTTTAGATACATTTGGTATTTGAGTTTGAAGTATATTCATATACATGGGTTATTCTTTAGCTAATCTAGTAAGCTAGCAGCACAGTGGCGTAGTGATTAGCATGTTCGCTTCACAGTAATAAGTTACTGTGTTCGCGTCCTGGCTAGGTGATTCCGGTTTCCTCCCACAGTCCAAAACCATGCACATTAGGTTAACTATATACTTTAATTTTCCTATATGTGTGAATGGATGTTGGTGTCTGTGTTAGCCATGCGATAAAGATGGTACCCTGCGTCTTGTCCAAAGACAACTTGGATTGCCTCCAATTTCCCAACGACCCTATGGTATGTGTTATAGCTAATGATAGATGGATGCATGGATTATGAACAAGGGCAAATAAATATCAAATATATGATAGAAAATATTTATCTCTCATTAGCTACTCTTATCTCTCACAGAGGAAACCTATGCAAGCACAGGGAGAACATGCAAATTCTACATAAAAATGCTCTCGCTGAGCCTGGGCCTCGAACCCAGGACTGTCTTGCTGTGAGGTGGACATGCTAATCACTATGTCCTTGAGCTTTCCTAATCCAGGACACTTTTGGTCAAACAGAGATACTTAAGTCACTTGTATAAGGACACCAACAGTGGCAGTATGGTGATGCCGAGGCTCGAACCCCCAACATTCTGATCATTAACCCAAATCCACTACTGCATAACTGGAGATAGCTTGTTTTATGAATGTTCCATTTCATTAAATATAACTATATATGCTCACTCACTCATTTGCTAAATAGTTTATGCCTATTTGGGTCATGGGCAGGCTGGAGCCTATCTCAGCCAACTCTGGGTGAAAGCAGGATACACAATGAACAGCTTGCCAGTCCATCGCAAGGCTAACACAGACAACCATTTACTCACACCTAAGGGTAATTTGGAACAGCCAATTAGCTTAATGTGCATGCATTTAGACAGTGGGAGGAAACTGGGGTACCCTGAGGAAACCCATGCAAGCACAGGGAGAACATGCAAACTCCATATGTAACGCCTTTGCAGAGGCCAGGACTTGAAACCCAGGACCTTCTACCTGTGAGCAGGATATGCTAACCACTACGCCAACGTGCCACCCCACTTCAGATTAGCCCTTTCTTATTTCTTGAATCTATTCAACTGTTAACATTTGCCCAGTTTCAGGACAAAATGCAGGGGATATTTCACTATGTGTTATCTTGAATTAGTTTTCCTTAAATACTAATGATGCACGTGATACTCTGAGGGAAAAAAAGCAGCATCCGTTCTCACTTTAGCGACAGCATATCATTATCCGAAGCACGGCGATGTCAATTCAGGACACGATGCCCTTAGGTGACAAATCAATTCAAGCCCATGACAAAACAGAGAACAGGATCTTTACTAAATTATACTTCTCCAGCAAGGTCCTCCTTCCTGAAGTGCTGGTTTCTTCCATAAATTCAATACCACCATTACAGCTTAATTGGGATGGAATGAGATGGTACCCTCAGAAAGCACAAAGCACTGTGGCGTAATTTCTCGTGATCAAGATAGCATATTGTCATATCACCCACTCCTAATGACAACCAGTCCTTTCATTCAGAATTTCCCAAGGCAACAAAATAATTGTGTCGTCTCTCTTTCTAATTGAATCCTCCTGGACATCCCCTCTATTAGCCCTTATACTGTGTCTCTTCAGCAACTTCCTACACAAGATGCGACTTTTACATTCCCTGGACCCCCCAATCTTTTGGATCTTTCCTTCCTAATCTTCCCATATTCCGGTTTATTCTGTACCCTGCTCCATGAAACGCTTCAGGCTTCCTCTATAGCTAATGCTGCATGGATTCAACATATACACAGACGTTAAGATCAAAAGTCATGGTGAACAACTTTCACTCGGGCATTTACATTCTGTCCTCTGAGACACTGAGAAAGAAATTCATTCCGTTGCAGGAATTCATCTGGAAGCCATAAGCCTACTTATGAATTCAGGAAAGGCCAAGACCTCCACAGAGAGACATGGAGGGGACGGGATGCAGAAGACGTACTTAGTGTAAGTTGGTCGAGAGTGGAGGAGTTATGATGTGTTTTAGAATTGGTTTATTGGAATCACATTGTATGTACAGAGTCGAACAGTATGTGCGACATTTCATAGATACAAAGCTTTCGAGTGTAACTCAATTACATTGTGACACTTAACAATTCTTTTTATATTTTCACTCATTTCACCCTTTCACTCAGCCTATCTCAGCCAACACTAGGCGAAGGCGAGGCACACCCCGAACAGCTCTCCAGACCATTGCAGGGCCAATATGCACACAAGCATTGACACTCACATTCACACTCACACCTAGGGGCAATCTGGAACAGCCAGCTGGCCTAAATGGCATGTCTTTGAAAATCAGAGTACCCAGAGGAAACGTGGAGAACTCAACGCAGAAATGCAAGAGCCTGAGACTCAAACCCAGGATCTCCTTGCTGTGAGGCAGACATGCTAATCACTATGCCAAATTAAGGTAAACGTAGGTATACGTATATACAGTATATTTAATTCCATTCATAAAAATTCTAACATTTTACTGGTGCATACCTTTAAAGCTAATTTTTAAAAAAAAAAAAAAAAAAAAAAAAAAAAAAAAAGTCCATTACAACTTTACAATCCCAACTGCAAACTGCCTAAGCCTTTATAACAGATAATGTCAACCAAATTTATGTTTGTATCATGTTTAGGATTCCCTTTAATACCATCATGTGTTATGACTGCTACCATGCTGAGCGTGTTAAATTTGTTTACATGAAATTTTCCTTTGCTTACTTGAAAGTGAGTCAACCTTATTTATGCTGGTAATATGTTCCATACGCTTTTTGCCTAGCTAGCTAAATTTGGCTGCAGGATATCATAAAACAAACAACAAAAAACTGTTAACAAGATCAATAAAGAAAATATTAGCTACGGCATACATGGTTTATTTATTCAGTAAGGACAGAGCAGTGCTTTGGTCCATGTTGTTTATTTAAAGAGTGGAGCCTGATTGGTCAAAACTTAGTTATACTATTGAGTTCCAACCCAGCATTCAGTTACAGTACTGAACAAAAGTTTTAGGCACATGCAAATAAATAGAGCAAAGATGTAGAGCAAAGATGGCTTATATTAACATATAAATAAATACATTTTATGTTTCAATATAAAAAATAAAATACACTACACTCATTTGCCACATCGCTTATTCCTATTAGGGTCACAAGGAGACGGAGGGGAACACCCTGAACCAGACCACTGCCATTAACACACATTAACACTCACAGCCATTAACACTCACACCTAGGGGCAATTTGGAACAGCCAGTTGGTCTAAAGTGCATGCTTTGGACTGTCGGAGGAAACCAGAGGACCTGGAGGAAACCCATGCAAGCATGGTGAGGACATGTAGACTCAACATAGAAATGCCCTCGCCGAGACCAAGACTCGATTCCAGGACCTTCTTGCTTTGAGATGGATGTGGTAACCACTACACCACTGTAGAGCTACATCTGAATTCCTGTAACGCTGTTTTATGATGATGTGTATGAGTAAAATCTCTCCACTAATAAAATGGAACAAATACTGACTTGACTACACAACACAGAATAGTAATGTTGATTGCATAACTGATTAGTGGTGCGGATCATACTGGAGTGAACATACGGCGTTATAGATGAGGTGTTAGGAAAGAAGTTGGACATTAAACATCAAATAAAAGAAACAGATGAGATCAGATGACGTGTGTTTCAAGCCCTGAAGAATGAGCATGCAGTAGCTATGCTGAAGTGATCATTAAGTGACATGGCGTTTTGGGTTATGATGCAGAATTCCACTTCAAACCCCGTTCCTGTGGCTTATTTCACCAAACTGCAGAGATCTGCGTAAACCAGGCTCCAGATATTACCGTTAGGGTGAAGTGGTTTGACAAAGAAATATATTATATTCCTTTCTGTGGTTTTAGGCTGGATTTCCACATTCAGTATATGTGTGCGCTAGCTCTTAATGCTGTGTTTGTCTCTGAAATAGTTGACTCTGAGTCAGCCAGAGCAAAACGTTTACAGTGTTCTTGACCCTGTGGCCGGGTGTCTATGATTTTACAGAATGGGGGTGTCGCAGAGCCATTTTATGAACAGGATGTCTCATATATAAGAAGTAGCCAGTGTTTTATGAGCGTACATGAAGCAAAGACGTGCAGTGAACTCATCGAAATTCATCCTAGCAGTGTCAGTTGTGTTAAGCAATATCGAGGAAGGAGAACTGGAGCATGTGAAACGAGCTCTTGTCTCAATTCACACCGCATACATTTGGTGGGATAGGTGTCAGAATGTGAACTGATGCCTAGGACTCAAATATTCAGTGATTAAATTGCAAACTAGCACATTATCATCATCATCATCATCATCATCATCATCATCATCATCGCCATCTCATCGCGTGCCTGATCACTCGTAAATGGCTTTTAAGCCTGGTTTGATATCCTCGGGTTCAACTGGTAAATAGTGTCTGCACTGTTAGCATGATGTGGTATGATCAATACAATCCCTATTTACCCTACTACTTACGCTACCCTAAAAATACCCCAAAGGTCAAATTTAGCTTAATAAGTTGGCATAAAGGGCGGCACAGTGGCGTAGTGGTTAGCATGTCCACCTCACAGCAAGACGGTCTTGGGTTTGAGTCCTGGGCTCGGTGAGAGAGTTTCTGAGTGGTTTGCATGTTCTCCCCATGCTTTTGTAGGTTTCCACCAGGTACTCTGGTTTCCTCCCACAGTCCAAAGACATGCACATTAGGCTATTTGGCTGTCCCAAATTGCCCCTAGGTGTGAGTGTATGTGTGAATGGTCGTGTGTGTGGGTGTTGGCCATGAAATGGTCTGTTGAGTCATTCAGGGTGTACACCACTTTCGCCCATTGTCGGCTGAGATAGACTCCAGCCTCTCTGTGCCCCTAATAGGATTAAGCAGCGTGGAAAACTGAGTGAATGAGTAAGTAAGTGTTAATATAAGTGCTGGAGGTGTCTGCGCAAAGCTATTCTAGAAAGTTAACACTAATCAACACCTTCTGACTAACCAGAATATATGGTATAAAATGTTACCATGTATTGTATACTACACAGCAATGGTGCAATTTGATTGGTTTGGGATCTCACGACAATAGAGATTATCCATCTCGCAAAATCAGGATAAAGCTTGGATCAAAACGAAGGGGGAAAAAAACCTCACTTTGGCACCGACACTGATTCTGTGATCCTACAAAAAGCACCCACGCCCAAAAAAACCCCACATTTAACTCAAAATTATTCAAAAAAAGCATGCAAAAGAAAAACAGCACATCAGGTGTAAATGAACCCCAGGGACCCTACCTGATCCACATTACGAAGGTGTAGTTTGATATCTTGAGCAGACCCTGTGGGCCTTGGGGGAATTATCTCAGTCATGATCCTAGGACAGGCTGTAGCATTCTGGGTAACAGGAAGACACAGGAACTAAAAGTTAGAGCAAACAATAGACATCCGTGTTTCCTCTGCCATAAATACACCCACCTTCCTGTTTTGCCATGTGTGTATGCGGGTGAATGGCCAAAAAGGAAAAGGTATAGATCATTATAAAAACATCCTTATCCAAAGAATGGAACACAGCACAGATTGAACAATGGGAACCTGAGAAAAGAAGGTGACATAAGACATCTCCGTACATCTGTCCCATCTGCTCACTCAGCGTCCAAGTCACCACGCCCATCCTTTGACTACATTCTAATAAAATGCAGCAGGAAAGAGGAAATCTATTCAGCGGCAGTGGAGAAAAGACACCAGCTTGCTTTTAAGGTGATGTTGTGGGCGCTAAGAGCAACAGTGTGCATTTGAGCAACACAACTGTCACTGGGATGAGGTCATAAAGTTTGTGTTTTGTGAATCAGCCCCAGTCCTTCACACTCCTCCTCTCACGCTCCTTCTCTTATTCTTTTTGCCTGAAACTGCTAATTGATGCTTTGTATCTCTGGCAGCTTTTCTGCCTTTCTTCCTTTGCTGTTGCTTATCTGAGGATCTGGATTAGATGTGCCATGGAGCACATGGTGTCTCTGTTTTTATTTAGACATGCTTCTGGCTTTTGTAACCTTCATGACTATTTCGCTGGACTGTAGCCACAGGGCCATCTTTTATCTTTTTTTATGCATTCCATTCTTCCAGTCTATTTTTGCCTGTTCTGGTATTACTGACATCTTTTCTGCCTGCATTTTTTCTGTACTCTAACACCAACTATCTGTCTTTTGTTAGCAACAAGCTAGCTAACTAGCTAGCTGTATATTTCTCTCTTGAAAACAAAGTAATAGGGTTTAACATAAGAGGACATTTGTTAAACTTGGTGGAAACACTCATCACTCTCTCACTCGCTCAAGTGCCGAACTGCTTAATCCTACTTGGGTTGTGGGGAGGATGGTGCCTATTTCCGCCGACACTGGGCAAAGGCAGAATACACTGTGAACTCCTTGCCAGACAATTCCAAGACAACAGACACACAACTATTCACACACCCATTCATTCCTAGGGGTAATTTGGAACAGCCGGTTAGCCTAATGTGCATGTTTTTGGACTGTGGGAAGAAACTGGAGTACCCAGATGAAATCCACAGAAGCCCACGCTAACCACTATGCCACCATGCCGCCTTTTGGTGGAACCAATTTAGTGGAATTAGTGAAAAAGTTTAAGGTGTCATTATCTTAATAGAACATCAAGTTGGGAGAAAATCAGCTGTAAGCTTCTGGGCTATCAGTTAAAATATATGCAAATCACATGAAAATATGGCCTTCAAAGGCCTTCAATTAATGTATTTATGGAAAAATCAAATGCACTTCTATTTCAAATTAAATGAAAATTTGATGTCCACCTTACAGCAAGAAGGTCCTGGGTTCGAGTCCCATACTCGGCGAGGGCGTTTCTGTCTAGAGTTTGCATGTTTTCCTTACGCTTGTGTGGGTTTTCTCCCACAGTCCAAAGACATGCACATTAGGCTAATTGGCTGTTTCAAATTGCCCCTAGGTGTAAGTGTGAATGTTTGTGTATGTACAGGCTCTGCTATGGGCTGGTGAGCTGTTCCCTGCCTTCGCACAGAGTTGGCTGAGATAGGCTCCAGCCTCCCTGCAGTAAAAGAATGAATGAATCATTGACCTATTGATGTCACTTGCTTAACCTGGGAATGAGGAGACTATCCCAAGTTTCCAAGTTTTGTATGCTGAAGTTTTAGTTAAATGCATCATTAGCAATCGTTTTCCATAATTTCTAATTTGCCACATTAGGAGGAATATATGACAATTTAGCAGCAAAAGATTCCGTTTTGGTCCTGAGGTAAACATACAGTATGGGTGAAAGTAGGATTAGCCTTACTGACAAAATAAAACTCTGTAAAACCCGATTCTCAGTTGGGTTTCTAAAATGGAACTAGTAAATGTTAAGTTGTAAACAATCCTCGCTTCCTAGATACTTCCTGCTTTAAGGCTGAAGTTGTTTGTCATTAGCATGAATTAAACGGCTTCGTGTTGTGTCTCTGTAATATATGTGCTCCACTGGGCCCATCAAATTCAGCCAGTGTCCCAGAGATGAGTAAGAATGTATTTGGACTCCATTCAAACAGTCAAAGTGGCTGTTAAAAATGGAATATTATCGTATAAAGCAGGTTTGTAAGCCACAGGAGGGGTGCGAGTGTTTGTGTTTTATGACCTCTGTTAAATTCTTTGCCTTGTCCTTGACTGACTCTTAAACACAGAGGTTCTCAGCTGAATTGAACTGAATCAGGCAGCACAGTGATGTGGTGATTAAAAGGGTGTGGGGTAAAGTGAACTATACATTATACTTATCAACAAGGAGCAATCCATTGCGCATCAGGATGATGATCATCAAGTACATAAGTCTGGCATCAGACAACAGTATAAAGGAACTGAGATTTCCGAGCAAATTATATGATCAGTGGGTTTAATGTGAGGCAGATGATTGGGCAGTGAATGGTGGATGCTGTGATTGACAGTACTGACCTCGTGTGTGCGACCTTGGATTTTGTCTTTATCAGAAACGCATGTGTTGAGTTGGTTGTCCCAGTAACATTTCCACTTTGTGCTCAGGCAGCTGGTACACCTGGATGATGTTAGAATCACACACACACACACACACACACACACACACACACACACACACACACACACACAGAGAGAGCATGTGAGAGAGAGAGAGAGAGAAAGAGAGAGAGAAAGAGAGAGAGAGGGAGAGAGTGTTACCATAGGGGTATAATTTATTTTTGGCAGATCAGACAGACACGCCCACTACTCAACACCTCCCATATGAATAAAACACACACTTCAGAGGTCAGAGATCAAGGGAGACTAAATTATTCCCAATAAAGGTCAAATGGGACCCTGGGGAGTCAGAGGAGATTCCTTTACATACACACAAACAGGGTTGAGTGAGAGAGAGAGAGAGAGAGAGAGAGAGAGAAGCAACGAGGCATCCCTTTAAACACGACTTACTTGAGCTTTCCATTCTTTCATGACACAGATAGAGATGTAGTGCGTGCTTACTCAAGATAACACCAAAACGCCATAAACTTCACTGAGTGAGGGGATGCACAAGTGTGTGTGTGTGTGTGTGTGTGTGTCATTGGGGCGTGACCAACATTACTGCTGTCAGAGATAGTAGCTTTCATGATAAGGGTGAGTGCTTTACGATACTGAGCGGGGCGCTTTTGTGTGAACTCTTTGTGGGAGGCAAGGTGTGTGTGTGTATGTGTGTGTGCGTGTGTGTGTGTGTGTGTGTGTATGGATTTGGTATGGACTGTAGTGTCAGCAGGAATGGCTAAATACCGGGATGGGAGAAGGAGGATGTGAGAGATAGGAGAGAAAAGAATAACTGTGCCTTTGATAAGGTTCCCTTCGATGTGGTTACAGTCAGACATCTTAAGTACTTTTATAAACACGCACACACACACACACACACACACACACACACACAGATGCAGTTGCTCCTTGAAAGTGTTTTGGTTAAACAAACACTTTCAATTATCTCTTTGTCAGTATAAGAGTATGAGAAACATGCCTGAGAGAAAGAGAGAGAGAGAGAGAGAGAGAGAGAGAGAGTAATCCACTGTGAGTAATTGATTCTGGGTTGCCAGAGTTTGTGGTACGGAATGCATGTCACTGTAATGTCTGGTTGTCATTAGGTATTCACCTCGAAGCTGCCACACTGAGACCGTGGGAGAATCTCGACTGCACAAACACTCCGAGCATTAAACCCCCAATTCTCACTCACACCCAAAAAGCACACTCTCACCCTCTCACACCAAATACACACTTTCACCCTCTCAGACCAAATACACACATTCCAGCCGACTCGGTTTCTGGTTAGCTGAAAAATATTATGAGACACCCACCGAACCCAGCACTCCTTTAATTCATGTTTTGCAGATTTCAGGCTGGCCGGATTAAAAATGGGAAACAGAAACATTATTGAATGATATTTTATGAGCTATGGGAGTTTATAGAGTAATGGAGTGCATGCCAAGTCAGCTCCATGTGGTGCAGCAGGGCTTGCTGAAACTAGAATTTAGTGAAACTCACTCACTCTCACTCATTTGCCAAAACACTTAATCCTATTAGGGTTGCAGGGAGGCTGAAGCCTATCTCAGCCGACAGGAGGCGAAGGCGGGACACCTTGAACAGATTGCCAGACCATCGCAGAGCTAACGCACACAACCATTCACACTCACGCCTAGGGGCAATTCAGAACAGCCACTTAGCCGAATGTGCATGTCTTTGGACTGTGGGAGGAAAACTGAATACCTGGAGGAAACCCATGCAAGCACAGGGGAGAACATGCAAACTCCACACAGAAACACCTGAGCCTGGGACTCGAACCCAGGACCTACTTGCTGTGATAGTCGGAGGTTAAAAAAAAAAGAAGTAGTACCCAGAGGAAACCCATGCAAGCATGCGGAGAACATGCAAACTCCACACAGAGCCTGGGACCTTCTTACTGTGAGGAGGACATGCTAACCACTACACCACCATGCCACCAAAAAGGAATCTATACCCTTTGTTAATTATTTGAATTTGGTAATGTTATTTATTCTCTTAAGTTGCAGGAAAATTACCAGGAAATTTTTTTTTCGTGTTTACTGGAAACTCTGAAATGTCTACAGTTCTATTCTGAAAGTTTTTTCTTCTTCTTCTTCTTCTTCTTTTTTGCATTTTTTAACATTGACTCCACACAGTTTTGATTTCACGCTGCAATCTGCTGACAAACTGCATTAAAGCAAAAAGTAATTCCACTTTGCCTACAGGGAATGTGTGTCCACACACACACACACACACACACACACACACACACACAAAAGCATCTGCTCATTTTTCATATATCCCAAAACAATTGTGTTTCCAAATTAATCCAAATCACTGACTTTCACTAATTAACAAAATGAAATATTGAGAAATAATTGAAATAATAAATCTGTTGTTTTTCAGAAAACACTTCCCACGGATCCGGAAAACATTTAGGTGTCTGATACTGTACAAGATGGTGCAATTATGAATATGCCGCATAGTGAAAGGTTCTCTGTGACTGTTTCAATGAAACCCTCGAAATCAGCTAGTCCTAATTAAAAAAGTTGACGTTTTGCTAGGTGATGCTGATGAGGTGAGCAGACAAGGAACTGCAGATGGTTTAATGTTGCACACCCTACTGAAATGAAGCTGTCCGCTCTGCTCTTCCCATGGCTCTTAGCTTATTATCACTCTGATCAACTGTGGCATATTTCACACCTTCCCTCTCTCTCTCTCTCTCTCTCTCTCTCTCTCTCTCACACACACACACACACACACACACACGCACACACACACACAAACACACCCATGTGCACATACACAAGAGTCACCTTCACCAATATACATCTACTATAAAATACACCAGGGATGTTAGTATATGTGCAACACTCACGCGGTCCTCGGGTTAATCTCCGCCGTCCTCTCACAGTCGTAAATGACGAAGCTTCCTGACACCACGGACGTGCCGTTCACCTTGATCGCCACAGGAACGGAAATGTGGTCTGAGCAGAGGAGGTCAAAATGACATAGAGTCATACACACGCAGACAAACACACACAGACTAAAACACCCCAGCACCAGCCACATTCAGGTTTTAGTTTGTCCTCCAAATTTGATCATTTGAAAACGTTATATTTTTGTAAGGAAGGACGGAAATACTTAGGGGCTCGTATAGAAAAATAACCAACAAATGGGTGGTGTGAATTTGATTATGCCTCATGCCCTGTTGCGTTTTATTTTTTATTGATTAAATGGATTATTTTAATAGTATGTCCAACAGAATATTGTTACATATAAGAGACCTTCGCTGTGTTTACAGACAATTGTGATGTATAACAGACGGTTGTAATATATAATAAATAGACCATTGTTATGTTTAACAAACTGTTGCTATGTACAGCTGGCCATTGTTACTTATAACAGACCGTTGTTCAATATAACAGACCATTACTATGTATAACAGACAGTTGCTATGTATAAGAGACTGTTGTTGTGTATAACAGACCGTCGATATGTATAACAGACTGTTGCTCTGAGTAGTAGTCCACTGCTCTGTATAACAGACCGTTGTTGTGTATAACAGACCATTATTACATATAACAGACTATTGCTATGCCTTACAGAACGTGGCTATGTACACCAGACCGTTTATACTTATAACAGACCTTTGTTACATATAACATACCATTGCTATGTTTATTACATTTTGCTGATGCTCTTATTCAAAGCAATTTACAATTATTTATTTTTTTTGTACAACTGAGCAATTGAGGGTTAAAGGCCTTGCTGAAGGGCCCAAAAGGAGGATTGGGATTGAACCCCCAACCATTGGATCAGTAACCCACTGCCTTAACCACTGAGCCACCACAGCCCCAGTGCACCACAGACCATTGTTGCTTATAACAGACCGCTGTTATGTAAAACAGACCATTGCTATGTTCACAGGCCGTTGCTCTGTGTAACAGACTGTTGCTTTGTATATAAGACCATTGTTACCTATAACAGACTGTTGTTACATATAACAGACCGTTGCTATGTATAACATACTGTTGTTATATATAACAGACTGTTGCTATAGTCACAGACTCTTGCTATGTCTAACAGACCATTGCTCTGTGTAACAGTCTTTTGCTATGTATAGCAGGTCATTGTATAACAGACTGTTACTATGGGTCATGCTATAAGTGGACGATTTTTTAATTAATATTTTTGTGTAAAAGTGTTGTTTTCTTTAGTAAGAAGTATTGTAATGAATTGGAAAGTGAACACAGGGCTGGTAATTATTGTTAATTGATTTAAGTCCCCTTTCATTTGCATTTTTGTCCTGCATTACCCTGTCAGGGTTTATTTCATAATAGTTATAACATATTTACTATTATTTCTTACAGAATGACATTATTATTTTTATATACAATGCATATTATTGTCATGTCTGGCTCCTCCTCCCTGCACGTGTGTTGCACACTTCCTGCGGCAGTCTGCACTGACTTGTGGCACAAATTCAGTACCTATTGGTTGCAAATGTGCCATAACGCTTACACATGGCTGTAGCTCATCTGAGCAATAAGGAATAATGAGGATTTTTTTAAAGGACGCTGTAAATTACAGCGCACTCTTAAGTTCGACTCTTTGTCTTGGTCCATAAGTCTGTGTGAATACTCAATAATGTAGGTTCAGCTAGTCTCTAAGATGACATCTGTTCCAGGGACTCTGTCTGCCAGTCTGTATACTCTATAACATTGGCTTGTGCATAGCTATCCACCTGTTTGTTCGTATTCAGTCTGTCAGTAAGTCCTTTTATATTCAGTCTGTCTCCCTAACAACTTATTTCCTTTGTGTAGTTGAACCTGTCTTTTAGTTGTTATTATATCCATCATTATTATTGGCACACCCTTTGTCTGATGTCCAAGTGGCTTTTGTTCAAGGGACTTTGTTCACGTCTCAGCTGGTGGACCTCTTTAAGTTAAGTATTCTTGTTCTTTGTTAAGTTTCTTTTCTTTATTCTCTTGTAGTTCTTTTTTCTTTATTGTTAATAAACCTCAGCCTGTACATTTACATCCAGGCTCTTTCCCTGCACCCCCTCACTGTCCTGAGAATAATGTGATTAAACAAAGTAGCTTTAAACAACCAGTTTATCAGAAAAAGATACAGCTTGGCTGAGAAACCACAAAGCCCTCGGAAAATACACCATCATTAAGCACTGAAACCCGAGACTCCCTCTATAAATGTTAGATAAACATCTCCTTAGAGGAAACTGTAACATATTGATAACAGCATGTTTATTAAAGGGGAGATATGAGGCTTTTTCCACCTTTTTGACCCATAAATGTTGTTACACAACAAGGTTAGCGCATGTTTAAGTTTTCACAAGGTTTTCACCAGTATCGTCTTTTGAGTACACTAGTGTGTAATGACATGCTGGTCTTTCTGATTAGCTGCCCAACCCATACCAGCGGTATCTCCGCCTATCCTGGTCTGCCTCGCAGTGCACTGAGCATGGAGCTTTCAGATGTCAAAAGGCAACCAATTAGAGCAGAGTAGGCACAGAGAGTGAAAAGACCATAAATTGGGAGGAGGAAGCCAAACAGGCACACACTCAAAATCAACATTCAGGAGGAGGAGGGAAAGCAACTTCCTGAAGAACTGTGGAGCTTTTTTGGATTAGGAATCGTACTTTGGTGCGCCACTGGTGTCCAAAATGAAAAACAAAGGTCTGAAAATAGGTATCATAGCTGCCATTTAAATAGGTATCATAGCTGTCATTTAAATAGGTATCATAGCTGCCCTAATAGATATCATAGCTGCCCTTTAAATTATGTGAAACATTTGCAATATATGTCCCAGTGAACAAGCTCTCACAGTAGGGAAGATAACATATTAGTGCATCATATAAAACATTTGCTAGAAAACCAATCAACACTTTCAGACCAGATTAGAGAATTCAGTAGCATTCTGGTGTATCTTTATAAAACAGAATGCACTTACATAAACACATTGCCTAAATAAATCCCTACTTACCGCTGCCTAAAGGAATCTTGGGAAATTTGTTTGAAGGGGGCAATGGGCACGTCTGTATTTTGGCTGAGCCTTTGTCCAGGTGGACCGTGGCGACCGTCACCATGCCAACCCCGTAATCACATTCGAGGCTGAGGCCATCCAAGTCAGGCACACTTCCGTTAACCAAGATCCCCACGTGCTAAAAACGTGAGTGATAAGAAAGAAATCATTTTAGTTGTTTTTAAATCTTGTTCATGTGGTGTATGCATGCTTGTTTGTGTGTGTGCATGTGTGCATGCTAATACTATCGTAATAATTTGATCATTTTTAGTCAATGAGTTATTGTGATGCTAAGCAGTGAGATGGAGACAAAGAGGAGGAGAAAGATGAATTCTGTTGTCGTGCATTCCCTATTTTTCATTTCATTAGCACTGTCACTATTGAGTGTCTCTGTGTGTGTGTGTGTGTGTGTGTGTGTGTATTACACATTTATTTCATTCTCATAATTTTCTAATCAATGAGTCACCGTGATATCTGAGATGACATTCATGAATGCTATGAATGGTCACAGGTCTTGGCAAGGGTAATCAAATATTTTCAATAAGTGACAGCGCAGACGGGCCCAGCAGAGACGAAGCCTTCCACTAATTGATTCAAAGATCAAAGATACGGGCTTGCTGGCTGAAGTCAAGGAATAACCTGCCATTTCTCAGACTCTCTTCCTCTGTCTCTTTTTCTCCACCCTGTGTTCTATTGTCATTGAGATGGAGCCCTTCCTAACAGCAGCGCCTGCTTCCTGCTTGCTGTTTCCTGTTTGCGCTCGGGCTAGATCGGGAGCTGTTTCCTGTAGCCTTGAATGATGGACAGCTGGGGGATCCATCAAATGCAGGGGGGGTATCCCATTTACCCAAAATACACCCGTAAAACTGTTCTAAAGGTGTAAGCTTGCTTCAGGTCAAAAGGGGCAGTGTTCTCTCACTCACTCACTCACTCACTCACAGCTAAATCCTACTAGGGTCATGGTGAAGCTAAAGCCTGTCTTAGCCAACACAGTGGTAGTCGGTAGTGTCTCGCTGATCAGAACATTGGGGGTTCAATTCCCAGTTTCACCATGCTGCCACTGTTGTGCCCTTGAGCAAGGCCATTAACCCTCAATTGCTCAGTTGTATAAAAAAATTATAAATGCAAGTCGCTCTGGATAAGAGTGTCTGCCAAATGCTGTAAATGTACATGTAAATGTAACACTGGGCAAAGGCGTGGTACACCCTGAACAGCACGCCAGACCACACAACCATTCACACTTACATCTAGAGGCAATTTGGAACAGCCAATTAGCTTAATGTGCATGTCTTTGGACTGTGGGAGGAAACCGGAGTACCCAGAGGAAACCCACACTAGAACAGGGAGAACATGCAAACTCCAAATAGAAACGCCGTCGCCATGACCAAGAATTGAACCTAGGACTTTCTTGCTGTGAGGTGGACCGTGCTGCACAGGGACATTGTTATCATCCTAAATTTCACCCACTTGATTCCTATATAATATATACACTGCCAGGCCAAGCCACACACTATAATGTTTTTATGGAGTGCGTTTAGCCTTGAGCACAGCGAGTAATCTCCATGGCATTGTTGCTCCAGTTGGTCAGGTCGAGGCTCAGCAACAATAATGTGGCAATAAAATGAAGTCAGCTGATGACCTGAATGTAGTGAATGATCAGGTTATCACATCAATGGACTTTTTCTTTCCTGATGGCACGGATATAAAATGGGGACTCAGATAATGAAAGAGTGGTTCTGGGAGCATGAGGAATCATTTTCACATATGTATTGGCACCCCAGAGTCCTGACCTTAACTCTATCGTTATTGGGATGTGCTGGAGAAAACTTTATGGAGTGGTTCAATTTTTCCCTCATTAATTCAAGACGTTGGTGAGAAATGAACCCGACACTGGATGGAATTAAATGTTATGTTGCTTAAGTTTGTTGAAAAAATGGCCTGACGATTAGGAAAATGCTGCCGGAGGCTTTAAACCCTCTTGATATCAGAATCTCTTATCTTAAATCCTGTGTCTCTTAAATTAAT
>JAQMYF010000012.1:14063760-14096168 GCA_030014195.1 Neosilurus mollespiculum | reverse complement strand
TCACTAACACACACTAACAACCAAGTTCTCTCTCTCACACGCAAACCACACTTCTCTTTTTCAGCCTCTCTCTCTCTCTCTCTCTCTCTCTCTCTCTCTCTCACCCAGACACAAACACACACACTCTCTCTCTCTCTGTCTCTCTCTCTCTCTTTCTCTCTCTCTTGCACACACACACACACACAAACCACACTTCTCTTTTTCAGACACACACACACACACACACACACACACCTTAACTCAGCACAGAATCCAACTAAGCAGTTACTGCCAGCCCTCATCCTGGCGTAGAAACAAAATGCCATTTTTTTCTTTTTTTTTTTCAGGACTCCTAAAACAGGACACCCTGCAGCCAAACAGGTCCTGTCTCGTAAGATGTATATAAACCCTGTGCGAAACAATAGTGTCTTCCTGTTTAATAGAATTTTTTTTTCCAACGCTGCATTTTCTTTCCTGACTTTGAAGCTCACACTGAGAGGTGGCTCCGTATGGGAATGAGACACGGTGCTGGAATTTCGCCTAATTAAGGAATATTTTTCTCCCTTCCCTGAAAGCAGGGTGCCTGCAGATGCTTTCAAGACTAGAGTGATCTGCTGTCAAGAACCTGAGATGGGGACATATAGGTGTGTGTATGTGTGTGTATGTGTGTGTGTGTGTGTGTGTGAGAGAGAGAGAGAGAGAGAGAGAGAGAGAGGAGAGAGACAGGAGAGAGAAAGACAGGAGAGGATGGGGGTCAAAAGGATATAGTGAAACCTCTTAAATATCTGATAAGCACTGACTGGCTCTTGAAAAAGCTCAGATAACATTCGATACAAACCAAAGCTTTCACAGATCTCCAGAAATCCTTAAGCTCCACCCATCAACACATACCCCCTCAGTTGAGGTACTTTCTAAAAGTAGCACACACACACACACACACACACACACACACAAATGTAACTCCTCAGTAACTATCAAACCCTGAAATCTACTCAGAATGGAAAAGCCTGCTAACTGCACTTAATGCCCGTATGAAAACACTTTTTTCCCTCCAGATCTGGTCACCTGCCAATTCCAACCCCTCAGCCAGTTCTCCCATAATGCAACAGCTACCAGTGTGAACACCCAACCCCATCTTTTCAATCTACTGCTTGTATAGCATCACAGGGGAGTGTAACTTGCTCAGAGGAAAGCGCCATCTACCCTGTTCTACATACATGAACTCACAGATGCAGTAGGACATTGCTTTATCCTTGGATGGTGCTTCTGTTTATTTATTTAAGCAGATTTTCCTAAAATCTCACCAGAGGCGGGGCTTTGGACAAGGTAGATTTTGGAGATGATCCGCATAAAATTTTGGATCCTGGAATTTTTCATAGGATTCTTTAACATTAAAAGAACAATTTTTGGCATTTTGGTTCATGTGCTGTAATTGAATTTGTATGGCTATAAAATGATCACTGTGCTCTTTTATATGGTGAGAGAATACTTTCAGAGTTTTAAGGTATAGTATAGATTTAAGCACTGCATAAAAGTGGAGCTCCTGATAGATATCGCTATTATTAGGTGTCCACGGCTGGTGTTACAAGAGTGCCACGGCTCCTTTAAGGGCCAAATCAACTACAGCCCTGGAGGAAATAAATAAATAAATCTCCACGGTGTTTCACAAATACGGTCTGAAGCGAAAGAAGGAAAGGTTAGAACAGTTTTCTTTTCACCACCTTTCACTGATGTCTGTGTTCATTTGTATCACCTGTCTTATTAGTTTAATTATCTGGTAAACGAGTTCATGTTCCGTGCTCCCATTAATGTTTGGAGTTTTGTTCGGTGAAAGTTTGTCTGCCTACCTGAGTTAGAGTGTGTGTTTATTCTGTGCGAGTTTGAGCAGTGGTGTATGAGCCTTTATATTTTGGGGTTCAGTTTCATTCTTAATGATAAATCTTTTTTTTACTTATTTATTTATTTTTATTAGTAACGTGGCAGACTTATTGGGTTTCCTGTGGGGGCATGAACATGGGACAACCATCCAAGTTGCTTTGGATTCAATGTCTATGGGGCTCCACTATTATAGATTAGTTTAGAATCAATTTGCATTTATGGCAATACAACTTTCTACATCTTTATCTTGCTTATTCAAATGAGTAGTTGAGGCTTAAGGGCCTTGCCCAACAGTGGCAAACTGGTGGTAGTGGGGCTTGAACCCACAACCTTCTGATCAGTAACCCCAAACCCTCAATCACTGAGCTGCCACTGCCAAAGAGAGTCAAATCCAGAAAGATATTCCGGACTATGTGATCGCACCTTGCGTAGCCGGCCATTGCTGGTGCCCAGGAAGACCACTGTGTGGTTGTGAATGTTGTCCACTGCCACCGAGCTGATCCCGGATGCCTCGTACAGCGGCTCAGCTCTAATCGGCTTCCTCAGGGCCAGAGGATGCTGCAGGTGGGCCGCGCCGCAATTCAGCTGTTCCTGTTGAAGCTAAGAGAGAGCAAACAAACACTCGTCAGTTGACTGTAAACACATATCAGTTGGATCTGTAAGGTTGATTACTCTTTGTTATAATCAGTGCAATTGTAATGCAGGAATGACTCGTCTGTTCATCTATCTAGATAGCGTGTCATTTGGGCTAGCCTTGGCTCACGGATGAAGGCACAGAGTAGATGTGTTGTGCTAAAAGGAGCACTTATTTTTACTTGCATGAGCAGAGTGCTTGAGAGAGTGCTGGAAATTTACGGCTGGTTGAAGTGTGTAAAACATGGACGAGAGAGACCGGGGGACTCAGGGTGGTGGGGCAGGGATTTCCAAAGAGATTCCTAAGAAACAAGTTGCTCCCCTATTTAAAGGTTATGCTACATACACTAAAAAGGAACTGAATTCTTCTGGTCACACTTGACCTGAACATTACAAAAGCCGATGCTGGCTCCATGACATGGCTAGTCACAGGAGGCATCTATTCACACGCCGCTGAGACTTAAAAGGGCAAGGCGGAGGTGTTTATTTCATTTGTGGGAAAGCAGGGCATGTCTGAGACTTCATTTCTTTGTAACTGATGAGAGCTGATATCAGTTCAAATGATAGGATGCAAGGTTCTAACACATCTGTCTATGGCGACATGGTGGTGTAACGATTAGTATGTTCACATCACAGCAAGAAGTTTCATGTTCTTCCTGTGCTTGTGTAAGTTTCCTTCAGGCACTCTGGTTTCCTCGGACAGTCCAGAGACATCACATTAGGCTAACTGGCTGTTCAAAATTGACCCAGATGTGAAAGGTTGTATGTGTTGCCCTGCAAAGGTCTGGCGAGCTGTTCAAGGTGTACCCCACCTTCACTCAGAGTCATCTGAGCTAGGCTTCAGTCCCCCTGTGACCTGTCTGTGTGTGTGTGTGTGTGTGCCACAAAGCGAGTCCCACACCAGCCCTCTCTGAGGTGAGTGTAGTCTGGAGAAGTGAGTAATGAAATGTCACGGAGCTCATGTCATTTTGTGGAGAAGCCGAGGGAAAAATGCCTCTTTAATGGTTTAGATAACGAAGCGTGAGCCTAAATAACAGAAATAAAGAGTCTTGCCAGACACATGACAGGGCACCATGTGTTTCTGGCTCATACCGTAAGAAAATATGGTAGCATGCCGTGCCCATCTGTTCATCAGTTTTCAAAGGAATAGTTCAGTCGAAAATGTTAGTGTTGCTACCCATGGATGAAAGCTATGAGCTGCCAGTATCATGATGTTAATTCCAGCCTGTTAAGGCAGAAAGCACAATCTGACACTTTTGTTTGAAAAGCATTAAGGAAAACTTTACAGTAAGCTGTCTAACAGGCTTTATCTATTTATCAAGCTGCTACTTCTTTGTCTGGATATTTAGTAAACGTCATCAGGTTGTGAGATACCATGTTCTCTATGTCAGATTAGACGATAAGGATCTTCTAAAGATAGACCTGCCATTAAAGAAGGTGACAGTGACATCAGTTTGAGGTAGGAATGATATTATTTGTTGACCAATAGCATGTCTTGTTTACAGTTCTTCATAGCTACTACTGCATTTGCAGCCTTCCGTTTTGCGTTTGCATTTGTGACATCATATACCGTGTTTCTTTTATCGTATCGCATCGTATACATTTGCCGAATTGCTTAATACCCTACTAGGGTTGCGAGGAGGCTGGAGCCTATTTCATCCGAAACTAGACTGTGTGAGTGACAAATAAAGAAAAGAAAAATAAACTTGACTTCTTCCAAATAGGTTTACTGCATGATATATTCATTCATTCGTTTCCCTATACTGCATATTCCCACTAGGGAGGCTGGTGGAGCCTATCTCAGCCGACACCCTCCTACGGGGTTATCGGAAGAAGGCCCCGGCATCTGGTCACAATCAGATTACTGAACTCCTGTATGCAGATGACCAAGTTATCTTTGCTAACTCACTCGAAGAGCTAGAGAAGATGCTGTCTATTTATGATAGCACATACAGATGCTTTGGCCTACAAATGTCGTATGACAAGACGGAAACCATGGTCTTTAATGTAGATGAAACATTGATGAAAAAGGAAAGCTTGGTTACTGATGGTTCAAAGAAGCTGACAAACGTCAGAAGTTTCAAATATCTCGGATGCACGATAAGGAACTCTATTAACACCTCACAATCACTTTACACGAGAATAGGGTCTGCTTTCCAGAAATGGAAAGAGCTCAAACATGTCCTAACGGACAGGCGCGTTCAACTTACAACCAAAGTTAAATTCCTGACTGTGTGTTTAAGATCACGATTGTTGTACAGCATCCAAGCCTGGGCGCTATCGGAACAGAAACCGAGAAAAGTGGAAGTCATATGGTAGGGCTTCCTAAGGAAGATGGTTCGAGGAGGATATCACTGAAAAAATGCTGCAGATCGGAAAATGAAAAAGACAGAAAACCCTGTGACAGCTGACCCAGTTGACTGGAGCATTGCGATATCTAATAGGCAACTGCGTGACATCACCAGAACTCTCACCATTCGTCACTTCTGTGTCAAACGACACCTTAAACACCTGGCCCATGTGTGCAGAATGGGCAATGACTCCCTGCAAAAGCAGGTGTTATTCAGAGACACACAAGGTAGACAGTGGAGCAAGGTCGAGTGTGCTCTCGATATCGATAAACAGCAAGCGAGAAGGCAGATGATGAAGGGACGACTTCATGCGATTCCTTGAAGTGCACTTCATGGAAGAGTGCCCCAAGGCTGCAGAGCGGCCATGAGGGAAAAATTGATGATGAGGATGACACTGGGCGAAAGTGGGGTACACCCTGTACAACTCGCCAGACCATCACAGGGCGAACACTCACACATAACCATTCACACTCACACTCACACTTAGGGGCAATTTGGAACAATTAATTAGCCTAAAATGCATGTCTTTGGACTATGGGAGGAAACCAGAGTACCTGGAGAAAACCCAGACAAGCACAGGGAGAACATACTAACTCCACACAGAAACGCCCTCGCTGAGCCCAGGACTCAAACCCTGGAGCTTCTTGCTGTGGAGTGGATGAAACCACTACACCACTGTGCCACCCCACTTTTTTATATTCATATAAGATGATATTTAAATTTTCTTGGAAACATATTTTTAGGACACATCATTGGTCAATTGTTAATATGCTATTGATGTATTTATTTATTTGGCATATTTATGACTGGTTGCCTAAATTATGAACTAAAATTATGATTATGAAAGTTAACATATGCCACCAATGTGAACCCTGCTAGACATGAGACGCGCATTGCCGCCTCCCACCTGTTAAAAACATTTGCATATAAAGCGGGGAAGTCAGATCCAGTCGACAGTGATCAGTGGAGACACACATGGAGACGAATTCTAATGCCAGGTGTGAAGTGATGTACCTACAGCTGTCCACTTGTGACCCGATCACCCAGGACGGCTGTTTATACCAGGTGTGTACGTGTCCTTTACGCATTGTTTACTTTATTCCTTCCGACGTACAGTATGTATAAGAATTTGCTTAAGCAAAGTCGATCTAATAGTTTTGAAATGGTGGGTTGGGGTAAGGGTTTAATGTTACTAGGTTTCTTTAAACATCATTTGCATAATGCACATGAGATTTCTTTCATCACAGATCAGGTGGTCCTAGTATGAAAGCTTATACCTATATCACTCACACACTCATTTGCCAAACCACTTAATCCTACTAGGGTCGCGGGGAGGGTGGAGCCTATCTAATCTGACACTGGGTGAAGGTGGGGTACACCATGACTACCTTGCCAGAATACTGCAGGGCCAACACACTCACAGAGCCATGTACACTCACGTTCACAACTAGGGACAATTTGGAACAGCCAGGTAGCCTAATGTGCAAGTATGTGGACTGTCGGAGGAAACTGGACATCCTGGATGAAACCCACACAAGCACAAGGAGAATATGCAAGCTTCACACAGGAGCCCAGGACTCGAGCCCCAGACAGCTGGTTTAGTCACATGTTTGAAGTCAGTGACACACCATGACTGGGGTGGTACTTTAAAGAAGTTTTGAAATGCGAATGTACTTTTGATTTCTGTAAACAGAGGTTCTGAAACCCTAACCAGAAAAACCCATCCGAGAGGGATTTTTTTTTTTCACACGTGTCAAACATCCTTTAGGATTTATCAAAGGGGATTTTGGAGAGACCACAAAACTCCCAACTAAGCCAAACTGGCTTCTCTTCCTCCTATTCAAGTGAGTCCCTTCTGCACTTACTGTAAAATTTCCTTTTAACCAAAGAGGGACTATTTTCAGGGAAAGTTGGTGTACGTAACGCTGCAGCAGACAAACCAATTGTTTGACTCATTTACTGGGTTTTCACCAAACCCAGGCTGTGACTGGGATTCTAAATAATTCTAAAACCACGGAAATGGAAATAAGCCGTAACTAAAATTTGGTACATGAGGATCTCACTGTATGTCTTCTTTTAATAATATAACCACTCATTTCACCCTAAAAGTGTTTTTTTAAGAGTAATAAAGAATAACATAGTATAAAATAAGCACCACAACACCTTGAACAATTATAATTGATTTACACTCACTGCTAGGGGTAATTTGAAACTGCCAATTAGCCTAATGTGCATGTCTTTGGACTGTAGGAGGAAACCGCAGTACCTGGAGGAAACCCATACAAGCCCAGGCAGAACATACAAACTCCACATAGAAACACCCTCGCTGAGAGCAGGACTTGAATCCACAACCTTCTTGCTGTGAGACAGACGTGCTAACCACCACGCCACTGTGCCGCCCTGAACAAATATCAATGTACTCATAAGAAGTAGACAACATCATGTTGGAGGATTTTCTATTATATTATTAATAAAGCACAAGGATAAAGGGGCCTTGAACTGAATGTAAAGGATAATGTTAAATATTGTAATTATATTCTGCTACAGATTTCAAATTCATGATATATGTGACCCATCACCACAAAATGAGGTTTAATGCTCCAGACTGACCTTTTAAGTTATGCACATATATAAAAAAGGGCGCTCTCAGTTTTAAAATATCCCCCGAAAAAAAAAAAAAAAAACTGTCAAAGATATGAAAAAAAATCTCAAATCCAGAATTTAATTTATTTAAAAATACAGTTTGGGGCATTAAGCCCTATTCTGTGGTAATGGGTCACATATACTGTAACTATATGCTTGAGTAAGATTAAAAAGTATTCTCTCATCAATGACTTTAAATTAAAAAGAAAAGAAGCAATCCTTAATAAAACTTGTACCATACACTGTCACAGTGACACAGTGACAGGCCAAAAAAAAAAAAAAGTTGCACACATAAATATGTTGTTGTTCCGCCTTTAGCCTTGCTTACAGCATGCCATTGTTTCAACAAACTTAAGCAACATAACATTTAATTCCATCCAGTGTTGGGTTCATTTCTCACCAAAGTCTTGAAATGATGAGGGAAAAACTGAACCACTCCATGAAGTCTTCTCCAGCACATTCCGAAAACTGGTCGAGACTCTGGGGTGCCAGTACATATCTGAAATGATTCATTTCATCTCCCTGAACCAATCTTTCACTATAAGAGTCCCAATTTTATATCCGTGCCATCAGGGAAGAAAAAGTCCATTGGTGTGATAACCTGATCATTCACTACATTCAGGTCATCAGCTGACTTCATTTTATTGCCATATTAATGTTGCTGAGCCTCGACCTGACCAACTGGAGCAACAATGCCATGGAGATTACATGCTGTGTTCAGGGCTAAATGTACTCCATGAAAATATTAGAGTGTAAGATTTTTTTTTTGTCCAGGCAGTGTATATGTAGTAAAACTGTATAATTCTGTAAGTCTGGATGTTACTTCAATATTCAACGATTTGTCCTTTATTTGCTTGGGGATGGGTTAATCTGTAGTAAAAAAAAAACTGGCTCGCAGTGAAAATAACTTTGTCCTCCCTGCTCTAGGTGATATTTCAACTTGCCTCTTCAATTAAAGGCGTCGAGTCATGTATTTTTTTTTTGTAGAAAACAGCCTAAATATCATGAATGGTGTTATTAAACCAGTAATAATCATTCAGATAGAGGGAAATTTTGTTTACGAAAGACACAAGACATGAATTAGGTTTATACATTAAGTCTGTAAGAAGTTTATTCTCATTGTGCGTGTGTGGGTTTCCTCTGGGTACTCTGGTTTCCTCCCACAGTCTAAAGACATGCATATTAGGTTAACTGGCTGTTCCAAATTGCCCCTAGGTGTGAGTGTGAGTGTGAATGGTTGTGTGTATGTTGTCCTGCGCTGGTCTGGCGAGCTGTTCATGGTGTACCCTGCCTTTGCCCAGTGTCGGCTGAGATATGCGCCAGTCTGCCTGCAACCCAAATAGGATTAAGCAGTTCGGCAAATGAGTGAATGAGGGAGTGAGTGAGTGAGTGAGTGAGTGAGTGAGTGAGTGAGCAAGGAGTTTGAAACGTAATCTCAATCTTTGAAAACTGTTCAGCACAACAAGACACAACAAGACATCAAAACGTCTTTGTTGCAAATCCATTTCCATTCACTCCATACTGGGTTCAAAATCTTGAATCCTTTTGATTTGCAAGCTAAAAGGTTATTTAACAAATATAGACAAGCATATTGAACATTCGTGGCATGTTTAGATGGCTTTTTTGCCAACCAATTTTGGGTCAAAATTATGACACCACTCTTTTAAGTCAACATGATGCTATGATGTGAAGCTCCTGTAGCTCTGTGCTTCCAGTAAATGTAATGCACATAATTATTACAGTAATTACCAATGAACAGTGTGACGTGTGAAATGCTTAAGAACCGCAAGTATTAGGTCAGCTCTGTAAAAGATAATCCAACACACTCTGAGCTAATCCAACTATATAGACCTTCATTAAGTCCTGTGTGGATGCCGGAAAAATTACGTCAACTCTGTAGGAGCAAACTCAACATGATAACTGTTCATTAAACACTACAGGGGATCAGCACTGAAAGTTATTTCAAAGCTGCACACAGTTGCTTAAACTTTAAGTTCTCAGTCTGGGCTCTATGATACATATCAACTAGTTTAACACTGTTATTATAGTTATTATGTAATTATTCCAGTTGTCACATAACATTTGCCAGGCATTTAATCTTAATCAGCCTGGAGCCCACCTCAGCCTACTCTGAACAGCTTGCCAGTCCAGGGCAGGGCAACAAACGCACAACAATTCACACTCACTCTCATGGCAATTTGGAAAAGCCAATTAGCCAAACGTGCATGTCTTTGGACTGTAGGAGGAAACCAGAGTACCCGGAGGAAACCTTCCCAAGCACAGTGAGAACATGCAAACTCCATACAGAAATGCTCTCGCTGAGCACGGGACTCGAACCCAGTACCTTCTTGATGTGAGGCAGATACGCTAAACAATACGCCACCGTGCCACCATCATACAACATACATTATAAATATAAAATTATATTTTTTATATCATATTTTTAAATTATTACTGTGGCTTATTCTGCAGTTTGAATAAAAGTCACAGGAAGTGCTATGAATACATGTGAAGGATTTTTTTTTTAACTGTAATGTCTCAAATAATTTCCAATTATACAGTTGCATTTTTGCTCATAAAATTCTGATTTGCCGAAGGAAGTTACTGGAAAAGATTTCTAGCAGGTAAAAGGTTTGAGAGCCTCAGGTTTATGATGTAAATGTGAATTTAGAACTAAAAAAGTTCAGTTAAAGAATTAAACCCTGTGTATTGTGTCATGTGAGCACCCTGGAATAAATTTTCCTCTTTATGCGTCACTGCAGCCTGGAGGGGTTTTTTGTTTTTGTTTTTCACGTTGTGCTGTCGCCACTATTTGGATGAGTCTTATCTATGAGGATGGAAGATGAATCTCTGTTCTCGACCCCGGAGCCGTTCCCATAACCCGCGCGCTCTGGCACAATAACAGCGCGCGCACTGAGCGACTTCAGGATGTGGGAGCCTCCTCCACTCCCTAACAGTGGGAACAATTCTCTTGGCGTTAAAACACCCTCATTTCCTACTTGCCAAAATCAACATGTATTAGTGAATTCAGATTTAGGTGACGCAGTGCTTTGAATGAAAGCATATGTCTGGACATGGATAAAACGCAAGCTGTTGTGAAAAAAGAGAGATCAGTGTGTTACTCAGACATTATGTCTAATTCTATCCTGTAGGCTATTTTATTTTTCTTACTGTGATTTTATTTATTTTATGTTATTTGCTTTAAGGGGTTCAGTGGTGGCGCGACTGTTCTAGCTCTGGGTCAGTGATTAGGTTCCTTTGGGTTCCATGGCTTCCGAAACCTTGCACTGGGCAAGTTCCCATCCCCTCTACACTGATCCCAGAAAAAAGTTTATTTCTAATGTGAAAAGTAACAATTTGCCCTTTTGCGCCCTGGAGACAACGTACCCAACACCTGAACTCTATTTTTTTTTCTTTACAGCCTTAAATTACATGCATAACGTTATGATTATTATAAATGAGAACCAACTGAGCTTACATGTATTTTTTATAAACATAACTCACCACTATGTTGCCCTTGGCCTCGCATTCTGCCCCCGAGCCCTGAATTACGCTGTCCAGCACTTGGACATCTCCGTTCGGTCCGTTGGAACAGTTCCTGCGTCCCTGCCGGATAGTCTCCTCGATCTCGGCGACCCGGAACGCGCACAGCGCCGACTTCCGGTTCGATTTGGCGAACACACCAAACAGGTAAGGCTCGGCGGTGGTCGGGTGACCCTGGGTGTCGATGTCAGCGGGGAAAATGGATACGAGTCGGTTGTAAATGTTGCCGCTGGCTCCGCACTGGAGCCCCATTTGGATGTAAGACTCGGTGAGCTTGCGGCCCTCGGAGGCTTGGCGGCGCAGCGTGTCCGTGTCCAGGCAGATGCGCGCCAGGATGCTGTTGGGCTGGCTCTCCTTGAAGCCGCTGTTGGCGTCGTTGTTCATGGCGATGTACGAGTAGGTCTTCTGCGCGAAGACGCGCACGAAGCTGAGCTTGTGTTTGGGTTTGACCTCCTGCTTGATTTTAAACACGTTATCCTCGGACGGGTTGATGTCGTAGGTGAAGAGACGCGTCAGGTCCTTGGTGTTGAGCGAGCGGATCGCAATCTCGGGGGTGTTCTCGAAGCGCAGGTCCTCTTTGCTGTGGTTCTTTGGGAAGTACTCAGTACCCAGGCCCGTGTAAGTGGCAGCCACGAGCAGGCGCGGGGTTCCACCCTGGCTTCGGAACACGAGTCCCACGGTGCTTGCGTTCGGGTGGTTGGCCACGATGTTGAGCATGCTCGGGAACACGGTGGCACTGGGCTTCGGGAACTCCACGGCGATCTGAGACACGTTGTCCATCCTGCGCAGCTCGCAGAAGCCCTGGTACACTGAGCCGCACGCCACCAGCACGCCTTGCTCGCGGTCCAGCGCCAGCAGCTTGTTGTGGTTGTCCGTGAGGGTCTTGGTGTGTTCGCACGGCGCCTGGGGAAGCTGCGGCGCATGGCACAGCACGTTATCCCGCACAGGTCCTGTACTGTTTGACACCTCTGTCGCCAGCGTGCCATTGAGCTGATAGATCGCGTTCACTGCCGCCAGGTACACCCGGTGTGTCTCCGCGTCCACTACAAAGTTATTAGTCTCGCTCGGGGACGCGAACATCTGCTGGACATGGAGAGCGCAGACGCAGCGCGATGCCAGCAAAACAGCGACCAAGAGCGCGCGAGTCGCGACCAAGAGGCTCTCCGTGCAAGGAGGCATTCTTCCTTCTGGCCGGCTTCTGCGGCTTCTGAACGGAGAGGAGCATTGAGCAAGTAGAAATAGAAAGAAGGCGCTTCAGGCTCTCTCGCTGCAACTATCCGGGAGGAAAAGCCGTTTCCTGCCGAGCGTCCAAACACGGAGTGACGCGATAAGGAGTCGCGCTTCCTTTACAGAGAGAGAGAGAGAGAGAGAGAGAGAGAGAGTGCATCCGAGCTAATCCCCCCCCCCTCATATCTTTCTCTCTCTCTCTCTCTCTCTCACACACACACACACACACACACACACACTCATCTCACACCATTTCACAAATCTGACAACCCAGAGATTTTCACTACCAATGAACTGTCATTTGAAGCAACTTTTTAAACTACTAAGAAAAGGAATACCACTGCCTTGAAGTCGTCACGTAATAATAATAATAATAATAATAATAATAATAATAATAATAATAAACCTTTATAGATTTTACAAACACTGGATCTACTTCTGAACTACAGGCTCCTGCGTTAGGGTTAAAACCAAAATCACAGATCCTTAATGAGATTTCTTACTTTTGTCAGTAGCCTATAATGAAAGCAGGCTCTATTTCAGTATTTCACATATCATGCACATGAGGCAAGTACCATAATATCAGAACCATGAGAGTGAGGATTTGAAACAACCTTTTCATGTTTATGTTTTTTTTTTGCTACTTTGTTTCCCCAGGAAGTATGAATATAGGGTATCTTTTCTTCAGGGTCTTCAACCCTGTTTCTGGAGAGCTACCATCCTGAAGATTTTGGTCTAAACCCTAATCATGCACACCTGACCATCTGACTAGTGCCTTAAGCAGTTCTTGCTCAGCTAAAACAGGTGTGTTAGATTTTGATTGGAGATAAAACCTGCAGAAAGGGAGCTCTCCAGGAACAGGGTTGGAGAAGCCTCTTTTAAAAGCTAGTTGGAAGGAGCATACCTCATATACAACAGCAAAATTGCTAGTGGACATAAAAACAACATGCTTTAAATATCAACAATAGCAAAACTGGGACTTCCTCTTATGTCACTGACCCAGGGGAATCCCCTGGCCACAGTTGGGTTTTATCTGTCTATAGTACACTTGTCCACATCCGTAAATAAGTGTTTGCAGCCCCACATGAGGCAAAAACAGGTAGCTCCATCGTTGTTGGAGAAATTATACTTCAATACTATACTGTAATCAGTCCCTCAGTGCTGCTGGACTCACATACGCCACACTAACTACCGTTTAACTGCCAGCAGATGGATACAAGCTGAACACGGGACCCCTTTCCGGTGCTTATTCATATATAACTCGATGTTCTGTATAGCATGATCTTTATGTTCATGAATATTTAAACAGGACACATGGTACCTTAAAGAAAAGGACAATTCAGCATGAGATTACTGTTCTGTTGTGAATAAATGAGTGCGACATATGAGGCTATCCATAAAACACACACACACACACTCAAACACAATCCCCCAGCAAATTGTGGCATACATTTACCAGTCATTCAAATTCACAGCTGTACACATCTGGATACAAGGAGAAACCCTGAAGCTGAAGGTGTGTGGTGTTTGAGAGGTCGGTCAAAGACGATTGTTTGTGTTTTCTACAAGTTTATTTTAACGATCGCTCATGACTTGTATAGATCTAATCACTGCAAGTTTGAAGTTTTTTTTTTAAACAGGAAGTGACCTGCACGTCACCACCTCGAGCTATTATTTGAGGTGATAAGCTCGCGCGCGTGAGGCAGGAAAGTGCGTCGTGATACTGGGGCGAACGGAAACACACACACACACACACACACACACACTTGGAAAAAAGGTCAAGGGTCTCCATAAGGTCACCCCCCCCGTGTGCCCCATACACACACACACACACACACACACACACACCAGTCTGATGTTGATTTTGTGTGTCTGTGGACCCTAAAGACATTGAAAAACAAAAATTAACAGGGTGGGTGAAAGTGTTACATGAGGCTCTGCATTAAAAACATCCCTTTATTTGATCACATCTTTATATTAAACAGCTTTCAAGTCTGCCTCACAGCAACAAGGTCCCGGGTTCGAGTTCTGAGTTCTGTGCGTGGCAAGGGCGTTTCTGTGTGAAGTTTACATGTTGTGTGGGTTTCCTTCAGGTACTCCGGTTTCCTCCCATTGACTAAAGACATGTTCAGAGTGCAATCTGAAGTTTACATGTTGTGTGGGTTTCCTCCAGGTACTCCGGTTTCCTCCCATTGACTAAAGACATGTTCAGAGTGCAATCTGCCTTCGCTCCAGCCTCACCGCGACAATAATAAAGGATAAAGAGTATCAGAAATTACCTACTACTACTACTACTACAACTAACTAACTAAATAATAAATAAGTACATAAACAAGTGAATGAATGAATGAATGAATGAGTAAACAAATGCAAATAATCTTGATTGCCCCTAGTTGTGAATGTGTGAGTGTGAATGGTTGTCTGCGTGCATGTGAGTGAGTGTGTTGGCCCTGCAGTGGCCTGAAAAGCTGTTCAGGGTCCCCGTGACTCTAGTAAAGGATAAATTAAAAATCTGGAAAATGAAATTAATTATTCTGGCATTTGTGCTATGTTGTCAGGCTATATCTATCTATCTGTCTGTCTATCTACTGTATCTATCTATATACACATAACATTTATTCGATGTATGCTATATTGTCATTCTCTGAAAAATGTACCATGTAATGGTAAAGACAACCACACAAAATTAATTTTTTTTTTTCTGTGAAACTATAAGAAATTAAGCCCCAATTTCTGTTTTGGTTAAAAACTAATGATACACACACACACACACACACACACACACACACACACACACACACACACACAGCTTTTATGGTGTTTGCCATTATATTTATGTTCAGCACTGTAACACTTTGATAAAGAAAACTGCTTTACTGTAACTTTTCTTGTTGCTGTCTCAAGAAAATATACCGCATGCAAGTAAAGTTGGTTATTAGCACTTTAATAAGAAGTAAATTTACAGAAGTATTTCTAAACGTAGCTGAACAGCCCATAGTTAGAACATTTTTGAAGGATATTTAACTAAACTTGTTTTTTTTTTCCTGTTTTTAATTACAGCAGGTGAGGATTTGAGTGGGTTTAGTTTTTAGCAGCTACAGTGAAACAAATCAGTCTGCATTTTCTTTTAAACTCTTCTCTCACCTTCTCACTCCCTCCTTCACTCACTCAATTGCCAAACTGCTTAATCCTACTACTAGATTCACTGGGCAAAGGCAGGACACAAACTGAACAGCTTGCCATCCATTTCAAGGCAACACACACACAACCATTCACAGATAGGGGCAATTTGTAACAGCCAATTAGCCTAATGTGCATGTCTTTGGACTGTAGGAGGAAACCAGAGTACCTGGAGGAAACCCACACAAGCACAGGAGGACATGCAAACTCCACACGGAAGCACCTTCACCGAGCCTGGGACTTGAACCCAGGACCTTCTTGCTGTGAGCTGGACATTGAAGCTAGTCTTCAGAAAATTCCTCCTCACCTTTTTTCACAATCAGCATTTAAAAGAAGACATCTGTATCACGGCAAAACAAACACTCACTCACTTAGTTGCTGAGTCACTTTCTCCTATTAGGGTCGCCGGGAGGCTGGAGCCTATCTCAGCCAACAGTGGGCAAAGCCAGGGTACACAGATTGCCTGAACAGTTTGCCAGACCCAACACCCGTCTTGACCGTTGCATGTCCTAAACACACACAAAAATTTACACTCACACCTAGGTGCGTGAGTGTGAGGGCACTGGAACAGACAATTAGCCTAATGTGCATGTCTTTGGATTATGGGAGGAAACCAGAGTACCCATAGGAAACCCACATAAGAACAGGGGGAAGATGCAAACTTCATACAGAACCGCCCTTATCATGCCCAGGACTCAAAACCCTGGACCTTCTTGCTGTAAATAAAAGGTGAAAAAGCAATAAAAAATTTGCACTACATGGCTGTTTTATAATAAGAAACAAGACTTGTGGTCATATGGGTGAATTTTTTTCCTCTTAGCCTCCAGCTTATCACATAAATGTTATTTTGAGAAGTCAACTGATTTGGTTGTTTAAGTAATACTGATATCTTCTGCTGCTTAGATTACACTCTATTGTATGGTGAGCTTATTTGTAACACTGCACTGAAGTTGAAACTATGCAAACAGTGCAGTGTAATTGAGTTTCCATGAACCACAGCCTCATTTCACAGTGTTCATTGGGTGCAATCTAATTTTGCGTAAGAACCACACAAAGAACAACCAGGACAAAACAACAGCAACAACAGCAGCAGTCAACGGCAGGACCCAGAGAGTGGAGAAGTGAATCAGCGGCTGTAAGCAACCACAATTTTTTGCGAGATTTCCTCTGCAAATGAGGCGGGAAAAGTGGAGAGGGGAAGCGCCCCCCCTGACCTCCAATTTCCTTTGACACCTCGACACTGAATCTGGAAAAACAAGCTTAAAATACATGTTATGTTAAGTAGGCCTACATTGTAACCCCCCTGTGTTGTACTTAGGTTTCTAAAATGTCACAAGTCGCCCACCACCTCTACTAATTTGGAAAGTTTCGGAAAAACACACTGAGTGGTCACCGGCTCCACAATGGGTAGCATGCTCCCATAAGAATGTTACTATAAATGGAGGCATCATTTTCATGTTGCAATCCTAAACCTCTCACATGCCCGAAAACAATGTTGTATAACCCCAGGAGAGATACTGTTGCTCAGTGTTTCCCAATCCAGCACAGCAGATTTCAGTATTTGCTTTCTGGAACACATCTTACGTTGATTAGCATTAACCCAGAAAGCACCATGTCCAGAGAGCACCATGTCCATTACTGGGCCAGTGTGTAGCCTGGATTTGGATAGATAATAGGAGATTTGTAGTGGTACTGATAAAGTATGAATTTACCTTTATTTTACACCCAAGATTTATGCTCCTCTTCTATAACAGTTTTCTTTAATTATAGCAAAGGAGTCTCTAAAAAATAGCCAGGGAGTCCACAAAATAAATTAAAATAAATTAAAATAAATTAAAATAAATAAACAAACAAACAAACAAACAAACAAACAAACAAACAAACAAATAAATATATATTTTGCAACCTCCACCTTGCCTTCAGCGCACACACACACACACACACACACACACACACACACACACACACACACACATATGTATGTGTATGTATATATGTATGTATATATTCATTTTATTTATTTTTTAATTTCTTAAAATGTCAAATATAATTATAATAATAATTAATGTTACTGGCATGGCATGGTGGTGTAGTGGCTAGTGCGTCTGCCTCACAGCAAGAAGGTCCTGGGTTCGAGTTCCATGCTCAGCGAGGGCATTCCTGTGTGGAATTTGCATGTCCTTCCCGTGCTTGCCTGGGGCCGGTGGTGTAGTGGATAGGGTGCTGGGCTCATGATCAGGAGATTGTGGGTTCGAATACCCGTTGGACCCCCACCTTGCTAAGACCCCTGGGCAAGGTCTTAACCACAAGTGTGCGTCTGCCCAAGACAGTATAAATGGGTACCAGTAAAAAGTACTGGGAAGGTAAATTCCAGTGGACTAACGTCCCATCTAGAAGGAGCTGAACTCCTAGTCGGGAGGCTCCAGCTTGATAAGCCCAACAGACTTACCTTACCCCCATGCTTGCAGGTTTCATTTGGGTACTGTGCTTTCTTCCTACAGTCTATAGACATGCATATAAGGCAAACTAGCTGTTCCAAATTGCCCCTAGGTGTGAGTGTGAAGTGTGAGTAGTTGTGTATGTGTTTGCCCTGCGATAGGATGGTGAGCTGTTCAGGGTGTACCCTGCCTTCGCTTCAGCCTCCCTGCAATTTTAATTAAAGATAAAGTGCTTCAGAAATGACATATTATTATTATTATTATTATTATTATTATTATTATTATTATTATGTTTTTTTATTTATTATTGTTGTTGTTGAGAAATGTTCAATAAATAGCTATTATCTATCTGTATTATATGTATAAAGTAAATAAAGTTTTAAGAAACCCTTTGATTCATAACATTTCTAAGTAAGAATCCAGACTGGACAGAGGCCACACAGAGGGGTGTTCACCAAATTCCTTTCCATTGGTTGGCTTTAGAAAAATTGGTACCATACACCCACAACCTGTTTCCTTTCAGATAAGCACTCATTATACACACTGGCTCAGGTAATGACAAATTTATAAAGAGATAATTGTCTAGCCATAATAATATCATTTAGTGGACAGTAACAGATCAGCTAAATCTCCAAAATGTCTTTATTTCCAAAAAGCACTTTCCAAAATGCAGTCTAGATATTTACCAACTGGGTGGCATGGTGGTGTAGTGATTAGCACCAGGTCCTGGGTTCAAGTCCTGGGCTTGTGTGTTTCTGTGTGCAGTTTGTATGTTCTTCCTGTGCTTGCATGAGTTTCCTCCGTGTACTCTGGTTTCCTCCCACAGTCCAAACCCATGCACATTAGGCTAACTGGCTGTTAGAAAAAAATTGCCTCCAAGTGTGAGTGTCAATGGTTTTGTGTGTGTAGCCCTGTGATGGTCTGGTGAGCTGTTCAGGGTATACCGGCCTTTCGCCCAGTGTCGGCTGAGATTGGCACCAGTCTCCCCCGGGACCCTAAAAGGATTAAGCAGTTCAACAAATTAGTGAGTTAGTGAGTGAATATTTACCAACACATATTAAGGGGGAAAAGATAAATAAAAAGAAACTGAGTGGAAATTCACCAAATCTGGCAACAATCCAGATGTTCCAAAAATGTCCCATTCATTATTCATCCTGCTGACTGAGGGTGGTTCTTCACATGCTTCTAGAATTGATTATTATTTTTTTTAATATAATATCTAATCATGAATGTTTCCTATAAATGTGTGTAAATATTTTATGCAGAGGTTTTCTATAAGACTGTAGGACTTAAAAATGTATTTAAAAATAAAAGATGAAAGAAGAGATGGAACTAGCTGCCTCATTCTTAAATCAAATTTCTTCTAGTGGAATACATTCTTCCTGAAGTGCCTCTGAAAAACATGATTTACTGATAATATAAACAAATCTCAAAGCTAACTCCCCATGTTTGACTGGATTTCCCTCCGTGTGCTCCGGTTTCCTCAGACAGTCCAAAGACGTACACTTTAGATAAACTCTCTACTCTAAATTGCCCACAGGTGTGAATGTCAGTTTGTAAATGGTTGCTTGTGTCTGTGTTAGCCCTGCAATGGGCTGGCAACCTGTTCAGGGTGTACCCCAGCTATTACCTGAAGTCAGCTGGGATTGTCTCCAGTATCCTCTGTGACCCTGACAGGTAAGTGGTATGGAGAGACACTGAATTGTATTTAGACTGGAACGGTGGTTGGTCGGTTTGTACATTATATGGAAATGCAAGGAGCCACCATATTGGAAACAGGAACATAGTGGTTAGAATGTAGGGGAATGATGGGAGACCATGACTATCATACTGAAAAAAAGCAAAAACCATGAAAGGAAAAGAGTGTTACGCCATAAATTGCAATAATTACCAGAACGTAGAATCCAGAAGAGCTGGAGTAACATTCCGCAAGTGAGTTTTAACCTTTTAATAGCTAGATATAGACTAGGCCTCGGCTGATTTCTATGAATAACTGTTATAGTCTGTCGGACTGTATAGACTAGATCTGTTGAAGATCTAGATCTCTATAAAGTATAAATCAGATCTAGATTCTAGAAAGACTTATATTCTAATATTTCAATTAGAAACATAGTAGTATAATATTTATACAGTGTTCTGTTAATGGATGAATTTATTATGTACTGGAATATAATTTTCAACCTCAAGTGTACAAAAACACAGTAACTTTGCATTTGTGTGGTAATAAAATCCCCCTGCATGTTCTCTGAAATATCCATTAAGTCTTTATAAGACATTCCTCGAGTGCCATGATTTTCTATGTATATACTATCGTGTTTCCCCATATTGTACAGGAATTTAATGAATATTAATTAATATTAAGAAATAATGCAAAATCCATTCATACATTGGAACAAAAATTATACTACTGTAGAATGAGATATTAGCAACTAGTTCATTTAAACTATTTTTAGCATTTATGAAACTTGATAAAATAACATGAGGCTAATATAAATTGTTCACATGATTCAAAGAAGCTTAGGGGAAAAATTAATAAATGCTAATTTCCACTCTGATAACATTAGTGACGTAGATGTACACATGTATGATCCACCTCTTGGGTCAAACTGCTACAATTTACAGTAGAGTAAAGCAACAAATGTAGTAATGTGAAAGTTAAAAAATACTAAAACCCCAGGTTCAGGTTCAGACGTTATACTGAATGAATTTATGAAATGTTCAAGTGAAATATGGTTGTTGTGTTCAGTAAACTGTTTAATATTGTACTGAGAACAAGTGTGGTATTTTACCTGATGTATGCATGTAGTCAGAAGGTTTTTATTAAACCACTGTATAAAAAGAAGGGTGACAAAAAAGTCTAATGATTATGGAGGTTTAGAGAAGGTATAGAGGTCTTTAATTTTCTTAAGCTACTTAAGCTTATAATCTACTTTAATATTAATTATATTATGGTTTTTTTTTTATAGCTATTTAAGTGATGCGTCTTAAAATATTTTTGCATTTATTTTTTAGGTTGTAAAATTCACAGCACACCCACTTTGGGTCAATTTATTTGAAGTAAATAAACTTGTAAATTTGGAAATGTACTGACACAAAGTGTTTGTTAATGCTGGTACTAAGACAATAAAACACTGGTTCATTTAAAGTTAAAGTACAAATGTAATTATTGATTTGTTAAAATATGTACAAACTTGTTGAAGAAATTGTACCTACATTTAACAATGTATTTCTCTTAACCAAGTTATAATGTCTGTGATGTCTTGAGACTTCTATAAAATGAGCCTTTTTGCAGCAAGCCTCTCCATTATCCTGGTTCCAATATGGCGGCGTGTAATCACAAGTTTTTCATCCAGTCACTGTTCCAGTATAAATACAGTTCAATGTGGAGAGCTGCAGCAGGACCATTAAGAAAATTGAACAGTTAAAGAGCGCCATCTGCTGGGTGGATTAAAAAAAAGAAGATTTTTGGTATGAAAAATAGACAAAGAACGTTGCTGAAGATAAGTGGATGATGAATGATTTGATTGATTGATTGATTGATTGATTGATTGTTAATTGATTTTCTTTTTTTTTTTCTTTTTTTTTTTTACAACAGTATTGTAATCACCAGTGTTTGTCGGTGAACAAAATCCTGACCACACCCATGCAAAGATTTTTACCAGACTTGCTGGGGACACTATTCTACCTGAGTCCCAGAGATAAGATGATTTTGGAATGTCAAGGTCAAAGGTTAAGATCAGAGCTTTTGGAGATTTCCCATGTTCAACCTAAAATCGTTTATATCTCCGGGTTGATGCCACAACCATCCGTGACCGGGAGTCCATGGGAGCCAATTGGCCGAGCTCTCAGGGGAGGGAGGGATGGCATACGCTCACTTCCCTGTCGTTCACACTGATCACCAGCCAATCATGGGCATCTGTGAGCTCATTCGTACGAGGAGGCGGATAGCGCTTTCCCTCCGAGTGTGTTAGGCCGCCCCCAAATATGCATACACAGCAGTTCGAAAAGAGGCGGGCGGTAGCATCGCATGTCACGGAGGGGGCATGTGCTTGCTTATGCCCCTCCCTGGTCAGTGGTGGTCGTGTGATAGGGAAGGCAAAAGTTGATGGGTGGGAATTGGAAACGACTAAATTAGGGAGAAAAATGGGGAAAAAATCCAAAAAAAAAAGAAAAAGAAAAAAAAAAAGAAATCGTTTATATCTGAAAAGCAAAGTGACGTAGACTCATAGGTGCAGTGAGAGACTGCTAAGAAGCCATGTACACGTTTTCAAACAGCCTCAACCCCTTTGACCTTGAATGACCTCAAAAGATATAAATCAAGGGTACACCCTGAACCACTCACCAGACCATCACAGGGTCAATAGACACACAAGCATTCACACTCACACTCACAACTAGGGGCAATCTGGAACAGCGTCGGAGGAAACCGGAGTACCCGGAGGAAACCTGCACAAGCATGGGAAGCACATGCACACAGAAATACCTTCTCCGAGCCGAGGACCTTCTTGCTTTGAGGCGGACGTGCTAACCACTACGCTACCGTACCGCCCCATACTGTTACAATGGAACCGTAAGGACTTACATATCATAAGATGAGTACATGGGTAATTAAAATAAGTGTTCAAATAATATTTGGTACATTATCCATGCTGAGTGGCAGAGACACCTATGAATGCCCCTTTATTTCTAATTTGCAAGTTCCTTTGTCCTTATTACACTTCAGTATCTCTTCCTCCCACCTCCCAGTACTATCAATCCTGACCTGTTCACTACTGATCAGCTACTACCCTGAAATCTGGAATCTCAGTGTGACTTTGCAAAGTATGCTTCAGCCCCGCACCAGTGATTTGATCTCCTGCTTCACGCTTACTGAATTAGTCTTGCTGAGCGTATGCCTGCTTGCTAATTGCCTGACAATTTTCCCGCCTCACGATCCTGAGTGTTGCCTCCCGAAGAGGATTCTGTTCTAAAACGAGGACACTGCTGAAATGACATGAAACACGATACACAAGTTTTACTGTTTTTTTTGTAAGGGACTCAAGGAAAAAGTGTTTGACTGAAAAAAAAAAAAGCAATTTGCATGAGACTGTGATTTTTACAAATTAAAAGTATTATTGAAGTAAGGAGTGAACATTATCCATGATGATCCACATCCATGGTTATGTTGTTGTTCCAGCAAGATCTTGACAAAAAGGTCAACAGTGCAAGTATAATGTAATAAAAGTTTTGTTTTTACGCAATTTTTTTAGACTGTTTGTCACTAATGAAAACTGGGCTGCATGGTGATGTAGGGATTAGCATGTCCACCTCACAGCACGGAGGTCCTGGGTTCAAGTCCCAGGCTTGGTGAGGGCGTTTCTATATAGAGTTTGCATGTTCTCCCCGTGTTAGTGTGGATTTCCTCCAGGTACTCTGGTTTCCTTCTACAGTCCAAAGATGTGCAGTGGTGGCATAGTGGTTAAGGCGATGGGTTACTGATCCAAAGGTCAGCGGTTCGATCCCCACTGTCACCACTGTTGGGCCCTTGAGCAAGGCCCTTAACCCTCAAATGCTCAGTTGTAGTTGTATAAGTCAATCGTCGCTCTGGTTAAGAGCGTCTGCCAAATGCTGTAAATGTAAATGTAAATGTGCACATTAAGCTAATGGGCTGATATAATTGCTCCTGAATTTGAGTATGAATGTCTATCGGTCTTACTATTCAGGGTGTACCCCGCCTTTGGCCAGTGCTGGCTGAGATAGGCTCCAGCCTCCCCAAGACCTTAGTAGGAGTAAGTTGTGTGGCAAATGATGTCCATGAATAAATGATTGAATGACCCGATGAGAAGTACTGCAGTTTGTGTATTGCCTCAATATTGTGATTATTTTTTCACATGAAACTTAAAGTCTAAATGTTTAAAAGTCATGTACCAAGGAGATAAAATCAGGAGAAGGCCGGATAAAAAAAATTTCCTGGTTTCTCATCAGCACTTTTTGTAAACCTCAATGCGGCACGCTTTTTTTTTCTTTTTTTTTTTAAATAAAGAAGGGAAGTGACTGTCAAAGCCCTGAAGCTTTTAAAGCTAAATGTAGGTAAAGAGACTGAAGCTGGGAGCTTATGGTGAATTCCAGCAATTTGTTGAGGAGATTTTTAATAAATAAACAAGAATAAATAACAAAATGCCCTGCGATGGACTGGGCGCCATCCTCCCCGTGACCCTAATTAGGAAAATGAATGAAAGAATGAATGAATAACAATAACCTTATACGGTGCTTTGTTTTGTGTGTGTGTGTTTGTGCTTGATAGTACACGCAGGGCTATATGTAGTAGTATTAGTAGTAGTCGTGGTGGTAGTAGTGGGTCTTTATTGTCGTTTCAGCCATATACATAGTACATAGTGAGATGAAACAATGTTTCACTGGGAACAATTGGTGATACACGCAACTGTTAAAAATACAGCAGAGACGGGACAGATACAGTAAAGTAAAACGAGTAGAGTGAGCACACAAATACGTTTTAAAAGCGCACACAAACATACATTATTAAGAACCACACCCATCCATACACAAACACACCCACAAACACACGCCCACATACACACACACACACACACACACACACTCTAGGACATACATGTTCGTACACATGTTTACACAAAGTGCAAAAAAACAACAGTGACGTAAAGCGAACACACTAGGCAGGACATGTAACAGAATTCTGATAGCTCGTGGATATGATTGGGTACAGGATATTAGCAGCAGAGAAAAAAGTGCAGAGTGCATAGAGGTGCAGTGTGCTAGTTTGCATTATACGTTGCTAGTTTAAAAAAAAAAAACAGGTTGATATATATTGAACTATAGGTTGTTCAACAGTTTACAGACTGATATATATTGTGTGAAATATTTATTGATATACATATTGTGTGATATACTGATTGATATATATACTGCTATTTATAGTGTGCTAGTTTGCATTATACGTTGCTAATTTAAAAAAAACAGATTGATATATATTGCACTATTGATTGCTCAGCAGTCTGACTGCTTGGGGAAAGAAGCTCTTCCCCATTCTGGAGGTGTGGGCGGGGATGCCGCGGAATCTTCTACCCGATGGTAGTAAGGAGAACAGACCATGGGGGGGATGTGTACTGTCCTTGACAATATTCCTGGCTTTGCGCAGACAGCGGGTATTGTAGATGTCTGAGAGGGGGGGCAGAGAGGCTCCGGTGATCTTTTCAGCCATCTTCACAATCCGCTGCAGGACCTTATAGTCTGCAGCAGTGCAATTGCCAAACCATGCTTTGATGGCGCTGCTGAGGATGCTCTCAATAGTTTCTTTGTAAAAAGTTGTCAGGATTGACAAGGAAGAGGTTGGGAGGTGGGCTTTTCGCAGCCTCCGCAGAAAGTACAGATACTGTTGAGCTTTCTTTGTAATGTGTTTGGTGTTTTGAGTCCATGTGAGGTTGTCTGTGATGTGTACGGCCAGAAACTTTGTGCTCTGCATAGTCTCTACTGGTGGGTTGTTGATGCACAGTGGAGTGAGTTTGTGTGTAGTCCATCTGAAGTCAGTGACTAGTTCCTTTGGTTTTTCCACGTTGAGGGATAGGTTGATGTGCCACCTCCTCTCTGTACAGGGCCTCGTTGCCTCCGCTGATCAAGCCCACCACGGTCATGTCATCTGCAAATTTGATATTGTAGTTTGAGCTGTGCATTGCCACACAGTCATGGGTGAGGAATATGTACCGACTTCCTTACATTTACATTTACAGCACTTAGCAGACGCTCTTATCCAGAGCGACCTACACAAGTGCTTTAAAGTCATTATCAGTGAATATATTCTTATACTGGTTCGTCAGGACACAGACTAAGTATACCATCAGTCAAACTCAGTGGGTGTTGTGCGCGCGTTTTGTTTGTTTGTTTGTTTGTTTGTTTGGGGTTCTTTTGTTTTTTGTGTGTGTGTGTGTGTATAACATAGTGCTAATCTAAGTACTGCTGAAAAAGATTTTGGTTTTTCAGCCATTGTTTGAAGACACTCAGTGACTCGGCTATCCAAACATCCAGAGGAAGTTTATTCCACCACCTTGGAGCCAGAACAGAGAAGAGTTTAGGTGCATTTTTCCCTTGACCCTTGGTAGAAGGAGGGACCAGTCTAGCAGTGCTAGAGAATCTGAGAGAACGCGGGTGAGAACGGGTGTGATAAACGCTTTGAGGTAGGAGGGTGCAGGTCCATTTTTGGCTTCAAAGGCAAGCATCATTGTTTTAAATCTAATGCGAGCAGCTACAGGAAGCCAATGGAGAGATAGTAGCAGTGGAGTGCTGTGGAAAAATTTGGGAAGGTTGAAAGCAAGCCGTGCAGCTGTATTCTAGATCAGTTGCAGAGGTCGAATTGCGCTCAAAGGTAGACCTGCTAGGAGTGAGCTGCAGTAGTCTAGTCTTGAGATGACAAGGGACTGTTCAAGTATCTGAGAGGCCTCATTGGAAAGAAATAGACGAATCCTTTCGCTGTTAAAGAGGAGAAATCGACATGATCAAGAAAGATTAGTGGTATGAGGAATGAAGGACAGGCAATTGTCCGTGGTTACTCCAAGGCTTCGTGCAGTAACTAAAGGAGTTGTCCAGGGAGATTGCAGGATCTTGATGTGGGAATGAGTCAGCTGGGATGAACAGCAATTCAATCTTGCTGGAATTAAGCTTCAGCTGGTAAGCTGCCATCCATGAGGAGATAGTTGCCAAACATGCAGAGATCTGGGCAGAAACATCACAAGCACAGTTTCATAAAGACATGTTTAGATCTGTATTTGAAATATATGAAGGCCTATGCTTTAACAGATATTTTTGCATGTTAGAAGTTTTAATCCCAGATTTAAACAATGAACAGCATGTTAGCAAAAATATTTTCACCTGGGCTAAAGTGGTCGGAACACACCTTGTAATGCTTTTTTCTTGGGTCTGGATCAAAGCCTTCTCTTCTCAAAGATTTCTGCAACGTTGTCTGCGGCATTTTTGGAGGTTTTGAGGGTGGTTTTACGTAAAAAAAAAAAAGATGTGATGCCAATTTCCAGGTGCAGGTGCTGATGAGACATCTGGAAATGTTATTATCCAGCCTAAGGGGTAGAGAAAGCATCTAAACAGACTGGATTTAGAATTTTAGTTAGTCTTTTGAGTCTAACTTTGAAATCTGATTGACCTTTTTTCTTTCTTTCATTTTTTTAATTCATTCATTTGCAGGGAGCCTGGAGCCTATCTCTGCTGACTCTAAGTGAAGATGGGGTATACCCTGAACAGCTCGCCAGTCCAATGCTGGGCAAACTCACACATACAACCATTCACACTCACACGTGAGGACAATTTGGAACAGCCAGTTAGCCTAATGTGCATGTCTCTTGACTGTTGGAGAAAACCGGAATACCCACCATGCCACCCCTTCTTTCTTTCATTTTTTTTTTTAATACAATTTTTCCAGACTCTTCATACTATTCCCGATCTGAAACCAGTAGCTCATGAATCCCATACTTTCCAAAACATCCCAGCGTGACGGCTCAAACCTTTCTTGGGTAAACAGGCTGACAAAACTGCTTTAAGTGACATATGGTGTCACAACAGGAAGCTGCTCGGAATGATCACACACTGATGCACACACGTCTTTGTCTAGGCAGGAATGCTTTTTATTACAGGCATACAGACATCTGAAGGCACTGAAGTTGCTTGGCATGCACACCCACCTACCCACCCAAACACACACACACACACACACACACACACACCGCCGACTGTTTCACACATTTTCAGGGTCAAGGTTAAACAGTCTTGCAGTGTGGAGACCTCGAGCCTGTCCACCTGGGTCATCAAAGAGTGATTTAAAGATTTATTTACTAATTAATCCAATTTAATATTCAAGTAACTAAACCAATTATCCACCACTGAACTACCCACCAATTATCCACCACTGGATGCCTCCTGCATTACATTTAGATTAGATTCTATAAAAGATATTTAAGTATACTAACAATGTTATAAACTTGGCTATACTCACATGGAAAAAAAACCTTCATTCACACATCAGAGAGGAATGCATTTGCGCTTTTAAATAAAGTTGTATTATTATAGAATACTCTCCATTCTATTAATTCTACTGACGTTCAAGTTACAGATGAAAGTTCTCACCTTCAAAAACGCCTAAATAAGAATGTTCAGGAAATTGGGAGCATTGGCAAATCTATTATTATTAGGTTTTTTTGTTTGTTTTTTTAATCTGACTCAGACACATGAACTAGTTTCAAGAGAATAAAGATGAAACATTAACCGAACTGGTGGAACCCAATGCTGGATGTAGTACAGTAAAGTTCTCCAGACGTATACATATTTTTTTTTAGAAATAAAAACATTTTGAAATGAAAAGTTGATAGCTTCTTTGATATAATGTGTATCAGTATATACTACTAGGAAACACAACAAGCTGATTGGCTCTCTATCTTGAGATTTTTTTTTTCAAGTGTTTATTCAAAAGATTTTGTTTCTGATTGGTGGAAACCCATCGAATAATTCCTGCTATTGCCATGGGATAACTGAATTACTGTACTGTTGCCATCGAATTATTAGACAGTAAAGTGTCTGGCTATTTTGAAAATATTTTGAATGAATAATTGTATGATAAAGAATTCGGTCTTGGAGCATGTAATAACAACCCCCCAACTGAATATTTCTTCATATCATACTTTGTCTTATTCAATAATTGAATAATTGGAGGGGTGGGGGTGGCACGGTTACTCAGTTTGGCACGGTTACTGATTGTGGAATATTGGAAATGCAACAAAACGCCACCCCCCCAAAAAAAAAAAAATACAAAGAATTCTGTTTCAAAGGATAAAAGCATTTTTTTAAATGAAATTTTTAAAAGATGTAATAGAGCATCATCACACTTTAAAAATGTGAAAATACTTCATAAAAATTTCATTTTAATTTCCTTTTCTTAAGTTCCTGTGTAGTATGTACAGTACTAGGTAGATACTGACGTTCCTTCTCCAGGACTATTCAGCACCATCATGGTATAACATATACTTGTTAGATATGCATCAGAAAGTCAAACCCATTGAGGATCTAAAACCCTTTTACACTTTCTTTCATATCATATGGTAAACAGGCTCCAACCACAACAATAGTGCCCCATTCGACAACTCACTCATTCATTTAACATGAATTCATTTTTATACTATAAAGTTCCTGAAAGTGGTAATACATTGCTAATAGAAACAATACGGAAGCACAGAAGGTCCTTAAAGTACCACTCTCTTCAAGTATGTCCATCAGTCCATTCAGAATCTCCCATCAATGGTAAATCCAGTGCAGTGAACAAATTGATGACAGAGTAGGCTAACACTGCTAATCATAGCTGAAAGTGCATACACTCCCCCTCTTAAAGGCAGCCGATAAGATTTTTAGTAAATCTACCAAAAGGCAGTGATGGATTCGAGTGCAACATCCTAAGAATTTCCCATCACCTGTTTCAGTAATAAGACTTTGAAGCTACATACAACTGATTACACTAGAAAATTACTTTTGCTACAAATCGGTGGATTTTCATTTATTATTTATTACAACATCCTAATAAAAAGAGGTGCCTTGAGAAAAGGCTAACTTTCAATTCATACTTCCGAAATGTAAACGTATACACCATTTCCTCTAAAAACAAGGAAGTTCATTTTCACAGATTAGGTTGGCCCTGGCTTTCTGATGTCCCAAGCACCACTGCAACGGTCGGCAGCATCAGGTGTCATCTGGGCATGTGAAGAAAGCAAAGCATGTGTCCTGAGATTGCGTCCCAGTTCCTCCAGAGCAGGGTGAAGAGCAGGAAAAGGAGGAGCGAGGAGAAGGAGCGGATGCGTGTTTTCATCATCGGTGCCACGCAATTAGCCACGGTGGACACGAACACCAGGAGGACAGCCATGACAGCGAGGAGGACGTTGATAAGCTTGCCGAGCAGGGCACGTGCCGTGGCGTTTTCCAGACCCTCAAGCTGCACAACCTGCTGCTGCTGTTGCTGCAGCTCCATATTGGAAATGCGTGTCTGACAGGCCTCCAGTGCCTCCTAGAGGAAGGAAGAGATACACACGTGGAATTGGATGAGAGAGGCGTACGATGATATCTGTCCTGCACTCGTGGTCTTTTGCCACACTCCATGATGGGAGTATATTCTTGAAGGAGATTTATAATCTCATCCACTTCTGTTTATAATCTTATCTAATCCTATTCAGCCATGCTGTTTCATTTAGCCATGTCCACCAGCTTTCTAAGACTTGTAAACACTCGCTTATAACTGTAAACTAATTTGTATTTTTACTGCAGACTTGTGCCTGTATTTGTTTCACGTTCGCAAATTACACCATGATTGCAAAAATTTAGAAAATCACAAAAGAGACTCTCTCTCTTTTTTTTTTTTAATGTTTCCGCTACTTAAATGTTGGGGGAAAACGTAATAAATTAAAAGAATTGTATTTAATTGGTTTGAGGTTTTCATTTTCGTAAAGCCAGAATGTTCACCTCACTCACTCTCACTCACTCATTTGAATTCAATAGTGGTATCAGCAAACCATGAACTTTACATTTGATTCTTGATAATTGTTGTGCATCAATTCCATCTTGCCACTAGAGGGAACAGTCTACGTTTTAATACATCTCTGGTCACAAAGCAACACTGAGTTTTCATCCTGTATTACACCCAGTGTCAGTTACACACACACACACACACACACACATCAAATCACATCACATATATACACAATACCTGTATGTCTCGAGCTCTCTCACAGGACTGATAAGCCATTTTCTCTTCCATACTAGCCAGCTCCTGTTTCAGGTTCAGTATCTCATTCTGGTGGAGCTCTGTCAGGTCGTTTAATTGCTCCTCCAGTCTCTCACACCTACAAAAACACCCAGTGAAAGCTATTAACACACAAAACGTACCTTACAATCATAATTATAGTGAATATTACATTAAATACTGGGCCAGTGATCACACTGAGAAGTTGAGCATTTCCAGTTAAGACCGAAATAACAAACAAACCACTTTTAAACGTTCTTTGGTAGAAGAAGGCACGATGAGGGTCATGGAGAGTACTAATTAACCCCACACGGTGAGGAATACCTGCAGATTTGACTGTGTGGTGACATTCAGCTTATTTTCTTCTCTGTTTTATTTATGAAAATATTTTGATTAAGGTTAGATTGAGGTATTAGGTTTTTGATTGTAGGTTATTAATATGAATTATCTGCATTCATTTATGTCAATGAGGCCCTCACAATAATACAAAGTGTATGTGTGTGTGTGTGTGTGTGTGCGTGTGTAAGAGAGTTTCTGTGTATCTCATTTGGGAAGTCATTTCATGTCCAGTCATCTCAGAAGTGGAACGAAACTTCTATTTATCACTCAAAAGCAGTTGCGTTTTAAACACGGAAACAATCGCGGTTTATGTAAATGTAGATGTAATTCTGTTCCCACACAGACTCACATTTAAAGCCATTTAAAGAGAGCCTTCTGTTAGACAGAGTGTCAGGAGCACCACTTGTCCCAGCACACGCTGCAGGTCCGGCTCACGTGGCAAGCGCTTTTTAATAAATATCTGTTCTGTCGTTCTGACTATTTTTAGCTGAAAGAAAAACAGAGTGCTGAAGAATTTTAGGGAGAACAATCCTTTTCTGGTTCTATCTCCCTTCCTCCCTGCTTCCGACACTCCCTCCATCCACGTAACAGTCTCTTTGTTCCAACTTTGTTACTGAAAAAGACATTAATGGTAACATATGGTACATTATCTAAAAACAAAAAACAAAAACAAACCAACAACAAGGAAGTAAATAAAAAAGGAAAAAAAAAAACCCCAAACCCTCTATCTTCTTTCCATCAGCCGCTCTGACGAGAATACTACAGAGGAAAAAAATCACAATCAGAAGAAGCGGGGATGCGGGGAGGCTGGAGCCTATCTCAGCTGACACTGGGCGAAGGTGTGGTACATCCTGAACAGCTCACCAGATCATTGCAGGGCAACACACACACACAACCATTCTCACGCACACTTTAATTCACACCTAGGGGCAATTTGGAACGGCAAATTAAACTAATTTGCATGTCTTTGGATTATGGGAGGAATTCAGAGTACCTGGAGGAACCCACAAGCACGAGGAGAACATGCAAACTCCACACAGAAATGCCTGAACCCCGGACATGAACCTGTGTGCGCTAACCGCTTCGCCAACCCGAGTATTTCAGCGTCGTACAGATTCGAATCTTTTTAGAGACACAAAGCTTGTTGAAGCTCCTTTACAAAAAAGTCCTACACACTAGCAGATTGTAGAAGGCACACATGCTGCACTCTATGATGTGTGTGACACACAGCCGTCCATGAGAGCGTTTAGAAATCTGAACGCTTGCATTCTTTTACATCAAACTTCACTGAAAGAGCATTCCCACATTAATTGGCTGCGCCAAAAATAATAAATAAACAAACAAACAAACAAACAAACAAACAAACAAACAAACAAACAGAATCTCATTTTAGCCAAGTGT